>CAUYUJ010016739.1:240384-264210 GCA_963575745.1 Prorocentrum cordatum | reverse complement strand
AGGAGGAGGAGGAGGAGGAGGAGGAGGAGGAGGAGGAGCAGGAGAGCGGTGGAGACGAGTCGGGCGGACATGGCGAAGAGGTCGAAGACGGAGGCGGCTGCGCAGGAGGCGCAGCAGGCGGGGGTCGAGCAGGAGGAGGAGGAGAAGGAGGAGGAGGAGGAGGAGGAGGAGGCCGACGGCAAGGGCGAAGACGGAGGTGGAGACGGGGGCCTGGACGAGGACGCCTGGCGCTTCCCTCAGTGTGCTGCCCCCCCCCCCCCGTGGAGGGCGGCCAGAAGCAGGAGGGAAAGAAGCACACAGACACAATGAATCGTCGACTCCCAGGAAGATGCGGAAAAATATATGGGAAGTGGGGGGGAAGACAAAAACCCAGAAAGTACGGGAAAATTTCGGGAATCCTGGGATTTGTGTGTATTTATGTGTGTGCCCCTGGGCCCCATTCACAGAAGTGCTCCTCAGAGGAGGGGGAGATAGAGGTAGCGCTTCCCTGTCGTGGTCCGCCCTTGGCGCCACGGCTGGCCTCGCCCTGGATTCCTGGTGCAAGAAGCGCCCTGGGAGAGGCCCCGGGGAGCTGCAGTATATCGGCATGTTTGTGCTCCCCCAGTTCCTGGCCCGCGGCGTCCCCAGCATGTCCCGCCACCGTGGAGCTCCTCACATGGGGCCCTCTGGCCTCGTGAGGGGTGCTCTGGCCGCGGGGGCATTTCTTGGAAAAGGCGTGGGCACCCGGGGCCAGGGCCACCCAGGGCAACACTAAACTCCTCCTCCTCCTCCTTCTCCTCCTCCTCCTCCTCCTCCTCCTCCTCCTCCTCCTCCTCCTCCTCCTCCTCCCTCATCCTCCCTCATCCTTCATAAGTGTGTCAGTCGGCGACTAGGCGAAGAGTTCTGCAGCCAGCACTTCTGCTACCACTTCTGCGTCAGGAGCGTCGCCAGGAACGTGGCCAGCAGCACAATTCCCAGCGAGGATGGAACGGTCATGTCCCAACCAGGAGTGCCACAGGTGCTGAGGCGAGATCAGCGTTCCGAATCAGGAATGCGGACGCCGGTATGGCGAGACACCGTTGCCAGTGAGGAGTGTGGCCAGCGCTGAGGTGAGAGTTCCAGTCCAAGTCAGGAGTGTTATCGAAGACGCCTGCGGCGAATCACCGCCGCCCCCTGCCTTTTGGAATCGCCCGTGTGGCCGAGCGTTATGGCAAGAGCTCTGCCAAGCCATCAGACCATATGTTTTCCCAGCCGTGGTAGAAGCCCTTCGGAAATACTTGGGGGAGGATGGCGGGGAAGATCAGGAGAAGGAGGAGGGGGGGCATCTTTAGAGCCTCTGGGGACACTCTTGGGACCTCCTGGTAGCTTCCTGGGAGCCTCTTGGATGCTTCTTGGGGGCCTTCTTGGGCCTCTTGGGGGCCTCTTTGGCCGTCTTAGGGCAGTCCTGGCCAGGCTGACGCCGTCGGAAGCCGTCTTGGGGGCCTCTCTGGGCCGACTCGAGGCCATCTTGAAGTGCTCCACGGCCGCCTTGGCGGCCATCTTGGGCGTCTTGGAGGCCTCTTGGGCCGTCTTGGGGCTTTCTTTTGGCCGTCTTGGGGGCCTCTTGGGCATCTTGGAACCCTCTTGGGCGAATATGGGCGATCTTTGGGGGCTCTTGGACCGTCTCGGGCCGTCGGATGGCCGGCAAGAAGCAAATCCTTCACACATTGAACCATTAATGATGTTGGCCTCAGTCGACCTTCCTAGAGGCCTTCCTGGAGACCTCTGGGGCCGTCTTGGAGGCCTTTGGGGGTCCGCTTGGGCCGTCTTGGGCAATCTTGGAGCCATCTTGGGCCGTCTTGGTGGGCTCCTGGCCCGTCTGACGCCGTCGGAAGCCGTCTTGGGGGCCTCTCTGGGCCGACCTGTGCCCTCTTAGGATGCTCCAGGGCAATCGTGGGGCCATCCTGGAGGCCTCTTGGGCGAGCTTGGGGCGATCTTTGGGGGCTCTTGGGCCGTCTCAGGCAGTCGGAAGGCCGAAATTAAACACATGCCAACATCCTCCGGAGGAAAATTCATAATTACCTAACATCGAAGACTGATAGGTTTCTAATAGGGTAAAAAGAGAGCAGCACATTACTTCAACATTACTTCAACATTACTCCACAGGGGTCTGGGCAGCCGTTGGGGGCAGTTGGGTGGCAGTTGGGGGGCCGTTGGGGTTTGCCGGGGGGGATCGTTTTTCGCATACAGTCACACACTTCGTGCTCTTCGATTTCCCAGAACTCCATTCCCGGGCCACATTTTGGAAGCCCGGAGCTAACTGTAGGCCACTTCGTGCTCTTCGAGTTTCCCAGAACTTCCATTCCCGGCCACATTTTGGATGCCCGGAGCCAACTGTAGGCCACTTCGTGCTCTTCGATTTCCCAGAACTCCATTCCCGGGCCACATTTTGGATGCCCGGAGCCAACTGTAGGCCACTTCGTGCTCTTCTATTTCCCAGAACTCCATTCCCGGGCCACATTTTGGATGCCCGGAGCCAACTGTAGGCCACTTCGTGTTCTTCGACTTCCCAGAACTCCATTCCCGGGCCACATTTGGATGCCCTCCGCCTCCTCTTCCTCCTCCCCCCTCCTCCTCCTCCTCCTCCTCCTCCTCCTCCTCCTCCTCCTCCTCCTCCTCCTCCTCCTCCTCCTCCTCCCCCTTCTCCTCCTCCTCCTGCTCCTCCTCCTCCTCCTCATCATCATCATTATCATCGTCATCATCATCATCATCACCACCACCACCATCATCACCGTCATCATCATCATCATCGTCATCAATGATCATCGATTACCGAGATCTCCCGGTTTCCGCTGCGGGACCACGTCAGAGCAACCGAGCTGGCCCTACAGCAAGACCAACTGCAGCGCTTGGACCAGAAGGGCCGCCTCAGCTACGCCGATAAGCAGTTGAAGAACCTCGACCGAGCGTACAGCGGCATGCTGCAGCCCAGCTTTGCACTGCCAGCCAGCAGCGGCGCGCGGGAACATCAGGGCACGCGGCTGGACGAGACCTTTTCTGACATGCTCGCCCTACAGCGGCAAAGCATTGCGCTCCAAAAGAAGCAAGCGAGCCCGGATGGAGAGACCTTGCCCGAGGCTGCGGACGACTGGCTACCCAGCGGTGCTCCTCAGCCTGCTGCCGAGGACGCGCAGCCGGAGCTCGTGCCGCAGCTCTTGGCCATGCAGGGCCCGGCGGCTGTTGCGTGGAAGCTTGTCAATGATGCCGAGTGCACGGAGGAGCAGATTGACGCGGTGGCGTTGTTCGCGCTGTCCCTGCAGAAACGCTTTGACGGCAGACCAGACAAGACAACGCATCTGCTCCCCGTGGTATCCGCGACAGGCAACCACAGAGCGATTTGGCTCGGGGGAGGCGGTGTCGGCAAGACACGCACCCTCTCCAAAGTGGTGGAGCCGATGGCCATCACTTACTTCGGCGAGCAGGGGTACCTCGGCAAAGCTCAGTCCAACCACGCGGCACACAACCTCGGCCCGCGCGGCAGGACAATGCATTCCTCCAATGGGCTGCTCATGTCGGACTCCCTGCAGACCGCCAGGCTGCGCTTGACGCCACAGACGCAGAAAAAGCTGGACCGCCTCACAGGCACACTCGGCGTCGACGTGATCGATGAGCTGGGTGCTGTGCCGGGGCCTTTGCTGCATGCCGATGCACTGCGCACGACCTACGGCAGGGCGTTGCGCTACAACCTCGACCCCACGAAGTACATGCGCCCGCAGGAGACGTGGGGGCGCATGGCCGTGAAGATCTTGTGCGGGGACTTCTACCAGTTGCCGCCGGTCCCCGCCAGCGCCTCCCTGCTGGCGCCTCACACGGCCCAGTCCTACGAACACCAACAGGGTAGGAAGTTGCTCGCCGACTTCGACTACGTCATCGATTTCGTGCAGATGCAGCGCTTTACAGACCCGTTGCAACTCGAGGTTCTCCACGCCATGAGAACTCCAGGCGGAAAAAAGATTTCTGACGAGAGCTGGCAGGCGATAGTCAAAACAGAGGTCGTTAGCCCTAGCGGTGCTGGTCAGCCTGCTGCCAGCAGCAGCGAAGCCGCTCAGCCACCTCAATGGGGCCCTCGGTTGCGTGCAGCACGAGGCTGGTACGAGTCGGCCTATGAGTGGCGAATCGTCTCTTACGCCATGCGTGCACAGACCAAGCTTGATGCGCACGATGCTGGCCAGCTGCTCTTTTACGTCCCAGCAATCGACAGACCAGCTGCGCGCCTCGCGAAGCCTGATTTCGACGAGATGCGCGCGGAGCCCAACATCGGCGCTACCGCAAAAATGCCGGGGCTGCTGCCGCTCTTCGTTGGCATGGAGGTCATCCTGACAGAATCCGTCTTGCCGCCGAAGTTTGTCCGTGGCGCGCCAGGCAAAGTGGTAGGCATAGAGCTGCACGCTCTGGAGCCTCCGGTGGAGGGCCGCCCGTCCATTGTCTCGGACGGTGTGGTCGTACTCTACTACATGCCAAAGGCCGTCTATGTCAAGATCGATGACAGCGATGAACTTTTCTTGAAGGCCGCGCCGGTGACAGCTGGCAGTGCTTCTCAGCCTGCCGGCCCCGACCTGCGCGGAGTGCTCGCGATCACCCCGCAGGCGCGCCCCTGGAAGTTCAAAGCGAAGACAGGTGGCCCGGCCATCGCGGTGTCCAGGACGCAGTTGACCGTGCTGCCCAAGAAGCAGGGGACTCTGCATGGCGTCCAGGGCAAGACGACGGACCCAGGCTTCATCGTGCACTGGACGTTTCCGCCAGGACTCAAGAAGGAGTCCATTTGGCTTGCCTACTACGTCAGCCTGTCGCGCCCCAGAAGCTTCAACCAACTCTTGAGCCACGGCTTGCCTGACCGGAGCATCATCGAATCCGGCCCCCCGGAACAGATCGCCAAGGCCTTCGCCGAGCTCTTCACGGACAAGATTGCCGCGACGAAGATCGCTTGCGCGCAGGCCCGACAGCAACTGGGATGGCCTGCGCGAGCTTGAGGAGCCATGAGATGCAGCTTGCGTTGTGGCGGTGCTGTTCAGTCTGTCCGTCTGCATTCGTGCGGTGCTTCTCAGCCTGCATGCGCGCGGTGCTTCTCAGCCTGCGCTCGTGTGCAGCTGTGCGCGGTGAGCCTGCACGTGTCGTGCAATGCTTTTCAGCCTGCGCGTGTCTGCAATGCTTTTCAGCCTGCACGCTTTGCAGCTTCTCCGCTTCGCACGCCGCTCCTCAGCGCGGTCCTCTGAAAAAAGGACAGTCATCATCTCATCGTCGCACTCATCATCGCACTCATCATCATCATTCATTGCCAGCGTTGATAGCAGTGTCTCGTTTTTACACGACTCCCACTATTGATAGCAGTGTCTCGTTTTGACACACTTCCAGCGTTGATAGCAGTGTCTCCTTTTTACACGACTGCCAGAATTCACAGCAAAGTTTCGTTTTGACACACTGCGAGCGTTGATAGCAGTGTCTCCTTACTGCCACTATTGATAGCAGTGTCTCGTTTTGACACACTTCCAGCGTTGATAGCAGTGTCTCCTTTTTACAGGCCTCCCAAAATTCATGGCAGAGTTTCGTTTGGAAACACTTCCAGCGTTGATAGCAGCGTCTCCATCTTACACGACTCTCCCCATTCATAGCAGTGACTCGTTTTGACACACTCCCAGCGTTGATAGCAGTGTCTCCCTTTTTACGCGACTCCCAATATTCATAGCAAAGTTTCGTTTTTGTCACTCGTTCACTCCAGCCAACTACAACTACTACTTCACTGTTACCACTGTTTCATCTCTCCTGCTCTTATTGCTACTACTACTGTGACTGTTACTGCTGCTGCATGCCTCCAGCTATGCTTCTACATATCGATGTTAGGTTGCTTTGCCGGGATAAGTTTGGCTTCTTCTGGCCTTCCTAGAGTTCCTCTTGGAGGCCTCTTGGGCCGTCTCAGGGGCCTCTTGGAGGCCTCTTGGGCCGTCTTGGGCCATCTTGGAGCTATCTTGGGCCGTCTTGGTGGGCTCCTGGCCCGTCTGACACCGTCGGAAGCCGTTTGGGGGGCCTCTCTGAGCCGAATTGGGGCTCTCTTGGGGTGTTCCACTGCCGTCTTGGAGGCCATCTTGGACGTCTTGGAGGCCTCTTTGGCCGTCTTACGGCTCCTTCGGGCCGTCTTGGGGGCCTCTTGGACCGTTCTGGGGCCATCTTGGATGCCCATTGGGCGATCTTGGGGCGATCTTTGTGGGCGCTTGGGCTGCCTCGGGCGTCGGAACGCCGAAAAGAAGCAACTGCCAACGCCCTTCAAAAACCCAGGGAACATGAATGATGATTTTGGCCTCTTCGGGCTTTCCTGGAGGACCTCTTGGAGGCCTCTTGGGCCGTCTCGGAGGCCTCTTAGGGGGCCTCTTGGGCCGTCTTGGGCCATCTTGAGGCTATCTTGGGCCGCCTTGGTGGCCTCTTGGGCGGATTGGGGGGCATCTCGGACCCTCTTGGGCCGTCTTGGAGGCCATCTTGGATCTTATTGGGCGAACGTGGAGGCCATCTAGGCCATCTTGGAAGCCATTTAGGGCCATCTTGGAGCCATCTGGACCCCGAATGTTTTGCAGCCGTGTCTTCTGGGTGGCCGGCGGCACGCGCCGAAGCGCCCGATGACAGTTATTGTTTGAAAAAAAGAAACCAGTAGGGTTCAGCACGCCGGGCACCCCTGTGGCAAGACCACAGTGGGCGGCGGATTTAATAGCCGTCGGTCCATCTCGCCACCATGCCTCGTTTGTGGGTGTGAAGTCAATTGGATGTTCGTTGGGATCTCGTGGGAGACTTCTCGTGGGTATCTTTGAGGCAGTTTGGACGCCTCTTGGGGGCTGTTTGGGGGCCTCTTGGGGTGTCTGTTTGGCCTCTTGGGGGCCTCTTGGGGCCCCCTGGGCGCCTCTTGTGGCCTCCTGGGCGCCTCTTGGGGCGGAAGGCCTGGATTTTCGGTTTGTGTTCCCTCTCGTGGGCCCCTTTTGGGGCCGTCTTGAAGCTCTATTGGGCCGTCTTGGGCGGTTCTTGGGCCGTCTTAGGGCCCTCTTGGGCCATTTGGGGGCCCTCTTGGAGGCCTCATAGGCCGTCTTGGGGCGGTCGTGGGGGCCTCTAGGCTTGTCTGGGAGCGTCCGGAAGCCGAAACGGCGAGCACGCCAAAGACGCTCAAAATCTAAGACTAACCAATGATTTAGGACTCTTGGAGCCCTCTTGGGCATCTTGGAAGCATCTTGGTCCGTTGTCAGGCCATCTTGGACGTCTTCGGCCGATCTCTGGGTGTCTCGGGGCCCTCTTGGGCCGGTCCGGAGGCCGCTTGGGGCCCTCTTGGCCCGTCTTGGGGCCTCCTTGGGCCCCCGACAAGTCCCGCGGGGAGGCGCACCTGAGCCCAGAGGGCACGCCGGGAGCCCCACCAAAGCTCGGGATTTGGAGCCTGGGCCCTTTGAAGCTTCGTTGGGAGCGCTTCAGGGATGACGCAAAGGACCTGATGGCACGCCCCATCCGTGCCCAGCGGCATGGTGGGGACCATGCCAGGTCAGGGACATGATATCTTGGCGTGGCCTAGCCAAAGAAAGGATGATGACACCAGCCGGCGCCCCGAGGGAAGCCACTTCGTACTCTCTGCGCACGAGCTAAGGCTGGAGCCGACGATGACATCGGCCAGCACCCCACAGAGCCCGCTCCTAGAAAGGTGCCAGTCTCCATCTGCCCGGCGGAGCGGCGCAGCAGTAGCAGCAGGCGGGGCAGAGGCGCAGAGCGAGGGGCGGGGAGCCCCCGCGCGAGCGCGAGCTGGCCCGAAGGCGCTTCGCGGAGCACCCGCAGTCGGAGGCCGAAGCCGGAGCTGAAGTGCACCGAAAAAGTGGGAGGGCCCAGCCCTGCAGGTCCGGTTGGAAGCACATCGGTGAGCGGAGCTGCAGCGTCCCCTTGAGTGCAGGCCCCCCAGAGCATCCGCCAGACAAGTCGGGTCTGCACCCTCGAGCCCGGCTGGGCCCTGGTCGGCAGAGAGAGGCGAGAGGCCAGCGGAGCGCATATATGGGGCGGTGGGGCGGGGGTAGACGGACGGGCGCACCACCGCGAGGAGGAGGAGGAGGAGGAGGAGGAGGACCAGTGCAAACCAAAGACCCATCAGCGATATTGCAATACACATTATCCTTTCCAAGTTCCTTTTCCACACGCCCCTACAGGGATTCATGTCCACTGAGACAAGTGCCCCGTTGGATGACAACCGCTTGAACATCCTGCACCGTGCCAGAACACCGTTCCGGGGATGTCAACGCCGCTGGTCACTTTATGTGGTGCGTATTGACGATCCCGCATCAGGTAATGTTACTGTTCCTGGGATTCCCACACCACGCATCAACGTAACTGTTGCGCCCTGACATCCCGACATCGTTCCAAACGAACTCTCTCGGAGGCTAAGCATGATCATGCTTTAAACTGCCCTACGTTCTTTAAACGAATGCGCACGGCGCTAAGGGGAGCGCCACAGTTTGGAAAGAAGCCGCCCTCGATCCACTAAATTCTGACAGCACTTTAACTCGAATGTGCGCGGCTCTTACCGGGAGAGCAACAATTTGAAAGCTGACCGCCGTCCATCCGCGACAGTTCTTGCACATGTTTAAGGCGAGTGAGCGTGGCGCTGAAGCGACTTGCACATTTTGGAATTGGACCCCCTCCATCCGTGAAGCTTGTTGTGCATATTTAAGCGGCTGTTTGCGGTTTTAGGGCGAGGGCCGCCTTCCATCCGCGAGACTTGCGCATTGTTTACAACGACTCTACATTGTCTACAACGATTCGCGCGGCGCTAACCCGAGAGCTACATTTTGAAAGCGGACCGCCTTCCATCGGTGAAGTTCTTGCAAAGGCTAAGCTTCAGGATCACAACGCTCGGCCCGACCAACGGACACGCCTGTTCTTGCGACAGGGAGGAGTTATTCCCAAGGAGCGCGAATGAAGGAGAAGGAGGAGGAGGAGGGCGAGGACCAGTGCAAACGCAAGGCTCACCAGCGATGTTCCAATACACCCTCCCTCCAAGTTCCCTCTTGATCTGCTCCTTTTATAAGGATTCATTTCCACAGAGAAGTGCCCCGTTGGAAGACAATCGTTTTGCGCCCAAGCACCATTCCTGGGATTCATTTTCATAACTCAACATTACTGTCGCGCCTTGACGATCCTCACTCGTGCCTAAGCACCGTCCACGTAACCGTCGCGCTCTGACAGTCCTTCGCCTCTCCAAAGCATTATTTCTGGATAGCCATCACGATCCCTGAACCTGTTGCGAGTTTTTAACACGACGTGCGCGGCGCTAAGGCGAGAGCCATATTTTGATATTGGATCGCACTCCATCCGTGAAGCTCTGGCACATGTTGAAAACGAATGTACACGGCGCTGAGGCGAGAGCCACATTTTCACAGCGGACCCCCTCCATCCGTGAAACTTGCTGCAACTGTTTAAGACGAGTGCGCGCGGCGCTAGGGTGAGAGCCACATTTTCAAAGCGGACCCCCTGCACCCGTGAAACTGTTGCACATCATTTCGAGCTTGAGGGTCATGAATGGTGAGAACGTCTCAGGCGGCACTCCCGGCCCGCCCTACGGACACGTCTTGGCTTGCGACAGGAGGGGGAGGGGGAGCAGAGGCAGGTCCTCCCTCTCCTGGTCAGCCCACGGGGGCGCACGGCCAGCAACGGGGGGAAAGGATTTTTGATTAGCCTTGACGCGAGGCTGCCCCGACGTGCGCATGACCAGTGTGTTGGGGGTGCCCTGGGCCTGAGCGCACCTGCAGTGGGGAAGAAGCAAGGGGGGGGTGAGAAGGAGGAGGGGGAGGCTCGGGAGAAGGAGGAGGAGTATCCTCCTCCTCCTATGCCGCGCGGCCTTGGGAAGGTGTGCGTGTGTGTGTGTGTGTGTAAGTAAGTAAGTAAGTAAGTAAGCGGTTCTGTTGGTTCTAGAGGAGAGGGAGTGGGAACGACTAGGGAAGCAGAAGCATGCGCGTGAGGGAGGCAGCGTGACTGGAGGTAGGGGTTCTGACGAGCTGATGCGTTGCAGGGGGCCTAGGGCCTCGGACTCCTCGGCAACGTGACACATTCGCCTCTGGTGTTGTTTTCCCATGCAGCCCAGGCATCGAGTACATTGGGGACGCGCGTCAAGAAACCAGGTGCTTTTCTTTGGGGTACCCCGAGTGTCTTCGCTCCGCGTGCTGCGCGGTGACCCCCCGCGACCATCAAATAAGCTGCTGCGTTCAGGGTGCTCAAGGTTCCTTCTCCCACGGTGCGTCTCCTACGCGTGTTCTCAGGGATGAGTTTCTTGCGAGGGTGTCTTGCGGCCGAGCCCGTGCTGTACTCGGAATCCCCGTTGCCTCATAGTTATTTCGGCTGGAGCATTGTAACTGCGGCATTTGTCACGAATTCTGCAAATGGCTGCCTCGTCGGACGCTGTCACCGATCAAGCACTTCTTGCTGTGTGGACCCGGGCATGGTGTCTCCATCAATTTGCTCCGTTTGCGAATGTATTGTTGGGCATCACAGGTGGAGCAATCGACAATTGGCCACTCCAAGGGTCGATGAATTGGTTGCATTGGCACGTCCGCTTCCCAATTGTACTGTTGGCCTGCGCTTGGCCAACGCCCCATATCGCTGTATTTGCGCATTTGTGCAACATCACGTTCTTCTATCTGGCACTGCCTTTCGTGTGGGATCATATGGTATGGGCGTCTTTGAGTGAGATGTTGTTCGTGGTTGCCGTGTTTGCGAGTGGTTGTCCAGGTTTTCCACGATATTTCATCGATATGGCAAGAGCGCACACTATCATATCGTATTTCTGCGCTGGCTTCTGGAAGCTCACCACCTCGTTCCTCGACCCGAAATATTCATGTGGAACTCTGCTCGTTGCCGAGTTGCTTTCCATATTACCAGGGCAGCTGTTCGAACCTGGCGGCGGTGTAGCTGAGACGCTGCTGCGGTGGGCCGGCTGGCTGACGGTTGCGGGTGAGTTTGCCATACCGCTCTCGTTGTTTTTCTTTCCGCGTGTCGGCGTCATGCTCGCGCTCTCCTTCCACCTTGTGATCCTCATGCTCCCCGTGAACGCGGCCGGGGGCTTCTCCCTCTCCTGCGCGACCATGCTCGTCTTGTTCGTGCCGCGGGGTGCCACGTTGGCCGTCACCTTGCTGTCCGGGTCCGTGGCCGGCGCAGCTGCCGCCGCGGCGGCCGTCGCCGTCGTGTTCTCGGCGCTGGGCGGCACGGCAGACGCCCATCTCGCCGGGTTCCTCGCCCTGGCGGTGCTGCTCGTGCTCGCCGCCGCCCTAGAGCCGAGGAGCCCAAATGATCCCGAGCGTTCCCCATCTGGGGCCATGCTCGGCCGCCTCCTCGCTGTCTCGCTTGCGCTGTGCCACGGTATCGTTGGACCAGTGCTCGGGGTCCAGCAGATGGCGTCCCTTACCATCAGGGGCCCCGACGAGGCAGGATGCGTTTCAAAACAGTGTGGAGGGCCGAGGGAAAGAATGTCCGATGGTCCCACAGCCGGTTTTCAAGCATGAATTCCACCTCTGTAGCGAAGATGGAAGCTTGTGAGGCCGGTGGCCTGTCTCCACCCTCAGCGCCGTCGTGCCTTTCGCTATCTTGGCCTGTTTGCGGGGATCCGCCAAAAAGTTGCATCCTGCTTCCTCGGGGCTCCTAACCGTGTATGGGAATGTCCAGCA
Source organism: Prorocentrum cordatum (assembly GCA_963575745.1). Lineage (NCBI taxonomy): Eukaryota > Dinophyceae > Prorocentrales > Prorocentraceae > Prorocentrum > Prorocentrum cordatum. The sequence continues at coordinate 252,529 of CAUYUJ010016739.1, read as the reverse complement.
CTGGGGGCGCTCGAACCACTTGCTTGTGCCGACCGCGTTGCTGCAGGACCTCTTCTGGGACGCTCCCCCCGAAGCGCCCTTCCGGGGCGCCTTCGCTGGCGGAGCGGTTCGCGTGGATTCTTGGGACCTTCCGCCTGAGCTCTTGCGCACACCCGCGGACGCAGCAGGGCTGGTTCCACCGCGCGTGCGCAAGCTGTTGGCGTCCGTGGGGAACCCTGGCCGCTTCTACGTCCCCTACTACGCCCGCATGGCAGGCAGCGACTTCTTCGGCGACGTGGTGAGCGGCAACGGCTCGGCAGTAGACGGCCTCATGAGCTGGCGGCTGCAGCCCTTCGCCGTGCCCGCCTTCGAGCTGAGGCGCCTGCTGGCGCTGGCCCGCGCGCGGGGCGCCCCGTTCGAGCTGCGCTACACGCCGCTGCCGCGCGAGGCGCGCACGCCGGGGCAGTGGGCGCGGCACACGGGCCCGCAGGTGCGGGTGCGGGAGCGTCCCGAGGAGGCCCACGTGCTCTGCGAGGTGCTGGCGCCCGCCCAGCCCGCGAGGCCCTGCGGCCCCGACGAGCTGGCGGCGCTGCCCCCGCCCCCGCCCTGGATCGGCCGGGTGCTGCTCCAGTACCCGGTGCCGCTGGCGGAGGACAGCGGCGTGGAGTTGCCGTGCATCAGCTGAGGTGGCTTTTGGCCGTCGAGCCGTCTCAGGAGGGTGCGGGAAGGGTGGTCGGCCAGGCGGGGTGACACCCAACCCGATCAAGAAAACCAGCCTTCGTGAAATGACAAGAAAACAGAATGCGGAAACGCTTCGCGTTCTGCCCTGGGCCCAACCACGGATAAGCGTAGGGTTTGTTAGTTTGAGAGAGTGTTCGGGAACAGTTTGGGGGATTTGTGAGGGCGAGTCGGGGTCGTTGTCGTCCTACTTCTCCTCCTTGCCCTCCGGGCTTGAACACAAGCTGTGGTGTCTTTCGCCACGAGGTTGATGTAAGAGAGAGAGAGAGGGGCAGGAAAGAAGAGGCCACATGCACTTGACATGTGTCGCCTTCCTCCGACTGCAGGACTCGCCCGCTCTTCCTGGGAACTCGGGCATGCAGATTGTTTGTCCTTCCGTCGGGTCGCGACCTACTGTGGAAACCAGAGCAACAATGGACGATGAGGAAGGCGATTGCTTGTAGCATTCCTTTCATTGCACCAGGTGCCCTGTATTTAGGCGCCCTACTTTTCTTCTGTTTCGCCCACGCGTTTCGGCGTCTGGCTTAGCTTAGCGCAGCGTAGCTTGTCGCATTGGCTCTCATTGGGTGTGCGCGCGCGGCACCTCCTCCTTGTTGTTGTCACTGGATGTTCGGGAGTGCACCGTCTTCTGCTTGCCCTGCCTGGAAGATCGGCGAGCTCAGTGTTTAGGCGTGTTCTTTACGGGAGGCTGGAATTTCACCGACAGTTTCTTGCACATTCAGCGGCCATTGGTGGCGAATAGGGGGTGATTGCTGGACGGTTGGCGCGGGGGTGTATGCTGCTAGTTGCCGCTAGCCGGTTGCCTCTCGTTGCTTCTATTTGCCGCCAGTTGCCTCTAATCCGCCAACACCTCGACTGATATAGGCTTCCATACAGATGAACGTAGCCGAGGCGGCGACGGGGCGGCGACGAGGCGGCGACGAGGCGGCGACGAGTCGGAGACGAGGCGGCGACGGGGCGGCAACGGCGACAACAGAGCCGCCAGACCGGCAGACAGGCCCAATCCCTCGCCTGCACGTAAGAGTGACCCTTCGCCGGAGTGACCTCTGGTGCGGGCCAACTGGGGCCCGCCCGATCGCTGAATGCACTGCGATAGCAGCGGCTTCCGCGCCTGGCGCTGTCCCCCAAGGGCCCCCCCTTGTGGCCGCGCACTGGAGGTCACCCTCGCCCAGAGGGACACTCTCGCGTGTGGCCGATCCGAGGAGAAGCCAGAGCCCCGAAGTGCAGGCGCGGCTTGGGGAGGCAGCGCAACTTCACCAGAGCAGCTTCCGCCGAGGCCCTGGGCCCGCGCAGGAGAGGAGGAGAAGGAGGAAGAGGAGGAGGAGGAGGAGAAGGAGGAGATGGGGGGGAAGGGGGGGAAGGAGGAGGAGGGAGGAGGAGGAGAAGGAAGGGAGGAAGGCAGGAAGGGAGAGGAGGAGGAGGAGAGGAGGAGGAGGAGGAGGAGGAGGAGGAGGAGAAGGAGGACAGGTCAGGACACCCGCATAAGGGGGTCTACGTCAACACTGCGTGGAGCCGTGCGCCCGCGCAGCTTCCGCCGAGGCCCTGGGCCCGTGCGCTCGCTGCCGGTGCCCGGCGCGGCGAGCCCGGGCGCGGCGCCGCCCGCGCGGTCGCCCTGCCGCCCGGGGCCGCCCGCCTCCGCGCCAGAGCTCGCGCGGGCGGGGCTCCCGCTGCCGCCCAGGACTTGCCCCCCAGGGGGGGTCAGCGTCGTCTAGCCTGGGGGGTTGTCTGCAGAAAGGGAATCCCCCTCCCCCCCCAAAAAGCTCACAGCCAGGGGCGGGGGAGCTCCAAGACAAAGAATCAAAAATTAGGTATTTGCCCGGAGGCGTTGCTTGGGGGTCGGATAAACGACGCTGCGTCGTTTATCCGACCCTCATCCCCAGCATCCCACCACCCCAGCTGGATATATATATATATATATATATATATATATATATATATATATTCCCCTCGAAGCCCGAAGGGGACAGCCTAGATCCTCATCTAGGAGGGGGTAAATCGGAAATCGGCCAGCGGGGCACAGGCCACGCCAGTAGGGATAGGGATCGGTTCAACGATGCTCGTTGGAGGTGGGGGGGGGGCAGCGTCGCGGGGCAGGCGTCAGAGACGGAAGAGGTACAGTTGCAGCTATATCCTTGCCCCGTTTTCGCTTTTTTCGGTCTCCTGGGAGGCTCTCGTCGCCACAGCTGGATTCGCCTCTAAGTTCTCGGCAGAACGCACCCGGGGAGAGGCCCGGGGAGTCTACGGTCGGACACTTTTGGATAGCGTGTCGCTCCGCCGGTTCTCGTCCACCGCGCTTCGGCGCGGCACTCTATCCATTTCCCAGTCCCCAGGCCTCGAGGTCCCGAGCCCTTCCGAGCCTCCTGCCTTTTGGAGCTGAGCGGCACGCTACCTGCTTGCAGGGCATGGCATGTCGCCGGGGCCGCCGCGGCGACACGCTGAGCCGCTGAGCAAAAGTTCCTGACCACAGGCATCCACGGATATCGTGCTTCCAGCCAGGGCGTTTTTCCCCCAGTGTCGGCTCCTTCTACGACAGACCCTCACGACCGTTCGACATGGAAGAGCACATTCCCGTGTGCAGGCCCGCGCGGGACATCTCCTGTCAGCCCGGCCGACCGGCCGAGGACCTGGTTCTGTGCTGCAGCCTCCTCCTCTGAAAGATCTGGCCTCCGCGGCCCGTGTGACCATCAACAACAGATGCGGGACTCACACGATGGGCCTGTTTTCCACCACCACCACCAGAAGTTTGAGGGGGAGGGGGTCCTCCTCCTCCTCCTCCTCCTCCTCCTCCTCCTCCTCCTCCTCCTCCTCCTCCTCCTCCTCCTCCTCCTCCTCCTCCTCCCCCAAGTCCTGCTCCTCCTTCTCCTCCGCCTCCTCCTCCTCCTCGTCCTCCTCCTCATTGCCCCCTCCAACTCATGGTAGTGGTGGTGGAAAACAGGACCATCATCACAGCTATATCCCCGGGGAGGGGGTCGGGAGCTATGGAGCCACTGGCCGAACGAATCATGTTCTCGGGTGTCTGGGCCCGTGTCCAGCTGGTCCTTCCGGATGGGGCCCGAGCAGAGGAAGTCAGAGGATCGCGCCGCATCGCCGACGCATCGGCGATGCGGCTCGACGTGGATCCCGATTTTTTCTCCGTGCCCGGCATCGCCGATGCACCGCCCACGGCGCCGATGCATCGGCGAGGCATCGCCGACGCATCGGTGATCCAGCGCGATCCTCCGGGCCAGTTCACTCGGACCCCGTTTCAGGAGGCCTTCGGTCCATGCCCGCGCGGTCTGGATGCCGAGGCGCCGGCCCACGGGAGGCGCGATCCCACGGGATGCGCTCCGCGGGGGGGGGGCGTCCGCGATCCAAGCCGTCCCGTGTCCACGGGGTCGTGGTCGAGGAGCTCGGCCGCGAGGCCGTGGGTAAAGGGGAGGCCCATGCTGAGAAACACCCTGTTTGCCCCCAGGGTGCCCCTGGTTACTCGGGTTTCGGTGGCTGTGCTATCAATGGGAAGCGTGGCGTTCCCACACCACAGGTCAATGGACGTCCTGGGGTCTCAGGGTTGGGTGTCTTGTGGAAGCTTTCTTGTGGTCGGGCCCCGACTGTATGGACATTGTCTTGGTTCATCTTAGAAACACCCTGGGCGTTTTTTTGTTTTGTGTTCTCTAGTTTGGGCTCGTGGCAGTTTGAAAACGCTCATTAAACAAACGCAACGTGTTTCGTGTTTTTGCGCCTTGGGGGCTGTTCTGGGGGGGCGTTTTCGGGTTCGTCGCCGTGGTACAGCGTTGTTTTGTTGGTGTTGGTGTTGTTGTTGGTGTTGGTGTTGTTGTTGTTGTTGTTGTTGTTGTTGTTGTTGTTGTTGTTGTTGTTGTTGTTGTTGTTGTTGTTGTTTGTGTTGTTGTTGTTCTTGTTATTGTTCTTGTTATTGTTCTTGTTCTTGTTATTGTTCTTGTTCTTGTTATTGTTATTGTTATTGTTATTGTTCTTGTTGTTGTGTGTGTTTTTGTAGTACGTCGAAGGCTCCTCCTCGTCTCCTCTGCCAGCTTGGCGCCCGCGCTCCCCGCCCTGCCGCCGTGCGCCCTCTCTGCCCCCCTCTTCCCTCTCCCAGGTCGACGCACCAGCCCTGAGCCATGAGCCGCGTGCACGGGGTGAGGGGGGGGGGCCAAAGACCGGTCTCCCCGCGCGGAGACCTAGAAACGCAACAAAAAAACGTTCTGACAACGGTCTAACACCGGGAGGGGGGTGTCAACAGGGGAGGGCGGGCTTCCGCGACGGGTCGCCAGCGACGGCCACGGAAGAGCGAACCTGTATAGAGAAGACGATGGGGATACGCAAGGAGAAGGACACAGGCGATCCACGGATTCAAAAACGCTAAAACAACGCATCATTGTTGTTAGCGTTTTCATTTTTTCTTGAGACCCGAAGACGAGAACAAATCCAAGACGCCGAGCTGAAAACGCTAAAGTAACGCCCTGGGCATATTTAAGATGAACCATGGACATTGTGAGTACCGCCCATAAGAAGAGCCCAAACCTCCAGCATCTGGGAACAGAGCTTTCACAAGCTGGGCGCCCACGAGCCCAGTTTTGGGTGCCCCTATGGCCATCGGATCTACCCGCTACGAGGAACCAGATCTGGGGACGGCGCCACGAGTTCCGGGGACCCGCGTAGTGAACAAATCACGCCGTCGGCTGTCTGGGAAGACGGGTGGCGCAGGCTTTGACCTTCAGCGTCGTGGAAATACACACGATGAGCACGGATTTTGAGTTCGGCATCTAGAGCGTCGATACGGGCTTCAGAACCACCGCATATCAATCTAGGGCGAAAGCCAAGTACCTTGAGCACATATCCTGAAACGCGCTGGATGATTGGCGCCATGAGCTCGTCATGACATTGAAGGAACGTGTGTGGGGAGGGAGACTCGGAGTGTGGGAGCCTCCTCGAGGCCACCCGGGCCGACAGCTCGTGTACAGAATTTCCAGTCGCACGGGACATGCGTGCGAGTGGTGTGGTCTTCCTGCTCCCTGCCCCCACTCCGCTCTCCAGCGGAGTTTCGGGTGGGGTGTCCAGCGGTGCCCCGTGGTGTCCTGTGGTATGCTGCGAAGTGCCCTGATCCCCCGTGGTATCTCATACGGCGGCGGCATCGGATGAGGAACGTCTTCCTGGGGCCCAGACCCTGGCGCATTCCTGATTGTTTCAAGGCGTGGGTGGCCCGCGTTTGGCCGCCCATCGGTCGAGAGACCCTGGGTCCCTTATCGAATGTATCCTTACCTAAATCCTCCACCGTAGTGCCTGGCGGTCTTCCGCGGTGCCCGTCGTTGAGCTGAGTTGAAGCATTGTATGTGCCTCCAGCCGTTCGGCTATAAAAGCGCGTTCGGGGAGGCTCTTCCCCTACGCAGGCGCACTTCTACATCCTCCCCCTCCTGTTTCTAGCTTCCGCCCGCGGATGTTGCTCCCGGAAACCCACTTGAAGCATTTCAGGAACGCCCGAGAGCGTCCAAGAATTCTGGCAATTGTTTGGTTTTGGCGGCCAAGAGTCATACAATTTCTCGAACGCTCACATCTGTATAAGCCTTTGGGCCTTCAGCTACGTGCTGAAGCGTTGGCGAATGTTGTCCTACCCATCCGCGCTTCAGCCTCATCCTTCTAGCTTTCCCCTTGTACTGCCTCGCCCTCCCGATAATGAATTCGTAATATCAGGTATCCCCCCCGCCCAGCCTCGAGAACCTCCGTTCCCCCTAAGCTTCTGGAGCGCCTTGTTCCTCCTCCTCCTCCTTCTCCTCATCCTCCTCCTCCTCCCCTTCGCCGTGAGTTTGGAATTTCTGTTGGATCGGGAGCCTGACAAGATGAGCTTGTGGGGCAGCTGGGCACGCTCAAATAAAACATCCGCCGACCAAGTGCCTGGAGCCATAGCCCTGCACGCCGAAGGCGCGTTAGCACCCCTGCGTTGCCTGATCGCTCCGTCCTCGGTGCCCACTCCACGTGGTGATCACCTTCGCTCTGTTTGGTGTTGCTGAGGTAGATCTCGGATCCACGCTTCTCCATCGTGTCACAGTCGGCCAGGTGCTGCTCGGAATGGGTCGGGGGCCTCTAGGAGGGCTTCTTGGGAGGCGGGAGGGCTTCCAAGGAGGCCCCTGACTTCTTCTAAGGCTGCCCCTGGAGAGCGTTTTTACTCCCTCGCGAGCACGAGCGCGACCCAGGGGTTGGAGTGTGGGATCGGCGTCACCCCAACATACTTCTACTATATGTGCGTCGCCCCCCCCAGGGGCGACGCGCGCGCCGCTCGGGAAACGATCATCTACAGGATGGGTATACTAGATGTTCTGGTCGGACACGCGCCTCCAAGGCGGACACCTAGTATTCGTATGTCTCTGTGCGCCTCCGGGGGAGGCTGCCGACCACGCCACGAGCCGCGCCGGCGCAAAATGCAGGAGGGGAAGAAACACACAGACACAATTAATCGTCGACTCCCAGAAAATACGGGAACATGTGGGAAGTGGGGGGGAAGACAAAACCCTAGAAAATATAGGAAAATGGGGAATCCTGTTCTCTGCGTGTATTTATTTGTGTGCCCCGGGGCCCCTTCAAACATGTGCCCCGCGCCCCTTCACCCCAGGAGGCCTGCGCGCCTCGGGCCCTCCCTGCCGCTGGCCGGCGCGGCACGCCCCGGGCCGCCGCCGCTGGCCGCGGGCCACCTCGCTGCAGGGTCGGCGCCTGCGTCGAGGAGCGCCCGCCTCTGCGCAGGGGTGCGTCTCGAGCAGTGGCGAAGCGTCCCGGCGTGCCTGTAGCCCTACCAAGCAATGTTCTGAGAACCTCTCGTGGTTCCCACGAAATGTTCTTAGAACATTTCTGGCGGAGTATGTTTTGTTTTATCACATCGGGGTTATGTTCTAAGAACACTGTTTTTGTTATTCGAACACTTTTTTAGGTTCTAAGAACCTTTCGTGGTAGGACTATAGGAATGCCGGGAAGGTCGGTCCCTGCTCAAGGGGTGTGTCGGGGGAGGAGAGAGGTACCCATAACGTCAAGACGCTGAAATAAGGAGCAGTTTGGGTTCGGAAGGGGCTCGATGTTCCTCAGGTTCCTCCAGTGCTGTTCCTCTTGCCCTCCTGGGGCACGGGGGCGCTTACAGGGCCAAGAAGGGGCTTCGTTCCTTATTTAGCGTTCCTTCTTAAGCGGCTCGACGGTACCGCTACTCTGGCCGCGTTCTCCCTTTTCGGGGCCTCCTTGGCGGCTCTCGTCGCCACCGCTGGGTTCCGTTGGAAATCCAAGTCAGAACAGACCCCGTGAGAGGTCCGAAGAGTAGCGGCATGGGTACCGTTCGGTTTCCCCAGGTTGTGGCGATGATCGGGGGGAAGGGCAGGGCAAGGTGTCATCAGTCCAGGCAGGGGTCTGCCAAAACGCAGCGTGTTGCGAGGCCCCGTGTTCGTTGACCTCGGTTTGGGTGCCGCTCCAGGCGAGCACGCGCAATTGCAGTGCGACTGACCCCTGTTTAGAAGCGACGTCCTCGCTCAAGTTCAGAAGCTGGCGACCCCGTCAGCAATACTCCACGTGCGAGTGAGGATTCATGTTGTGGGGTCGGGGAAAAGGGGTGCGTCTCGGTTTCGGGGGGTGCAATTGAGTGAGGGGGGGTTGGCAGCGGGGCAGTAGCAGAATACATGCAAACGTATTACAGAAGGCGTGCATCACATGATTCAGGGTCATTTTCATCCGTGTTAACCTTGAGGCATCGGGGCCCAAATCAACGGACTTTGGCTCAATACCTTTGTGGTGTACGAAGCGCGCTTAAGGAAGGTGCCACCACCGGTGCAGATTCATTACATCGACGCTGTCGAGTGGATGAGAGCCCTGGAGCGTTCCAACTCCTCCCGTCCTTTCGATGGCGGTAACACAAGAGCAACCTTTGGAAAATCAACGCTTCAGAGAAGCGGGCGGTGCTTGAATGGGGACCACGCTCCTGATTCGTCCCAGTGTCAGCTGCAATCTGTCTTGGCCCGTCTCGGGGCCCTCTCGGGCCCGAAAAACTCATGCGCATGCGGGAACACTTCCCGGAGCCCAGGGGACACGTGGGAAGCCCCGGTAGATTTGAGAGTTTGGGGCCCCTGGCCCTGTCAGGACTCCGCAGGGCTGAGGATGAGGCCCCAGGGATTGAGCAAAGGACCTGCGGACACGCCCACTCCGGGCCCAGAGGCACAGTGGCGGGTACAGGAGATGCGGGGGTACAATGTTGCAGTCATGGCACAAGTCTGAGTCATACCAGATGGCTGCCTTCCTTTTTGCCTACTTGCCTTTCCTTGCCACGGGCTAGGGAGAGGGTGAAACAAACAGACGATCGGAACCTGAATATATTTCGGATGCGATGGCGATGGTGTAGCCAGAGCAGATCGTCTGTTTACAGAGATATCGTGTGATTACTATTTTTGGTCCTGGCTATTTCAGCCGGTCTTGGTTGCGAGTCTGTGGTCGCGAACGGAATTCTTCACGCTTCGCGTATCCCCACCAGCTGCGGCCGTAGCCCGCCCGCGACCGCCCGCCGCTGGCGCTTCCGCCTGCGGCTGTAAAAAAAAAGTATCCCCACCAGCTGCCTACCGCTCCCTGTCCGCTGCCTCGGAGCCGCCGACCAAAAAAAGTATCCCCACCAGCTGGTCTCGGAGGCTCTCGCCCCCACTTCCCAGGGCTGCCCTGGACCCCCGCTGTCAGTGGCAACGTTACCTCACCTTCAGCGGCGGTTAGCTGCGACCCTGGAAGCCCACGTGGCATGGCGGATTCGACGGTGACCCTGGATCCCCGCGGGGAATGGCGGATGCGGCGGATAAGGCCGTCCCATGGTGGCCTTCGGCGTACACCACGCGGCTGCGGCAGCGCAGCTCCACCCTGGACGCCCCACCTTGCTGGCGATGTTCTTCCCCACCAGCTTGGCCTCACGCAGCGCTCCCGCCAGCACAGCCGTACGTGGATGGCCCCCTACAGGATCGGTGGCCACTCATGTTGTGCGGTTTGACGGCCCCTGGAGGCACAGCCAGCTCCGAGTGGTTCAGCCTTCGCAGCCTTGGCCGCCCTCCGGGCCCATCCCCCGCCCGGCTTGGTATTCGTCGTTGTTCGGCGGTGCAGCACAGCTGGCGCGCACACGCCGTGGGCGCGGCTTGGGCTTGGCGCCCCACCGGCGACGGCCCATCGCTGACCACGTCTGGCCGCCACGGCGCGTAACACAGAATTCCCTGGCATTTTGCCGCAGGGCTGCACGTTGCTCGAGCTTCCCTGGGTGTTCCAGTTCAGCCAGCCAGCCCCCCGCAGCTGCCCCAGCTGCCGCGTTTGTGAGCTGGCCCGGCCGGCTCGTACTGCGCTCAGTAGCTAATTAGGTTTGCCCGCCGGCCCGGACAACTCCTCTCGCCGCTTGCGCGCTCGCTGGTGGCTGCGACCAAAAAAGTATCCCCACCAGCACATTCGGAAATGTTGCCCAGAAAAGCTGACGGGAATCGGGATGAAAAGACACATATCGCGAAGTGAAACCAGCAACCATGGTGAATTGAGGACGCGGAGGAGGAGGGGGAGCAGGAGGAGGAGGAGGCGGAGGATATCCACGAAGAACCGCCTCTTGAGGCGCTCTTGGGCGCTCATGGGGCCGTCGTGGGGCCCTCTTGGGGCCCTCTTAGGGCCCTCTTGGGGGCCTCTTGGGACCCCTGGAGGGCCTCCTGGGGCCATATTGAAAATCATCGATCAAAGGAGGGGGCTCCTTCATGCTACCCTCCCCCTCCCCTCCCCCCTGGGCACTCGAAATCGCTTCTGGGGCGCGGGCGATCCTGGGCGCTATTGGGACCGTCTTGGGGGCCTCTTGGCACCTTTCGGGGCTTTCTTTGAGCATCTCGGGGTGCCATCTGGGGGCCTCAAAAGCCAATCGGAAGCGAAAAGGCGAGAAGGGACAAAACATGGATTTCCCCACATCCTGAGTGGGGTTCTTGGTTTCCTACAACACCCTCTCTTAGTCCCTCCTCCTCCCCCTCCCCCTCCTTCCCTGCTTCCACTACCACTGCTTCCACTACCACTACTGCCACTACCACTGCCACCACTACGACAATAATCATCAGCAAATACGATCGCTACCATTACGAGTATCATTATGTTTGTGCACTACCACCACTAGCGGTACTAGTGTTTCTACTCCTACTCGCAGCATTGCGAAAAGTACTACCACGACAACTACGATCTCTCCAGCTACTGCGATACTACGACTGGGGTGGCTACTACGGCTACCACGACTGCGATTGCTACTATTTTGTTTGTTGTTGCTACTAGTACGGCTATTCCGATTATTATTATTACTACTACTACTACAATTGCGACTACTACTACTGTTCCTACGACGCCTACGACTACTAGTACTTTGGCTGCTATTCGTACCGCGGCAAGTACAACTACTATTGCTACAATGCTTGTTATTGCGGTGGCTACTATTATTACTACTACTACTATTACTACTACTACTACTACTACTACTACTACGACTACTACGACTACTACTACTACTACTACTACTACTACTCCTACTCCTACTACTATTACTACTACTACTACTACTACTATTACTACTACTACTACTACTACTACTACTACTACTACTACTACTACTACTACTACTACTACTACTACTACTACCACTTCTACTTTGACTACTCGCTATCACAATTTCGACGACTACTACTGTTGCTGCTACTGGTACGAATATGATTACGCTTGTCACTGCGGCCTCTAGTGCTACTACTGATACGACGGCTACGACTATGATTGCTACTACTAGCATTTGTACTTCTACTGCTACAGCTTCTACTGCTACTACGACTGCGGCTACTACTATTACTACTACTGCTACCACCACTACTAATATTTCCCTACCTGAGGTCTGCGCAGCAGGGTTCTTACTCTTTTAGCTCAAAGGGGCCGGCAGTGGAACGCGCCCCGAGCGGTTCTCCCAGGATCCGCCCCGCGGTTCCCCCAGCTACGTCCCCTTAGCTTAGCGTTGCTTATCTCATATTAGCTTAGCTTATTCCTTACCTAGGCTCTGCCTAGAAGGGTTCTTACTCTCTTAGCTTAAAGGGGCCGGGCAGTGGAACTCGCCCCGGGCGGTTCCCCCAGGATCCGCCCCGCGGTTCCCTCAGCTACGTCCCCTTAGCTTAGCGTTGCTTATCTCATTTTAGCTAAGCTTATGTCATCTTAGCTTTGCTTAGCTTCATCTTAGCTCAGGTCTATCTTAGCTTAGCTTACCTTCATCTTAGCTTAGCATGGGTGCAATTCCCTACCTAGGCTATGCCTGGAGGGCTAACTTAGCTTAGCCTAGCAGAGCGCAGCGCTGCATTATCATAGCATATCATAGCATAGCATAGCATAACATAGGCAATCATATCATAGCATAGCATAGCATAGCGCAGCATAGCATAGCATCGCATAG
>CAUYUJ010016739.1:230384-237884 GCA_963575745.1 Prorocentrum cordatum | reverse complement strand
GCTGCTACAACTTGTATTACGATTACGACTGCTACTGCTACTACTAATTCTACGATTGTTACTACTACTACTACTACTACTACTACTCGTGCGACTACTACTACTACCACTACTACTACTACTACTACTACTACTATTACTACTACTACTACTACTACTACTACTACTACGACAAGGGCTACTGCTACTACTCCTACTTCGACCCTTTCTACTACTACTGATACTACTACTACTACTACTACTACTACTACTACTACTACTACTACTACTACTGCTGCTACTACTACTACTACTACTACTACTACAACGACTATTATTTCTACGACTACCGCAACTACCCGCATTGCGACTCCTACTATTACCGCTAGTGCCATTTTTCCCATCATTACTACTACCACTGCTTGGTCTACTACTACTACTACTACTACTACTACTACTACTGCGACTACGACTACGACTGCAACCTACGACGACTACCACTGCTACTACAACTGCTACTGCTACTACTACGACTGCTACTACTACTACTACTACAACTCGTAGCTCTACTACTACTACTCGTATTGCTGCTACTACTACAGCGATTGCAGCTACTACGACTACGACCACTAGTATTATTTCTGTTAACTATCATTCGTATTGTTATTACCTCTACTACGACTCGGGCTACTACTGTGACTACGGCAAGGACTACTACTATTACAACTACTAGGACGTTTCCTATTTCTACTACTACTACTACGACGACTACTACTACTTCCACTACTATTAGTACTACTACTGCTACTACAACTACTACTGCTACTACTACTACTACTCCTACTTCTACTACTACGACTACTACTACTACTACTACTATTACTACTACTACCACTAGTATCACTATAATCCCCTATTTCGGCTGCTGCTACTGCTATGATTACGACCCCACAACATATCACTACTATGACTTCTATTGGTAATATTACTGCGTAGAAAAAAGCTGGCCACGCTTACTACTTACGCCGCTACTACGACTACCGCTACGGGGGCGACGTCGTTGACGACGACAGCAACAACTACTACCATTACTGCTACTCTTACTAGTACTACTACTACAACTACTACTACGACCACTACTACTACTACTACCAGGTCTACTATTACTACTACTACCACCACTACTACTACTACTACTACTACTACTACTACTACTACCCTGCTACTACTACTACTACTATTACTACTACTACTACGGCTACTGCTACTACTACTACTACTACTACTACTACTACTACTACTACTACTGCTGCTACTATCACTACTACTACTACTACTTGTATTACTACCATTACGAATACCACTACTGCTACGAATACTGCGAGTACTACTCCTAATAAAATCCCTCGACCCTTTGTACGGCTACTACTTTTGCGCATACTAATAGTATTGTTACTACTACAAATACAACTACCACGGCGACTACTACTACTACTACTACTACTACTACTACTACTATTGCTCCTACTACGACTAGTACTACCACTACTACCACAAAGTACTACGACTACTACTAGTTCTAAGTCCTACTTTTACGCCTACTACTACTACAAACTATCTCTACTGCGAACTACTACTACTGCTACTACTTTACTACTACTACTACTACTACTACTACTACCGCTACTGCTACTACTACAACTACTGCTACTTCTATTTGTTACTACTACTACTACTACTACTACTACGATTACTATTCGTACTTCCACTACTACTACTACTACTACTACTACTACTACTACTACTACTACTACTTCTACTATTACTTCTGCGCCTACGATTACTATTATTCCTACTGCTACTACTACTACTACTACTACTACTATTTCTACTACTATTACTTCTACTGCTACAACAACTACTACTACTACTACTACTTGTACTAATTCCATCATTACTACTACTACTACCACTACTACTATTACTACGGCTACTCTTACTACACGGACTACTAGTACTACTCCTACGTCGACTTTTCCACGATTTCGGGTATTACTACTACTACTACTACGACTACTACTATTACTACTACTACTACTATTATTTCTATCACTACTACTACAACAGTGAGTACGATTACTACTACTACTACTTCTACTACCACTACTACTTTACCACTACTACTAACTACGACTACTTACACTTTTTCTTGTATTACCACTACTACTACTACTACTACTACTACTACTACTGCTCGTCCTGCTACTACCACTAGTAACACGAGTCCTCCTACCACCGCTATTGGTACTGCGACTACGACTACTACTGCGACCTACGACGGCGACTACTACTACGACTACTACTACCACTAACTACTACTACTACTACTACTACTACTACTACTACTACTACTACTACTACTAGTACTACTAGTACTACTAATAGTACTACTACTACTACTACCACTACTACTACTACTACTACTACTACTACTACTACTACTATCACTGCTCGTACTGCTACTACTATCACTACTATCACTACTACTACTACTACTACTACTACTACTACTCCGGCTGCTACTACTACTATTATTACTACTACTACTACCACTACTACTACTCCAACGGCTACTAATACTATTACTACTACTACTACTACTACTACTACTACTACTGCTATTTCTACTCTCACTACTGCTTCTACGACTACTACTACTACTACTACTACTACTACTACGACTTCTACTACTACTACTATTCTCTACTACTACTACTACTACTACTACTACTACGACTACTACTACCACTAACTACTACTACTACTACTACTACTACTACTACTACTACTACTACTACTAATAGTACTACTACTACTACCACTACTACTACTACTACTACTACTACTACTACTACTACTACTATCACTGCTCGTACTGCTACTACTATCACTACTATCACTACTACTACTACTACTACTACTACTACTACTACTACTCCGGCTGCTACTACTACTATTATTACTACTACTACTACCACTACTACCACTCCAACGGCTACTAATACTATTACTACTACTACTACTACTACTACTGCTATTTCTACTCTCACTACTGCTTCTACGACTACTACGACTACTACTACTACTACTACTACTACTACTACTACTCCTACTCCTACTCCTACTCCTACTCCTACTACTACTACTACTACTACTATTACTACTACTACTACTACTACTACTACTACTACCACTTCCACTTTGACTACTCGCTATCACAATTTCGACGACTACTACTGTTGCTGCTACTGGTACGAATATGATTACGCTTGTCACTGCGGCCTCTAGTGCTACTACTGATACGACGGCTACGACTATGATTGCTACTACTAGCACTTGTACTTCTACTGCTACAGCTTCTACTGCTACTACGACTGCGGCTACTACTATTACTACTACTGCTACCACCACTACTAATATTTCCCTACCTGAGGTCTGCGCAGCAGGGTTCTTACTCTTTTAGCTCAAAGGGGCCGGCAGTGGAACGCGCCCCGGGCGGTTCCCCCAGGATCCGCCCCGCGGTTCCCCCAGCTACGTCCCCTTAGCTTAGCGTTGCTTATCTCATACTAGCTGAGCTTATTCCTTACCTAGGCTCTGCCTAGAAGGGTTCTTACTCTCTTAGCTTAAAGGGGCCGGGCAGTGGAACTCGCCCCGGGCGGTTCCCCCAGGATCCGCCCCGCGGTTCCCTCAGCTACGTCCCCTTAGCTTAGCGTTGCTTATCTCATTTTAGCTAAGCTTATGTCATCTTAGCTTTGCTTAGCTTCAACTTAGCTCAGGTCTATCTTAGCTTAGCTTACCTTCATCTTAGCTTAGCATGGGTGCAATTCCCTACCTAGGCTATGCCTGGAGGGCTAACTTAGCTTAGCCTAGCAGAGCGCAGCGCTGCATTATCATAGCATATCATAGCATAGCATAGCATAACATAGGCAATCATATCATAGCATAGCATAGCATAGCGCAGCATAGCATAGCATCGCATAGCATCGCGTATCATGACATTTCATAGCATTGTATAGCGCAGCTGAGCACATCATATCATGGCATAGCATAGCTTAGCATAGCACAGCGCGGCATGACATAGCATAGCTTAGCACAGCATAGCATAGCACAGCACAGCGCAGCATCGCATAGCGCAGCATCGCATAGCATAGCGCAGCATAGCATGGCATAGCATAGTTTAGCAGAGCATAGCCACGGATGCTGCTTTCCTAAGGGGTTCCAACTTCTAGGTCGGGTCGCACTGGGGTAATGTTTATTAGTACTACTACGACTACTACGACTACTACGACTACTACTACTACTACTACTACTACTACTACTACTACTACTACGACTACTACTACTACTACTACTACTGCTACTACTACTGCTACGAATACTACTACTACTACTACTACTACTACCACTACTACTACTGCGTCGACTACTGCGACTACTACTACTACTACTACTACTACTACTACTACTACTACTACTACTACTACTACTACTACTACTACTACTACTACAATTCTGATTACTACACCTACGAGTGCGACTACTACCACAGCTACTCTTACTACGACTACTACACTACTACTCCATGAGTACGAGGAATACTTCTATTACCACCACGCTACTCCTACGATCCTTTTTCTATATTTACTTCCACTGCTGCTACTACTAGTATTACCTCTAATACTACTACTGCTCCTGATACTACCACTACAGCTCTTACAACTCTTACTGGTATCGCGCCCACGATTACGACTAATATGCGTTATTACGGCTACTACTACTCCAGCTCCAACTACCACTGCTACTACTACTACCACCACTACTACTACTACTACTACTACTACTATTACTACTACTACTACTACTACTACTACTACTACTAGTAGTAGTACTACTACTACTACTGCTACTACTACGGCTACTACTACGACTACTACTACTACTACTACTACTTTTACTATTACTACTATTACTACTACTGCTGCTACTGGTACTAGAACTACTGCTACTACTACTGCTACTATTACTACTTCTACTACCACTACTACTACTACTACTACTACTACTACTACCACTGCTACTGCTACTGCTACTGCTACTAATGATGCTACTGCTACGGCTACGGCTACAAATATTATTACCAGTACTACGGTTACGAGTACGACAACAGCCGCGATGGCTCCGACGA
This sequence comes from Prorocentrum cordatum, assembly GCA_963575745.1. Lineage (NCBI taxonomy): Eukaryota > Dinophyceae > Prorocentrales > Prorocentraceae > Prorocentrum > Prorocentrum cordatum. The sequence continues at coordinate 232,660 of CAUYUJ010016739.1, read as the reverse complement.
CGACGACTACCAGCATTACCATTACCATTGCCACTTGTAACGTTACGATTGCGACTACTACTACTACTACTACTATTACTCTAACTTCTGCTTCGACTACGACTACGGCTGTTTACTAATACACATTACTTTGACCACGATTACTTCTTCTTCTACGACTGCTACATTACTGCTACTATCACGAATTTTATTAGTATTACGATAACAGCTACTTCCACTTCTACTACTACTAATACTTCTACTACCACTACCACTACTACGACTACTACTGCTACTACTACTACTACTACTACTACTACTACTACAACTACTACTACTACTACTACTACTACTACTACTACGACTACGACTACGACTCCAGCTATTACAATTACTACTACTACTACTGGTATGGTTGCTACTGCTACGGCCACTACAGCGACTATCACTACTACGACTTCTACAGCTAATACAAGTGCCAATCTGACGCTGGCCACGCTCAGAACTTACACAATTACTACGATTACGGCTATGGGGGCGACCACGACGATGACAACGATGACGGTTATTATTATTACGACTACCAGAACTACTGTACTACGATCGCCACTACTAATGCTACTTCTACTACTACTACTACGACCACTACTTCCACTACTACGACTACTACTGTTACCACGACGACTGCGACGACTACTAGTATTACTACTACTACTAGTCGTATTGCGACTTCGACTGTTGCTACTATTACTATCACTACTACTACTACTACTACTACTACTACTGCTATTTCTCCTGCTACGTCTACATACTACTGCGGCCACGACTGCTACTACTACTGCTTTTACTACTACTACTACTACTACTACTACGACTACTACTACTACTACTACTATTAACAAGACCACCAACTATTAGGAATACTGCTACAACTGCTACGGCTACTACTACTGCTACTACTACTGCAGCTGCTAAATCTACCACTACTACGACTAACAACACTACTACTACTTCTGCGGCTACGACGGCATTTACTATTACTATTACTACTGCTACTACTACCACGACGACTAATACTAACTACTACTACTGCTACTACGCGTAATGCTACCGCTACTACGACTACTGTTGATACTTCTACTACTCGTACTACTACTACTACTACTACTACTACTACTACTACTACGACTACTACTACTACCACTAATACTACTACTGCTACTGCTACTTCTGCGCCTGCTGCTACAACTTGTATTACGATTGCGACTGCCACTGCTACTACTAATTCTACTACTGCTACTACTACCACTACTACTACTACTACTACTACTACTCGTGCGACTACTACTACTACTACTACCACTACTACTACTACTACTACTACTACCACTACTACTACTTCTACTACTACGACAAGGGCTACTGCTACTACTCCTACTTCGACCCTTTCTACTACTACTGATACTACTACTACTACTACTACTACTACTACTACTACTACTACTACTACTGCTACTGCTACTACTACTACTACTACTACTACTACTACTACTATTACTACAACGACTATTATTTCTACGACTACCGCAACTACCCGTATTGCGACTCCTACTAATACCACTAGTGCCATTTTTCCCATCATTATTACTACCACTGCTTGGTCGACTACTACTACTACTACTACTACTACTACTACTACTACTACTACTACTACTGCGACTACGACTACGACTGCAACCTACGACGACTACCACTGCTACTACAATTGCTACTGCTACTACTACTACTGCTACTACTACTACTACAACTCGTAGCTCTACTACTACTACTACTACTACTCGTATTGCTGCTACTACTACAGCGATTGCAGCTACTACGACTACGACCACTAGTATTATTTCTGTTAACTATCATTCGTATTGTTATTACCTCTACTACGACTCGGGCTACTACTGTGACTACGGCAAGGACTACTACTATTACAACTACTAGGACGTTTCCTATTTCTACTACTACTACTACGACGACTACTACTACATCCACTACTATTAGTACTACGACTGCTACTACAACTACTACTGCTACTACTACTACTACTCCTACTTCTACTACTACGGCTACTACTACTACTACTACTACTACGACTACTACTATTACTACTACTACCACTAGTACCACTATAATCCCCTATTTCGGCTGCTGCTACTGCTATGATTACGACCCCACAACATATCACTACTATGACTTCTATTGGTAATATTACTGCGTAGAAAAAAGCTGGCCACGCGTACTACTTA
>CAUYUJ010016739.1:165384-225384 GCA_963575745.1 Prorocentrum cordatum | reverse complement strand
GAGGGGAGGAGGAGGAGGAGGAGGAGGAGGAGGAGGAGGAGGAGGAGGAGGAGGAGGAGGAGGAGGAGGAGAAACACAGACAAGCAGGCAGCCAGTTGTTGCAGTGTGGGGCGGTTGAGGAAGACAAAAATGAGAGGGGCCTCGAGCTGCTGCTGCTGCTGCTGCTGCTGCTGCTGCCGCTGCTGCTGCTGCTCTGTCCTCGGTTCCGCGCTCCCGCTCCGGTCCGCTGCGTCCTGCCACGGCTGCTGGGTGCCCCCCCCCCCCAATCCCAGGCCGGGCGACCGTGGCCCAGGCCGCGCCACAGAGAAGCCACCCTGCGAGCCTACCCCTCCAGGCCTCGGGCTCCCCTGGGACGCCCGAAGGCAAGAGCGCGTCTCACTGGCGGCGGTTCCAGAAGGTGGCGGACACCCTGCCCAGAATGGGCCCTGTCTCGAGCCAGCTTGGCCCGCCAGGTTCCACTGGCCAGCCACGCGGAGAGGTATGATGCCTGATTTGCAGACTCGGACCGGATGTGCATCTGGCAGCCATGAAGTGGCTTGACGCTGCGTTACTTGGACAGGGCTGCTGCAAGAGCTTGACACAGGATCATGAGCAGGATGAGTCGGAGGGGGGGGGCACGACGGCGAGGAGCAGGAGGAGAAGGACGAGTAAGATGAGAAGCAATCGCCATTATCCTGATGCTTGTGCCCGCCCTAGCCTGACCGCCACCTTGCAGCAGGCCTGCCGCTTTCTGGGGGAGGGTCGCCGGTGAGAGGTGGAGGAGGAGGATGACATTCAGCACCTGGTCTGCAGTTCGACAGGCCGTCTCTTGTGGAGCCCCTGGGTTGTTCGCAGCGAGGGGGAGCAATTTCTGCCATGATGTTTGATGCCACGGAGCTATTCTCACAGCCTCGAGCGGCCCTTGCACCAGTGCGCCTGTGGCGTGCGAATCACCAAACAAGCCATGATCTCCTTGAACGATCGGCCTCGCACAAGTCAGAACAGTTGTTGCGTGATCCGCCTATGGCCGTTGTCAAACAGAGTCCGCGGTAAGAACGTCAGCTTGTACCATGACGATGTCTTCAAGGCACGAGATGGGGGAACACTAGCGGATAAGGGCAGCTGCGCGCGATTCACGCCTGTCAGCGATTTGCTCATGCAGCTCAACATGGTTAATGCAAGTCAGGGGCTACGGCAGCTGCCCCCCCTCATACAGACGTCAGCCCCGACTCAAACGAGTATGACGACGTTGACGCCGAACACGATGACTGTATATCAAGACGTTGACGCCGAGCATGACCGTGACGCAAGCCGACCGGAGCACAGCCGAGCACAAAGAGAAGCAGAGGAAGGCAGGGGCGCGGGAGGGCGCCGAAGCCGCAGCCGCACGTTTGGTTGCTTGGTGCGCCTCTCCTGCTGCTTCTGGCGCCTTCTGCCCAGTGCCCCGACCGAAGCCACGCCCAGTGTGTGATGGTTGCTCGATGCCGCTTCGACTGCGCTGAGCGTCCACCACCGTGGCGACTCAAAAAGTGTGTTGCTCGCAGCCGTGGCCGCAGCTGTCCCCATGCGTCTGCGCCTAGCTGCGCCTGCGGGAGGAAAGGGAGAGGTTGCATGGTGGTGATGATGATGATGATGATGATGATGATGATGATGATGATGATGATGCTGATGCTGATGCTGATGCTGATGATGATGATGATGATGATGATGCTGATGCTGATGCTGATGATGATGATGATGATGATGATGATGATGATGATGATGATGATGATGATGATGATGATGATGATGATGATGATGATGATGATGATGATGATGATGATGATGACGATGGTGGTGGTGTGGTGGTGGTGGTGATGGTGGTGATGATGATCATGAGGAGGAGGAGGAGGAACATCATAATGTGGAGGTGGACGAGAGGGAGGAGGAGAAGGAAGAGGAGGAGAAGGAGGAAGAGAAGAAAGAGGAGGAGGAGAAGGCGGGGGAGGACGAGGAGGAGCAGGATGTGGAGGAGGAGGAGGAGGAGGAGAGGAGAGGAGGAGGAGGAGGAGAGGAGGAGGAGGAGGAGAGGAGGAGGAGGAGAGAGAAGAGGAGGAGGAGAAGGAGGAGGAGGAGGAGGAAGGGGGCCGTAGAAGGAACAAGTGCGGGGAGGGGGAGGGAGGAGGGGAGGAGGAGGAGGGGGAGGAGGAGGAGGAGGAGGAGGAGGAGGAGGAGGAGAAGGAAGAGGAGGAGGAGGGAGCAGGAGGGAGGGAGGAGGAGGAGGAGGAGGAGGAAGGGGGCCGGAGGAGGAAGAAATGCGGGGAGGGGGAGGGAGGAGGGGGAGTAGGAGGAGGATTCTACGGATTCTACGGGCCAAAACGGATCACGACGCCCTGCGGTTTCGTGCCGTGGGCCGCCTGGCCGCGGCGGGCCGTCCCCGCGCCAACCAGACAGCCTGGGGGAAGCAGATTTCTCTCTCCCTTCGCCTTCTCGCACAAGCCCCCATTCCAGCGTTGTAGCTAAAATGAACTCGCTCGAGACTAAATTGTTCTCCAGCCTCGCCGCCCGCTTCTCACGAGTCGCTGGCCCAGAGCTCGCACGCCGTGGCAGCACGCTGCCACTGCCTGCTTCTCGCACGCACGCTTGGGCAGCCCCGCTGCCACTGCCTGCTTGCTTTCCCCTTCTCGCACGAGTGGATTTCCTCCACTCCTGCTCTCGCGCAACGGGCTGATCTCTGCACTGTAACTGAGGGTAGCTCGTCCGTGCCCTGCCCTTTCGCGCCAGAGCCCGTTCGTTGGGCCCTGCATTTCTCGCACGCGCTGCTTCTAGCGAGCGTAGCTAGATAGAGTCGGGCTCCAACTTTGCCTCCCGCTTCTCCCAGCGCACGGTGGTGGCTAGGAAGGTGACGTTTGGCTCCAGCTTTGCCTCCCTCTTCTCGCAGCGGCTTGCCCAGATCCCAACGCTGTAGCTGACGACGTCGGGCTCTGCCTTCGCCTCCCAGTTCTCGCAGGATGGCGCTCGTTTCGCACACACTGTTCCCAGAGGTGTTAGCTAGATGACGTTTGGCTCCAGCTTTGCCTCTCTCTTCTCGCAGCGGCTTGCCCCGATTTCATCGTTGTAGCTGTCGACATCGGGCTCTGCCTTCGCCCCCCACTTCTCGCAGGATGGCGCTCCCCTGCGCCGCGGCAGAACATTGCTCGCTTTTCTCGCACGCACTGTTCCCAGAGGCGTTAGCTAGAAGAGACACTCGGGCTCCAGCTTCGCCTCCCGCTTCTCGCAGGCCTCCTTCTCGCACGGACGACTCCCAGCGTTGCAGCTGATCGTGGCCCACCCGCGCACTTTGCACAGCGCCAGCGTTCGCTGCCACTGCGCGCTTCCTTTCTCGCACGGACTGCTCCCAGCGTTGTAGCTGATCGTGGCCCACCCGCGCCCTCGTCCCTCTCGCAGCGCCAGCTCTGGCTGCCATTGCTTGCTTTCTCGCAGCCTTCCAGGGGGAGGATGGAGGCCAAGGCCATCGGGCTCTAACTTCACCTTCCCCTTCTCGCAGCCGTTTTCTCGCAGCGCCAGCGTCCGATGCCACTGCTTGCCCCCCTTCTCGCACGGGTCGCTCCCAGCGCTGTAGCTGATCGTAGCCCACCCGCGCGCTTTGCAGCGCCAGCGTGTGCTGCCACTGCGCGCACCCTTCTCGCACGGACTGCTCCCAGCGTTGTAGCTGATCGTGGCACATCCGTTTGTGCTCGCTTTTCCTTCGATCCCCGCACTGTAACTTATCACGTCGGGCTCTACCTTCGCCTCCCGCTTCTCGCAGTTGGGCGTCGGGTTTAGAGGCGGGCTCCAGCTTTGCCTTCCACTTCTCGCACAGTAGTGGTATAGGGCTAGGCCAGACTGGCCGCTGGCTCCGATGTTGGGTTCCAACTTCGCTTCCCGCCACTCGCAGTGAGGTGTGGGATCTGACTCCCAGTATAGCATGCCCTGATCGCCGCACTGTGACTGACCGTATCTGGCTCGACCCTCGACGGCCACCAGCTTGGCCTCCAGCGTCGGATGCGGAGACGGCTGTAGCTGACGGCGTTGGGTTTGACCTTCACCATTCCGCTTCTCGCAGTGAGGTGTATGGTCTGGCTCCCGCTTGCGACCCTGAGCCCAGCGTTGTAGCTGCTGACGTCGGGCTCGTCCTTCGTCTTCTCGACGGATTGCCTGCAGTCTGACCGCGGCGCCGCAACTGCTGGCGCCCCGGTTTGCCAGGAGGTGGAGGAGGGGGAGGAAGGAGCGGAGGAGGGGGCGGAGGGGGGCGGGCTTCTTGGCGGCTGCGCGCTCGCCTGGTCTCAGCGTTGCAGCTGATGACGTTGGGTTCCGCGCTGCTTCTTGACTGAGGCCTGGCCTCAGCATTTCTTCTTTACGGCTCGGGCGCGCAATGCCACTTCGAAGTTGGCGCGCCACATCGTCCAGGAGGCCCGGTGCAGGGGAGGCCGCTCGGACGGGAAATGGCTAGGAGGAGGAGGAAGGAGGAGGAGGAGGAGGAGGAGGAGGAAGGGAGAATGAGGGGGAGGAGGAGGGGGAGGTAAAATGAGGGAGGCGAGAGGATGATGATGATGATGATGATGATGATGATGATGATGATGATGATGATGATGATGATGATGATGATGATGATGATGATGATGATGATGATGATGGTGATGGTGATGGTGATGGTGATGATGATGATGATGATGATGATGATGATGATGATGATGATGATGATGATGATGTGGTGGTGGTGGTGGTGGTCACTGCATAAGGGAAACAGAATCCCGAGCAGAGCAACACGCACCACGACCACGACGACGCCGACGACGACGACGACGGAGACGAGGCGCGCTTACGATCCGCACCGAAGCACGGATTTGGGAAAGGGCCCACCCTGCAGGTTCGGTTAAACAGCACATCGTTGAGCGGTGCTGCAGCCTCCCCTGAGCACAGGCCCCCCCAGAGCATCAGCCAGACAAGTCGGGTTTGCACCCTCATGCCTTGCTGGACTCTGGGCGCGTTTCGGCACCCTCTCCCCCAACCTCGTCAGGGCCACCGACAAGGGAGAGGGCGGCGGTGGCCGACGCGTCCCCGAGCTAAGAAGCTCAAAGCGCCGCGGCTCAGAGAGCCGGGAAGACAGACAGACAGACGGACGGACGGACAGCCAGGCGGCGTGCAATGCCTGGCAAGCCAAGTGGGTGGTCACTGCATAAGGGAAACAGAATCCCGAGCAGAGCAACACGCACCACGACCACGACGACGCCGACGACGACGACGACGGAGACGAGGCGCGCTTACGATCCGCACCGAAGCACGGATTTGGGAAAGGGCCCACCCTGCAGGTTCGGTTAAACAGCACATCGTTGAGCGGTGCTGCAGCCTCCCCTGAGCACAGGCCCCCCCAGAGCATCAGCCAGACAAGTCGGGTTTGCACCCTCATGCCTTGCTGGACTCTGGGCGCGTTTCGGCACCCTCTCCCCCAACCTCGTCAGGGCCACCGACAAGGGAGAGGGCGGCGGTGGCCGACGCGTCCCCGAGCTAAGAAGCTCAAAGCGCCGCGGCTCAGAGAGCCGGGAAGAAAGACAGACAGACGGACGGACGGACAGCCAGGCGGCGGAGGAGGAGGAGGAGGAGGAGGAGGATGAGGAGGAGGAGGAGGAGGAGGAGGAGGAGGAGGAGGAGGAGGGAGGAGGAAGGAGGGAGGAGGAGGAGGAGAAGGCGGAGAAGGAGGAGGAGGAGGAGAAGGAGAAGAAGGTGGATGACGAGAGAGGGAGAAGTGAGCAGGGTGTGGATCTAGCATGGGCCTGGCACTGCGACGAGTTGCCTGTCGTGTCCCTCCCGCCGCTCCTCGCGCCCTCTGCCCGCCGATGCCCTCGGAGGAGTCCCGCGCGCCTGGGCCCCTCGCTCGCCGTGCCTGGCACTGGGCGCGGCCCCCGAGCCTTCGCTTCCGAGGTACGCAGCCAGGAGCAGCGTCAGGGGGATCCGCTCGGGAGTCTTGGCTTTGCGTGTGGCGCCGCCTGTCCTGGCCCAGCACGCCTCGGCGCGGCACGCTATGCAGGTGCCAGCCCCTGGGCGTCCGCGTCCCGAGCCTCTCCGAGATTCCTGCCAGGCGAAGCGGAGCGAGACGCTATCCGCTCGCAGGGCATGGCGTGTCGCCAGGGCCGCCGCTGCGACACGCTAAGCAAAAGTTCCCGACCGTAGGCTCAGGGGGGGATGCATCGACCCTCAATCGCCCATTCACTCGCGATAGAGGCCCGATCGCCCCTCCCCCCCCCCCGCCCAGGGTCGCCTCCTGCCGATCTGACGCCTGTTCCAGGGCGATGTTTCCCCCCCTGTGGTGGTCCCCCCGCCACGAACGTTGCCCCTCACGCAGCCTGGCAGGTATCGACCAGTCTGGGATGTGTGCCGGGGGGGGAGGGGGGGGGCCCGTTCTGCCTGCGACCCTCGAGCCCTCGATAAGGGGGGGGGGGGGGGCTGTCCCCCGTCGGGCCTCTGGAGGCCTCCCGAGGTCTCCTAGGGACCTGCGCGAGGACACCCCTGGGGGTCAGGATCCGGGGCGGGGGCAGCTTTTGCCAGCGGAGGGTGAGGGCCTCAGGGAGCATCTTCTGCTCGTCACGGCCGCGATCGCTCGTGTCGTGCACGAGAGGGTGCACATTTGCGGCGAGAGGCGCGTTGGCTATTGGGCACGACTTTGCGTGTGTAGCAGAAATGTGACTTGTGTTTTCTTGGCTGCTCTCACTCTGGAGTCGCAAGCGATTTTATAGACGCTTCGCGTAACCCTGCCAGCTTTCTGCAGCCCCGCGCTTCGCCACGCTGGTGGCGCGTCGACCTCTGGCGCCTGGTGCGACAAGGTTCAATTCATCCTTCCTGGTGGTCTCGCCTCTGGGATGCCCGCACGTCTTCCTGGCTCTCCTGGCAGCTCCTGGCAGCTTCTGCAGCCTCTGCTCTCGGCGCAGCTCAGCGTCCCTCGGCGGTAGTTATGCAGCCGCCTGTCCGCGCACTAGACTAATTAGGTTTGCTCTTAGCCCGAGCTGACTTGTGACACCGCTGTGCGCCTTCGCCTGCGGCTGCGACGGAAAAAGTAGCCCCGCCAGCGGCAGCTCCGGCGGCCGTTAGTTCGCGCGCTAAGTAATTAGGTTTCGCTCGTAGCCCGGGCTGACTTCGGACGCCGCCTGCGCTTTCGCTTGCGGCCACGACCAACAAAAACAACGCCAGCTTTTTTGGACGGCGCGCGGCCCTTCCGCTTGCGCTCGCGAACAAACATAACCCCGCCAGCCCATTCAGAAACGATGCCCAGAGGCGTTGCCTTGATCAGGGACGTGTAGGAGCATGCAGTTGGAGAAAGGACTGGGTAAGACGTCATACCCCAAGAGGGGGAGGATGGAGGAGGAATCGGATGAGGAGGGGGAATAGGGAGAGGTGGATGGGGGAGGTCGGAGGAGGGAGGAGAGAGGAGGGAGAAGGGGGGAGGAGGTTCCTTGGCAAACTTGGAGGCCTCTTGGGCGATCTTGGGGCGATCTTTGGAAACTCTTGGGTCGTCTCGGGACGTCGGAAGGACGAAGAGAAACAAATTCTTAAATCCTCCCAAGACCTGGGGGGAAATCACTGATTTGGGTCTTGCCTCCTGCGGGCCCTCCTCTTCTCTTTCTCTCTCTTCCTCCCCTGCGCCCCCCACTCTTCGGGGGGTGCTTGGGATTTGGGCCGTCCTCTCAGCGCGGCTCGTGTGGGGGATCGATCCTCGTCGCCTACGTTTCAATCCGCTTGGCACATCGTCCTCTCTCCTCTGAAAGGGGCGCGGCATGCCTGCCCCAATGCCGAGAAGAAGAAGAGGAAGAAGAAGAAGAAGGAGGTGGAGGAGAATCAGAGGATCGTAAACATGGATTGAGGGGGCGTGGATTAGCGACGGGTCCAGCTTCCACGGGAAATAGCAGATTTCTGCCGCCGAGCGAGGCGGCACCGGTCGCATTTTAAGGAGGGCACCTCCCCCGATCCATGGATTTGGCGACCGCGCGCCAAATCCATGGATCGCTAATCCATGTTTGCGCGCCCCTGACTTGGGGCCTCGTGTGAGCTTCCTGGGGGCCTTGGAGGCCTCTTGGTGGTCTCCTTGGGCTTCTCGGGGCCCTCGGGGGGTTTTCGCGAGGCCTCTTTGGCCGTCTCAGGGCGCTCCTGGCCCCCCATGACGCCGTCGGAAGGCATCTCTGGGGTCTGTTGGTGCCCTCTTGGATTTATTTGTGGCCGTCTTGGAGGCCATCTTGGACGTCTTGGAGGTTTTTTGGGACATCATGGGGCCCAGTGGGGGCTGTCTTGGGAGCCTCTTGACCCGTCCTGTGGCCATCTTGGAGGCCTCTTGTGCGATCTTGGTGTCCGCCGGCCCCCTTGTGGGGCCACCAGGCTGTATGCCCGTGATTCGCAGTTTCCTGTACCAGTCGTAGGTTGTAGTTTCCAGTGTTACAGTTCTGCTTCTTGCTGGTTACTGTAACTAGTTGACTTATTGCTGGTTACTGTAACTAGTTGATTGACCGCGCGAGGGGGGGGGAGGCCCAAAGGGCTTTTTAGCGTCCCCTGGGCGCGTTGTCTGAATTGCTGGGGGGGCTCGAAATCAACACCCCTCACGCAGATCCGCGGGGTCAGGGTCCAAAAACACAGGGGATTTGCCACATTTCTGAAATTCGGTGCCACCCCTCACGCAGATCCGCGGGGTCAGGGTCCAAAAACACAGGGGATTTGCCACATTTCTGAAATTCGGTGCCACCCCTCACGCAGATCCGCGGGGTCAGGGTCCAAAAACACAGGGGATTTGCCACATTTCTGAAATTCGGTGCCACCCCTCACGCAGATCCGCGGGGTCAGGGTCCAAAAACACATGGGATTTGCCACATTTCTGAAATTCGGTGCCACCCCTCACGCAGATCCGCGGGGTCAGGGTCCAAAAACACAGGGGATTTGCCACATTTCTGAAATTCGGTGCCACCCCTCACGCAGATCCGCGGGGTCAGGGTCCAAAAACACAGGGATTTGCCACATTTCTGAAATTCGGTGCCACCCCTCACGCAGATCCGCGGGGTCAGGGTCCAAAAACACATGGGATTTGCCACATTTCTGAAATCCGGTGCCACCCCTCACGCAGATCCGCGGGGTCAGGGTCCAAAAACACAGGGGATTTGCCACATTTCTGAAATTCGGCGCCACCCCTCACGCAGATCCGCGGGGTCAGGGTCCAAAAACACAGGGGATTTGCCACATTTCTGAAATTCGGTGCCACCCTTCACGCACATCCATCGCAAGGCGTGGTAACCCAAACTGCGAGAACTCCCTCGGCCCTTTAATCGCAAGGTGTGGTAACCAAGCCCGTAAACCATACACGTCTTACCAATCGCCAGGTGTGGTAACCCCTCGTGTGATCAGTTGGTTTTGCTGATTGCGAATCGGCTTCGCATGAAGTTTCGATACTGCTTCACGACAGCGCCAAGGCCTCATGACTCAGCTCTTCCATGGCCCATTCTCCCAGAGAGGGGGCCGGCGGCAGGGGGCGAAGCCCTTACGGATAATCTTGGGAACCTTTTGGGCCGTCTTGGACCGTCCAAAAGCCGAAAGGAAGCAAATGCCCAAGTCCTGCAAGGACCTAAAGAAGATAGATTATGTTGGTCTTCGGGCCCTCCTGGAGGATCTCTTGGAGGCCTTTAGGGTTGTCTTGGAGGCCTCTTGGGAGAGTCTGGGGCCGTCTGGAGCCGTCTTGGAGGCTTCGTGTGCGAAGTTTGAGGCATCTTGGACTCTCTTGACCATCTTGGGCGAACTTGGAAGCCATCTTGGCCGCCTGCGTGTGGCATTTTGGAACCACCCGGGGCTGGACGACCTTTGCAAACCACCCCGCCCTGAGCTTCCGGGGCGGCCGGCGCAATAAGCCGAAGCCCAGAGCGAAGTCTTAAATTAACAAGTTTATGTGGCCTCTTAGGCCGTTTTGGGCGACTCTTGGGCCATCTCGGGGCCCTCTTGGGGCGATCTTGGGGGCGTTTCGGGCTGTTTGCGGGCGTCCGGAGGCCGAACAGGCGAGAACGTACAAATCTGGTCTCCTGGGGCTCTCTTGGGAGCCTGTTGGGGCCTCTCGGGGCGCCTTGAAGGCATCTTGGGCCGTCTGGGGGCCATCTTGAGCGTCTTGGGCGATCTTTCGGCGACTCGGGGCGACCCCTGCGGCCGTCTCGTATGCACCTTAGGGCCCTCTGGGCCTGTCTCGGCGCCCTCATGGGCCCGACAAAGTCACGCGGGGAGACGAGGCAAGGCCCGGGGGAAGCGTGCCAAACCCCAGAAGGTTTGAGGATTCGGGGCCCCAGGCCCCTAAGATATCCGCCAGGGCTGAGGACTGAGGCTCAGAGAATTAGGCAAAGGACCTGGCGACACGTCCACTCGGTGCCCAAGGCATGGCAGCGGAAGATAGATGATGCTGTGAGCCACGTGTGAAAATAGTTCAAAGGGCAATGCTGTTATTTGATCATGCGACTCCGCGATTGCGACGCGTCCATTCCGTGCCCAAGGCATGGTGGCGGATGATAGAGTAATGAACCATGTGTGAATCAGGAGGGGAAAAAACACACTGACTGACACAATTATTCGTCGACTTCCAGAAACTATGGGAAAATTTGGGAAGTGGAGGGGAAGACAGAAACCCAGAAAGTATGGGAAAATGTTGGGAATGTTTTTACTTGTGTGTATTAATTTGTGTGTCCCAGGGCTCCTTCAGTGAACACAGTTGAAAGGGCTATGATGCTAATTGGTCATGTGACTCCACTGTTTCATTACTTGCTGAGTAGACTTGTCCTGCCGCGTTGAATTGAAGCTTCAGTGTGCGCGCTGTCGGGATGTCACAAGCAGGCCAAAGGTAAGTTACAGTCAGAACCCAGCCGAAGCGGCCCAGACGGCACCCACGATTGGAAGCGCATCTTGGGGGAGGATGCAAGTCTCTTCGCGCACGCACGCCACGTCGGAGGCCCCCTCGTTGGCTGCTCCTATGTGTCTTGGCGCCATGCGAAAAAGTGACAGGAGCAGAAGGAGGAGGAGGAGGAGGAGGAGGTGGAGGAGGAGGAGGAGGTGGAGGAGACACTGGCACCGATTCGTGGACTTTCCAGCAAGTCGCTGCCGGCGTCACGCCCCTCGTGAATTTTCCTTGCGTGTCGTTGGGTTGCTGTCGGTCGGCGTTTCTCTGCTCAATGGCTGGTCTCTCACCCCTCCTCCTCCTCCCTCCCCGTCCTCGTCCTCCTGCTTCTCCTCCTCCTCCTCCTCCTCCTCCTCCTCCTCCTCCTCCTCCTCCCCCTCCGTCTTTTGACCCCTCTCCCTCGGACCGCGCTGCTACCTCGGCGCCTTCGTCACGGCTTTCCCTCCCTCAATTCGCATCCCTGCGCTCGCATCCTCGTTGCCTGCACTCGCCGTCGCCGCTTCCGAGCGAGGCGATCCACACACACAACTCGGAGTGCTTTGGCTCCCTCCACTCTCTCTCCCGGCCTTCTCATGCTCGACTTCCTCCCCACTGGCGTCCGCGGGGGAGGGAAACGAGGCGCTCCTCCTCAGCGTCGGCCCCTGAGCCCGTCCCGCAGTGCGTCCTGGCCAGACCTTCGAGGCGAACCCAGCCGTCGCGACGAGGGCCCCTCGGGGGTCCGGAGCAGGGCCCGCCGTTTTTAATACATGCTCCGCGTGCGGACCATGTATTTTAAATGCAGGGATTCAGGATAAAAAACAACGAGGAGTTCATGCATACATTTATTCATCAATAAATCGTGTATTCAAATCCTGTATTAAAAAAAATCCTATGTACTAAAACCTGCCCTGTACGCCCGCGCCGAGGCGCGCCGGCGCGCCCCCGCCGCCGTGCGGCGCGGCGGGCGCGGGCTCCCCGCCGCCGCTGCGCGGCACGGCGCGCCGTCCGCAAGAGAGCTGCGGGGGGGGGGGGGGCTGCGCGGGGCTCCCGGCGTCTCCTCCTCTGGCAGGGCCCCGACCGCCCATGGGGCGCCGACAGGGACCCGATAGCCTCAGGTCGGGCGTGTCCCCCTACAGGGGGATCTTCGACGAAAAATTTAAAGTACTCCCAAAATACCCCCAAATGGTCAGAAAATGCTCAAACAATCGTCCCCGGACTATTTTGGGATTATTTTTAGAGTATTTTGTTTTTTTCCGTCGAAGATCCCCCCGTATAGGGGGACAGGCCCGACTTAACGATAGCCCCATCCCGCACATGGAGGTGCGGATTCGCTATCGGGGGCCTGCCGCCGATCTCTATCGGCGATGTATCGCCGATTCCAGGTCGATGTTTCCCCGCTCCTATGCCAGTCCCCCCTCATCGTTGCCCCTCGGAAGGTTCCGTCTGTCCTTCGGAGCTCAAGAGACGGGGGTCAATGCAAACGGGGGTCAGCCAGAGCGCTGGGTCTTACAGGATCCTGCAGGGCCAGGGATGCCTTGACCCGGGCTTGCGTGCAGGATCTTGCGGCATCCTGATCCTGCGAAGCCCGACTGACCCGGGCTTGGATTGACACGGGTCAGTAGATCCCCGACCCTGCAGATGAGATGATGGGCCTGTCTTCCACCACCACCCCCATAAGTTGGAGGGGGGAAGGAGGAGGAGGAGGAGGAGGAGGAGGAGACCTCCTCCCCCTCCAACTTATGGTGGTGGTGGTGGAAAACAAGCCCATCATGCGAGGAGGGCGAGTTGAGGCAGCGGTTGGTTTGCCTTCGGGGGGGCCCCGCGTCGCCACGCCTCGACGCAGCTCGAGAAAAACTGGTGCGCCTGGGCCCCCCGGGGAGGGTCCGGGGACAGATTTGACGCTGCCATTGGCTGAGCTTGCCGTGCTCCGAGGAGGGGGGGCCACGGCGGCTGGAGGGGACCCCCTATGCAGCGGGGCGCGGTGAGTCCGTGGGGCTCCCAGGTGGCCGCACGGCTTCTGGAGCTCGACCCGTTCTCCGAGGATGTCTCGGGCGACGGGGGCCTCCAGGGTCCCAAGACCATGCGCTGACGGACCATGCGGTGAGGTCTTTGGTGACTCTGAGGTCACCGCACGGTCCGCCACCGCACCTCTTGAGGACCCGCAGTGCGACAGGTCCTTCTGTGCGTTGGGCCTCTGGGACCCGGTTGCGGGCCCTAGCGGCTCATTGCAGAAGGGGGCTGGCAGCCCAGCAGGTTTCAGCACGTCTTCCGCGACGCCCATCATGGCTCGAGCCAGGGTAGGTGGGTGGTTTCGTCCATAGCGGTGTTTCGGACTGCAGAGCGCGAGACTTGGTCAGCAGAGGGTACGCTCACCATCGATATCAAGCACACCGTCGACCTCTTCGATGCCTTTTGCTTGTAGACGGTGGGATCATCGATTTCTGGCCCCATCTGGGCCATCGACCCATCCTCCAGATGGGTTCGAGAGGTCCAGGGCCTAGACCATGACGGTGGAGGCTTAGGCTCGCGACATGCAAACTTCGCCATGGTCGTCTCTTCCGGTGAGTGACTGCAGCACGGACGGGCCTTGCCTCTGCCCGCTCCGTTGTCTCCTTGAGTTCGTTGCCTATACAACGTGGGTGACAAGACCGGAGGATAGCAAAACTCCTTATCCTTCGCCAGATGGGTTGTCGTCACGGGGATTTTTCCCTTGGCATCCCTCGGACGTGTGAATGTCTCTCGCCGAGGCCACCTTCTTGGAGCAGTTAAGGCCCCCTTACGGAACAAAAAGCACGCACGAAACCCAACCAATGCACGGGGAATGGACGTCCGAGCGCTAGCAGGTCTTCCAGGGCTGCACCAGGAGCCCCTCCCGCTCGCCCTTCTGGCGCGAGGTCTTGACCGTGCCCCGCAGCTGCCCCAGGGCCTCGGCGCTCGCGACCCGCTCCCTCCATTATGGGGGGCCACCTGCGAGCCCTACCCCTACCCCCCCACGACTTCTGAGGGGGAGGGCAGGGTTCACTTCGCTCGGGGGTAGGGATAGGGCTCGCAGGTGGCCCCCTACGCGACCCGCTCCCTCCATGGCGACCAGCGCCGTTCCCCCCCTCTCCCGGGCCCGCCGCAGCGGCGCGCCAGGCCCGCCCGGGCGCGGCCCCGCCCGCGCCGGACTCCAGCCGCGCTGGGCCGCCCGCGCCCCCGAGGAGCTGCCGCCCTGCGGCGCGGGCCTCGCCTTGGCAGGGGGAAGGGCTCGGCCAGGCGGAGCTCGGCCAGGCGGAGCTCGGGAAGAGGAGAATGAGAAGGAGGGGAAGGAGAAGGGGGAGAAGGAGAAGGAGAAGGAAAAGGAGAAGAGGGACGGGAGGAGGAGAAGGAGAATAAGAAGGATAAGGATAACTCTAAGGAGAGGAGAGGAAGAATAATACACATAATGATGAGAAGGAGACGAAGAAGACGAGCAATAATCTGAAGAAGAAGAATAGTGGATGGGGAGAGAACGAAAGAGAAGGTGAAGCGGGGGAAAAGAGAGAGAGAGGCAGAGAGAGCGCCCCAGCGACGACGAAGAGACGGGACGAGGCGACGACGATTGGCGTGCCCGCTGCTGCCGCCCGGCTCGAGCACGCGCGCGGCGTCGAGTTCAGCCTGGCCGAGGGGGCAGCCGTCCGACTTCCGGCTGGTCGAGCGCCGCTGGCCGATTACAGCCTGGCCGAGTTCAGGTACTGCCCGGGGGTGAGGGGCGGTCGAGCGAGGTTCGCACCTGCACCTCTGGTCGAGCTGAAGGAGAGTGCGCTCCAGAAAGCGCCTCGAGGAGAGTCGCACCTGCACCTGGCCGAGCTGAAGGCGAAGGCACTCCAGCGAGGGCCTCGGCGTTGTGTGGTGGTCGAAGGAAAACAGCGTGGCCTAAGCATAGGCTGTCGAAGGTCCGCGCAGATGTCTTGGACCTGCGCTAGTCGCCCCTGGCGGCGCCTGCGGCGCGGACCCCTGGCGCGCTCCGCGCGTTAGGGAAGGGTTTGCGCGCCGATCCCACACAATCGCGTGTGATTACCACTTTTGTTCGGATGATTATTGCGGAGGCGTTACGGCCGGTGCCGCCGACCCTGAGAACGACGAAGATGAAAACCGGGGGGGGGGGGGCAGGGGGAGGAGGATGAGTGGGAGGTTGAGGAAGGGTGGAGGAGGCGGAGGAGGGATGAGGAGGGGAGAGAAGGATGTGGAGGAGAAGCAAGAGGAGGAGAAGGAGGCAGAGAAGAGCAGGAGGAGGGGGAGCAGAGGGGGGTGGAGGAGGAGGAGGAAGAAGAGGAGGAGAAGGAAGAGGAGGAGGCCAGAGGCTTTCTTGGGCCGTCCAGGGCTCCTCTTGCGCCGTCTCGAGGCACTCTTGGAGGCCTCCTGGGCAAGTTGGGGCTCTCCTGGGCTGTCTTGGGGCAGTTTGGGGGCCCCTTGGAAGCCTCTTGGGGCCTCTTGGGGCTTCTTCGGGGCCTCTTCGGGGCCTCTTGGGGTTGAGAGCTCGAAATGTCCGTTCGGGTCCCCCGTCTGGGCACTCTCCTGGAGCCGTCTCGGGGGCCTCTTGGGCCGTCGTGGAGGCGTCTTGGGCCGTCTTGGGGCCCTCTTCGGCCGTTAGGGGACCCTCTTGGGAGCCTCTTGGGCCGTCTCGGGGCGATCTTGGGGGCCTCTTGGGCCGCCTTGGCGCGTCGGAAAGCGGAAGGGGCAAGCACGCCAAAATCTGTCAAAAACGTAGGGGGAATCCATGAATTTTGCCTCTTGGGGCTCTCGTGGGAAAGCTCCTGGAGGCCTCTTGGGGCGCTTTGCAGGCCTCTGGGGCCGTCTGGAGGCCGTCAAGGCGTCTTGGACAAATCGTTCGGCGATTCGGGGTTCTCTTGGACTGTCGTTGGGGTCTCTTGGGGCTCTCTTGGCCCGTCTTGGGGCTTCTTTGGGCTCCGGGACTCCCAGGGAGGGCGTCGCATCTGACCCCCCCCCCCCCCTCCCGGGACCCCCCCCCGACCCCCCCCCCTTCCGGCGGGGGAGGGATCGAAGAGAAGGGGCGTCCCTTCGACTCAATAACGACGTTGCTCAACTTCGCTTTGGCTGGCGCGCTGAGGAGGTCCCTGGGAAATGGGGGAGCTTCGACGAGCCCAGGGAAATGGGGAAGGCAGGGAAAGGGGACGACAGAGACGACGTTCCTTTTTCCTCTTCTTCTTATTTCCCCACATGCTTCGTGGGGTTATGGTTTTCTTCCCTGCCGCGCCGCAGCCGCGTCTCCCAACACCTCCCCTCCTCTCTCTTTCTTCCTCCCCTCACTCAGACACACACACACACTTCACTCTTCCCCCCCTCGTCACAGCACTGCTCAGCTCAGCTCAACTCAGCTCAGCACAGCACAGCACAGCTCAGCTCAGCTCAGCACATCACAGCTCGGCTCAGCTCGGCACAGCTCAGCACAGCCCAGCACGGCTCAGCTCAGCACAGCACAGCACAGCTCGTGGCACTTTCTCGACACCACAGGGGGTGCGCAGGGGGTGGTCTCTCAGCTCGGCCGCTATCCACGACACTGGCGCAAAGCCTAGCAGGCGTGGCACTTTCTCGACACCACAGGGGGTGCGCAGGGGGTGGTCTCTCAGCTCGGCCGCTATCCACGACACTGGCGCAAAGGCCTAGCAGGCGTGGCACTTTCTCGACACCACAGGGGGTGCGGAGGGGGTGGTCTCTCAGCTCGGCCGCTATCCACGACACTGGCGCAAAGCCTAGCAAGCGTGGCACTTTCTCGACACCACAGGGGGTGCGCAGGGGGTGGTCTCTCAGCTCGGTCGCTATCCACGACACTGTCGCAAAGCCTAGTAGGCGTGGCACTTTCTCGACACCACAGGGGGTGCGCAGGGGGTGGTCTCTCAGCTCGGCCGCTATCCACGACACTGGCGCAAAGCCTAGCAGGCGTGGCACTTTCTCGACACCACAGGGGGTGCGCAGGGGGTGGTCTATCAGCTCGGGCGCTATCCACGACACTGGCGCAAACCTAACAAGCGTGGCACTTTCTCGACACCACAGGGGGTGCCTAGCAGGCGTGGCACTTTCTCGACACCACACGGGGTGCGCAGGGGGTGGTCTCTCAGCTCGGCCGCTATCCACGACACTGGCGCAAACCTAGCAAGCGTGGCACTTTCTCGACACCACAGGGAGTACGCTGTGCCGATGGATATATCGCCGGACCATGGTCGACTCTCGCGCCATGGGCGTGCCGCTGGCCTTCCTGCAGTCAAAGGACGATGGCGTCTCCTGCGGCACACCACAGGAAACAGTGGAGGCTTGCAAAAGGCTGCTGAACGTGCCGAACCCTTGCGAGACGGGGCACATGCACGGAGTTCTTCCAGCGCGCGTGGGCATGGAGGTGAGATTCACCGTCAAGGTGTCCAAGCGCAAGAGCTTGGTCCAGGAGCAGAAGGCCACCATAGTGAGCTTCGTGTTCGAGAGCAGCGACCAGGTTAGGTACGACGCGTGCGCGCCAGGGGAGATCTTCCGCCCGCGCTTTCTGCTTGCCGGAATCTGGATGCAGGTGCACAAGTTTGAGAAGCCCAGCCCGGACGTGGTCGCCGCCCTCACCAACTCTTTCGGAACCGACAAAGAGAAGGCGAACGGCCTGTTCTGCTTCCCGCTCATGGAGGCGAACTTCAAGTGGACAAGCGCCAACAAAACGCACCGGGTCAAAAGGTATGGGTACGGGCTCACGCACGGGCGCTTCCTGACATCCACCGCGTCACAGGGCCAGACGATCCGCACGGGGGTGACCATCGATTGCGCGCAGGACAAGAGCATCGGCAGACCGGAGGAACGAGAGGAGACCTGGTGGCTGCACCTGTACGTGATGCTCAGCAGAGCCACTTGCCTGGAAGACATGCTCTTGCTTCGGCCACCGCCACGGGAGGTCTTGCAGAAGGGCCCACCTCCGTCCGTGCTCAAAGCCCTCCAAAGGTTTGATAAGCGCATGGCTACGCAGACGCGGGAGATCGAGGCCCTCGCTCTGGAACGCCAATGGATCTTGCCGGCGGCGTGAGGTCGTTTGAGTGCACGGGCGCCGGAGTCTTTCCGACAAAGGCAGCGCTGTCCAGCCGCGTAAAATTCGCGCGGCCTGCGCCGCTGCTTGACGTTTTCTGATCGCCCGCCCATCTGTTGTCCACGTGCCAACCGCAGCCCCGAGATTTTTCATCGAAGGTCACTCGCAGATTGCACGCAGGTGGGCTAGTCTGGTTTGCAACTCCTTTGCGCGCGCGGCTCAGAGACTCTCCGTCGAAGAGACGCGGGGACACGTGGAGACTGCATGAGACAAAGCTAAGAAAAGTACGCCCGCCCAGGTGAGAAGGGGAGGCAGGGGTGCGGGATAATGCAACATGAACGGAGGGAGAAAGGATCGCTCTAGAGGCTCCCTAGAGCGAGGGCGCAAGGGGTTTGATTGGCGCTGGCTTCCACAGTGGGCTCCCTGACGAGGCGCGATGTGGCAGATCGTCTTGCATTACCTCATTGCTTTTTGCCGCCCCAAGAAACGGCCCTCGGTGACCGCCTCGAACCTGTCCTCGATGGAGGATAGAAGGCTGGAAAGAGGGAGGAGGGTCAAGCAATTTGGCGCTGGATGACACATAGGGAACATTCGCGACGAGGGCTCAGAACGCAGGATTGCGCATATATATATATGTATATATATGTATATATATATACTGTACATAAGCAAACACATAATATTTAAATTAAGTATGTGGGGTTCCTCGGTAGCGTAATTTTGGCCCCTCCTCTCCGGCGCAAAGTGGCGGAAGGCCCGGCGGAGGCAACAGCGAGGGCAGCCCCGCCGGCGGAAGCTGGCAGAAGAAAAACATTTCCCCAGAAATGTTCGCGCGTGCGTTCTGGCCCCAGGGCTTCCGAAGCGAGATAACAGGGTGCGCATCCGGAAGGGGTGGGAGGACGGGGGGGGCCTGACACTTTAGCCTTGGCCTCCAGGGGCTCGTCTAAACAGAAGGTGTGCGGATGGGTAAATACTGCGGGGGGGGGGGGGGGGGGGGGGCAGGAAAACGCGGGGCGGGGGGAACTTGCAGAGGGAAGGTGGGCGAGGCAGAGGGCGGGGAGCAGACGAAGAGGACGGAGAGGGGAAGGGGGGGGGAGGGGGAGGGGAAGGGGAAGGGGAAAGGAAAGGAGGAGAGGAGGGGAGGGGGAGGGGGAGGGGGAGGGGAGGGGGAAGGGAAAAGAGGATAGGATGGGGAGGGGGAGGAAGGAAGGGAGGCGACAGAGGGGCGTCCCTCTCAGGACCCCCCCCCTGGATGATGTGGTGCCCCACTGGCATGGGCCCCGCCGGGACGAGAAGGTCGCACGGTTGCACGCGCTGGTGTGAGGCACGGTCCCGTGAAACCGCTGTGCCGTACTGCGCTTTGGAGCCCCTCCAGAGGCAAGGGGCTGCCGTGGTCCTCCTGCGATGTCCCATCTGCCGAAGAGACTCTCGATGACGAGGACGGCCGCGGCGACGGCAGCGAGGGCGCGGGCGGCACTAGAGGAGCAGCGAGGAGGTAGCAGAGAGCAGGAGGAAGGAGCAGGGAGGACGAGGAGGGAGGAGGAGGACGAGGAGGGAGGAAAGAGGAGGAGAAGGAGGAGGAGGAGGAGGAGGGAGAAGGTAGGAGAAGGACGAGGAAGAGGAGAGGGGTTTTCCTTTCCAGAAGGAAGAAACGTCCCTCCCTTCTCCCCCCTTCCCCCCCCGCTTTGTCACTTCATTCCCATACATACTTGCTCCTGGCAGGGAGCAGATGGATGTGAAGGGAGGAGGAGGGAAAGGGGATGAGAGGGGCTAAGCTAGATGCGCTCGCGCCATATCTTACATGATACCCTTCCCGCTGCCGCGTATCGCAGCCGACCTGGAACTCCCCGAACGACCCCATCGTGTTATGCGCTGTCGGAAAGGGGGAGCTGAGCATGATGAACAGGACGAGGAGGCTGAGGAGGGCGAGGACGAACAGCAGCAGCGGGAACTGGAGCGGAAGGAGAGGGAGGAGCAGCAGGACCAGGGGAAGCCGGAGGAGGCGAAAGGAGGGAGGGCGACGACGATGAGGAAGGACCGGGATCCAGAACATAAATCCCACGCTGGGGCAAGAGCGCCATTTCCGATCGACAGGAGCAACGCGCCAGTCCAGCGGCTGGGGCTTCGAGGCCCCCCGAGATCCGACGCTGCCCCTCAAAATGCGACATCGCAGACAATCACGAACCGTCAATTGAGCCGGATTTCAAGCAGGATCGTTTGAACCAGACCCCGCGGCCCAAATTTGAGCGACAACGCCCCATGGCGAAGAGCCTGCAACGCCAGGATCTCGGGGTCACCAGGCATCCCCGTCACCGCACGGTCTTTGGTCCGCGGGCGACTCTTGTGTGCACCGCGCCGCGCTGGCGCCTCCTGAAGCGCCGTCGCTCCTCGGCCACGGAACGGTGCAGCGCACAGTCACCAGTCCCTCGGAGCTGGGCAAGAAGTACGGGGCCGAAAGGCATACACCACCACCACCTCCCTCATCCCCTCCGTCTCCCAGGAAAGAGGCGAGGAAGGTGATGGTGGAGGAGGGGCTGAGAACGGAGGTGGCATGGTGTATGTCTGTGGGGGCCCGCAGGAAAGTGCACCGTACACTGCGTTGGAGCGGGGCCCGACGGGAATCCGGACACGGTGCGGTGCACTGCCCGGCCCTCATACCTGGGGCCCCCGCCTGGCCCTTCCCCCCCCCCCTGCCTGTCTGTGCCGGCGCCCCGCGTCGCGAGCCCAGGAGCCCCTCGCGTCCCGGTGCGCCGCCGCCGCCTCTCGGCAGGGCCCGCCCAGGCAGCCCCTCGGGGGTGGCCACGCGGAGCCGCTCCAGAAGGGAAGACGTCGACGACGACGGCGACGGCGACGACGACGGCGACGGCGAGGACAATGACGTCCCAGTTGCATCCCGCGGGAGAGGCGGCCCAAACACCGGGCAGTCTGAGGGGAGAAAGGTGTGTGGGGTCGGGAACTTTGGCTTAGTGCTTCGCTGCGCCAGTTGCGAATCGAAGTTGCTAACTTCTTATGCTGAGTAGCAAGGATTCCTGGGAATTCACATGGAGTTCTTAAGGAACCCCATGGATTTCAACAGGAATCCTTCGCATTTGATGAAGGGTTTTGTAGATTTCCTGAGGATCCCGATGGATTTCCGAAGGAGTCCCATGGATTTCATGAGGAATCCTTCGGGTTGAATCGGGAGTTCTGTAGATTTCCAAAGGCTTCCGCTGGATTCCCTAAGGAATCCCATGGATTTCCTAAGGGATCCGATGGATGGATAAGGATCCCTTTGGATTTCATTTGAAATCGCATGGACTTCCTAAGGGATAGCGTGGATTTCCTGAGGGATCCTATAGATGGCCTGCAACATATTATGGATTTGGTCCGGAATCCGATGGAGTTCCTTCGGCATCTTTAGGATATTCTAAGCATCCCAATTGAGTTCCGAAGGACTCCGGTGGATTTCCTAATGGATCAATTTTTTTCCCACATCTTAAGTGGGGTTCTTGTTTTCTCTGGGCACCCCGCGCAGTCCTCCCTCACCCCCTCACCCCTTCTCTCCCTCGTCATCACTCGCCCTCACCCACTCCTTCACTCATCATCATCTTCATCATCAACAACAACAACATAATCCTCATCAATCACGTATTCACTTACACTCACACTCACTTAACCACACACTCACACACCCACTTCTCGCCGTCACCATAATCATCACCACCCGCTCATTCATTCACTCATTCACCATGATCATTCACCCACTCATCATCATTTCGTCATCACTCATCCCCTGGCATGACAATGGAGGATGTCTCAGGCGGGAGCCTCGTCTGTGAGTGAATTGCGAGGAAGTCTCAGGCGGGAACCTCCTCCTTGTGGGGTCCGCACTTCATGTTCGAATCCAAGGTGGGTCATCGGAATCCTGTAACTGTCGTTATTTTTTGGTTCGTTATTTTTTGGTTCCTCAGGCCTGCATATGGAGGAAGTATCAGGCGGGAACGGCCCAAGGAACAGAAACGCTCGGCCGAGAGAGCCGAGAAGGCCGAACACCTGCTGCCGCGCATTACACCTACCTCAAGGTGTCCAAGCAGGGGGCGGGCATGGCCGTCGAGTGCCGCGACACCCTCAAGCAGCCGTCCGAGAACGCCAAGGTGGCCGCCACGAGGATCCTCCGAAAGCTCGGCGCCATCAGCCCTGGCGGGGAACGCCTTGCGAGCAGCAGCGAGACGTGTCAAGCGGATGGCTGGACCTGCGGGCTCTGGGCGACGAGGTGGGTCGAGCGCGTCGAGCGGGAGATCCGTGGCGAGGGCCGCCATGCGCCCGTCAGCGTCAGCCAGGCGCGCGCTCGAGGCAGCGAGTGGATCCAGAAGCTGCAGGGCGCGATCGGCAACCAGTCCGCGGCCGAGGCCGAAGCCGAAGCCGGGGGCAAAGGCAGGGCCCGGCCGCCGAAGGACTCGACCGCGCTTGAGCCCAAGCGCGGGACCTTCCTGGAGGCAAGCGTCGCAGCGCTAGCGCGCGCGAAATGCCTCTCGCGCATGGACGGTTCCATGGCGTGCCCAGCCTGCGCGGGCGAGGGGTTCGAGGTGGTTCGCAAGAGAGGCTTCTTGGCGAGGGACGCCAAGGACCTCGAGACCGTTGGCAAGTTTTGAGACTCCGTTCTCGAGGAGCGCAAAGAGCCATCATAGCGATAATCAGCATCTTCATCCTTCTCATCGTCAACATCTCCATCACTACGCTTCATTGCGATCCCTCGTAAACCTCCTAAGAGATCCAATGCGATTTGTTTTCGGAATCCGGCGCATGTCCAATGGATCCCGACGCATTGCCTAAGGCGTCCTACAGCTGTCAACAGGAACCCGATGGATCCCGAAGGGAATTCCGATGGATTCACTCACGAACCCCAGGGATTTTCATCAGGTGCTTTATGAGTTTCGTAAGGAATCCGATGGATGTCCTAAGGAAGCGCGTTGATGTCCGAAGGAATCCTCATGATCTCCTGAAGGGTCCTGTGGATTCCTGTGGGTTCCTGCAGGAGTCCTATGGAATTGCAAAGGAGTCGTACATATTGCCGGAGGAATCATATAGAATTGCAAAGGATTTCCATAGCTGTCTGAAAGGATTCCATGGATTTCTTTTGGATGGCATCACACAAGGATCAGATGGGATCCCTCAGGAATGCCATGCGAATTTTAATGGATCCTGTGGGATTTCGCAGGGGGGGCCATGGATATCACAAGCAATCCAATGGGCTTCCGAAGGGTACTTTTTATATTTTCAAATGAGTCCGACGCGTTTCATCAGCAGTATCATAGTCTTTTCCCAGATCCCGATTGACTTCCGAAGGGGTCCGATGCAGGTCCTAGAGAAACTCAATGGTTTCCTAAGGAAACCCATGGACTCCCCTCAGGTGTCCGATGGATGCCCATAGGATTCTTATAGATTGCCTGAAACATCCCTATGGATTTCGTTTGGAATTCCATGGGTTCCCCCCGGAATCGGGTGGAGTCGAACAACATATTATGGATGTGCGGAGGGAATCTGTAAATTGCCGACGGATCCTCATTGATTTTCGAAGAATCCCATGGAGACCACCAGGATTCCTATAGATTTCGGTAAGGTTCCGATGGGTGTCCAACAACGAATCCCGTGGATTTCCTTCGGGATCCTGTGGACCGTTTAAGGCGCCCTATGGATTTCGAAAGGTCATCCTACGGCTGCCCGGAAGAATCCAATGGAATTCGTTTGAGGTATGATGCATGTCCTAAAGATCCCGGTGGATGTCCGAAAGGATCCGATGGATGTCCAACGGGTCCGAAATACGTCCTAACGAATCAGATGGGCTTCTTAAACATCTTGTGTATGTCCGCAAGAATCCTATGGATTTCCAAAAGAATCCACCGGATGTCCCAGCTCCTGCTCAATCTCTTCCGCAAGAATCGCGAAGGTGTCGACGTGCGCCGTCCCATCTTAGTTAACCAGCGTGTTGCGCCAGTTCCTTCATCAAGACAACGCGCCTGGACATCGTTTCTGGATGGATCTGGCGGGGGCTCGCGGAGCGTCAATGATCCATCTCTGTTTATCGCCATCCACCTCACCGTTCTTTCTCACTGTGCCACATGCCCCATTCTCGCTGGGCGCGTTCTTCACCCACCCGTCATCATGCGCGCCCTCCTTCCGCCAGCACCCTTTCACGAATTACCCCCCCAACTCCCAGCGGCGGTCCTCCTCGCGCCCCTTGCCAGGCATTCCCCCCCCTGGCCCGACACCATCGTCAACGTCACCGCCGTCATTCCTGCACTGTTTCGTCCTCTTCGCAGGGCGTTCCCCCTTCGCCAGTGCCCCCCCCTTCCATCTCGCGGGCTGGCCCTTCATTGAGTTGATGAGGTGGGGGCAAGGCAGAGGCAGGATGGCGAGAAGGAGGGCGGCATCACGAGTGGGAGCGGCATGCTGATAATGAGGAAGGGAAGCATGATGGCGCGACGGAGTAGCAGTATTCCACGCCTCCTCTCCCACTCCAATTGCGGCCCCTCACTGCTCCACTTACTGGGATTCTTCTTTCCCCGTCGTTCTTGCCTCGGCCCTCATCTTCGCCCATCCTGCGCAATCTGTCTGCGCTTTTGCACCTGGTCTTGGTGTTCGTGCTCGCACGCGGGAGTCTTTTCCCCACTCCTAGCCGATCAGGCACCCGGTGTTGCTTTTCTCAGGCGATCGCAAACATGGATCAAGGGGGCGTGGATTAGAGACGGGTCCCGTTTCCATGAGAAATCGCGGATTTCCGCCGCCGAGCGAGGCGGCGCCGGCTGCATTTTGGGGAGGGCACCTCCTCCATGGAGTTGGCGACCGCGCACCGAATCCATGGATCTCTAATCCATGCTTGCACGCCCCCGATTCTCACGCCCGCCCCCCGCTCATTCACACACACACACACACACACACACACACACGCACGCGTGCACGTGTTCTTGCGCCGTGGCCTCGCGCGCAGCGTCGGGGTGTAGACGGTCCGACAGCGAGACGCGACTGACGACGCCCACACACAATCACACAAACACGCGCGCACGCACACACACACACTCTCTCTCTCTCTCTCTCTCTTTCACACACACACGCACAATAACACACACACATATACGCATGCGCGCACACCCACGCACGCACGCACGCACACGAACGCTCACGCACACACACACACACACACACACACACACACACACACACACACACACACACACACACACACACACACACACACACACACACACGCACACACAACACACACACACACGCACACACGCACACACGCACACACACACACGCACACGCACACTCCGCCGTCTTCACTCTCTCTCCCCCTCAGTATCCTTTCCCACCTGCTCATCGCGGCTGCCATTCCCAATCGGTCAACGTTCTTCCCGCCCATCGCCCATCATCTCCGACCTTAGTGCTCCGTCTCGGACTTCCCCATCTTGCTGCACCTCCTCGCTATGACACGTTCTGCTCACTCCTCGTCCCGTTCTCCACGCGCGCACTCACGCACAAACACACACACACATATTTATATATATATATATATATACATACACACACACACGCATACGCACACGCACACGCACAGGCACACACACACGCACAGACTCCTCCTTCTCCTCCTCATCCTCCATCGCCCCCCTCAACATCCTTCCCCACCTGCTCCTCGGCGCCGCCCGTTCCCCAGCCTGGGCTGTTCTTCTCGCCGATCGTTCACCATGCCCGTCCTTGGTGACCCTCCTCATTGTTCCTCGTCGTCGTTCACCCTGTTTGCACCCTCCAGATTTTATCTGCGCTCAGCGGGCAAGGCCCTCCCACCGCGGACACGCGTCCTCGGTGCCGTCCTATCTTATCCTATCGTTCCTCATCCCCCCTTGTCCGTCCTCCTAGCATTCATGTTCCTGCGTTGCTTTCTCCCCCGCGCCATCCTCCCATTCGTTTCTCCCACCCTCGCACTCGGGCCCAGCCCCCGTCATCGTCGTCGGCCCGTCTCCTCCCCAGCTGTGTATTCCCCCGCGCCGCTCTGCTTCATCGCTGCCCATCCTCGCTCCCATTGCTTCGCGCCCTCCTCGCTCCTACTCGTTCTGTTCGCGCCCTCCTCATCCTCGCTCCGACCCCCCCCCACACCGCATTCTCTGCAGCCCTCAACAGTTTCAACGTTGCTACTATGCTGTCTGGTTCCTCCTCGTCGCCCCTTTTCGCGCAGATTCCCTCTTTCGTCTCGCCATACACATCTCGTCGCTCACGCTAGCATCGCCACCTCCGTCCTCTGCCCGCGTTCGCTGATCTTCGCTATCCCATCCATCGCTATCGCCATCACCTTTTCCTCGTCCTCCTCCTCCTCCTCCGCCTCCTCCTCCTCCCCCTCTTATGATTGTTTGCAAACTCACCCCTCCGATTGATGCCCCCCCCCCGCACGCGCACACAGACACACGCACGCAAACACACACACACACGCTCACTCCAGACCACTTCAGACCACTCCAGATCACTCATAACCGGTTTTGTTTTCTATATTGTCGTCAGCACCGGCATCGTCCTCAACACCATCATCACCATATTCATGCTCCGCGTCGTCCTCACCTGCATCACTCTACGTTCCTCCTCCTCGCTGTTCCTTCTCCTCTTGGCGGCGTGCCCTCCCTACTCCTCTTTTCTACCCCTCATTCCCTCACCGAGCGCGTTCCATTACTCGCAAAGTGCATACTCGCAAACGTCATGAAAATCACATGTCCGTTTCGATGTAATTTATCGTAGATATCCGGCGGCGGATCCAGGCTATTTGCGAGTAATTACTTTGCGAGGAGTGGAACGCGCTTTTCTTTCCCCTATCTACTCACTGAAGAATAAGGATGGAGATGGAAAAGGCACATGGACGAGCATCACGACCACTCATTTGTTCTCATCATCCTGCTCCGTTTCGTCGTCGCCCTCCCCGTCCCTCCTCATCCCCCCCACGCGCCCCCCGTCACCCTTCCTTGTTCCTACGCGATCCTTCTCCACCTCCTCTTCAACGTAATGGTCACCATCTTAGCTCAACATCGTTACTCTTCGTTGCTATCCCCTCTCGCTGTTCCGCATCCTGTCAATGGGTCCTCATCTCTCGTATCCTCCTGCCCATTGGCTTCCTCCTCATCTTCTGATTTCCACCATTCCTTTTCGTCAACCATCTTCTTCTCTCCCTCTCTCTCTCTTTCTCTCTCTCTCTCTCTCTTTCCCCCCCCTTCTCCCTCGTCGCCGCGTGTTCCCACTCTTCACTCCAAGCCCTCCTTTATCCGCCACCTCGTCTTCTTCACCCAGTGCCCCTTTCTCAATCCTTCTCCTCCTTCTCCTTACTTCCCCTCCTTCGTCTAGCAGCGGCTGCTGCCGTGTACCACAGCACAGAAATGATCCGAAATGCAGCTCCAGCTGCAGTGGCGGCGCCTGGCAACATCGTCAGTTTCCGCCAAATCCTAACCACAAGTGCGAACTCGTACACATATCCAGATACACCTCAGCATACGTTCACATGTTCAACATGTTCCAACATATGATAGCTAGCGTGGATCCCGAACAGTGTTTCTACCAGTTCACGGTGTGCGATATATGCTGTGTAATCCATGTGGCGCTATCTATTCTGTGCCGTATACTTACTGCAACCTGTGTGGTGCAATACATGTGGAATCCTGTGCTGTGTAATCTATGTGGTCCAGTATAGGCCGTGATCGGTCAAAAGACGCGCCGCAGGCGAGAACAACACAGTGTGCAACCTATGTGGTGCAATTTATCTCGTGCGGCAATGTATGCGGTGCAATCTATGTGGTGAGATCCACTTTGACCGTCTTGAAGCTGTCCTCTCCACTGCTCGTGCAAACATCCCACCCTCCCACCCGCAACTTGGTCGCAAGACCTCTTAAGACAAGACCGTGACGGTAGGTACCAGATGGCACTTGGCCACGACACCGACGCCGACGACGACAGCGACAACGACGACGACGGCGCCGCCTACACCGACGACGACGACACCGACGACGTCTCCAACGACTTCGACGACGACAGCGACCAGGACGACGACGACGACACCGACGACGACGACGACTCCGACGACGACGACGATGACAACGACGACGACGCCGACGTCGACGACGCCGACGACGACGACGACGAAGACAACGACGACAACGACGACCACAACGACGTCGCCAACGAAGACGACGACGAGGGAGGAGGGAGGACGACGACGGCGACAACGACGACAAAGACGACAACGACGAGGGAGGAGGGAGGACGGCGACGACACGAACGACGAAGAAGGAGGAAGGACGGCGACGCCGACGACGACAACTACGAGGGAGGAAGGAAGACGACGACGACGACGACAACGACGACGACGTCGACGGAGACGAAATAGGAGGGACGACGACGAGGCGCCGACGACGGACGACCACGACGACGAGGGAGGAGGAGGAAGGACGACCTCGGCGACAACGACGACGGAAACGACCACGACGCCAACGATGATAAGGACGACGGACACGAGGAAAGACAGAGGACGACGTAGGCGACGACGACGACGACGACGCGGGAGGAGGGAGGACGGCGACGACCACGACCACGCAAGAGCCCGCGCGCACGCTTTTGTTGAAAATCCGTGTTGCGCCACCTTGGGTTTTTTGTAAGCTTTTTGGACACACGATTTTGAAATCCTTCCGAAACCGATGGGTTTTGAAGGATTTCGGCATACGCGCGCGACGACGCGCGCGTCTGCACTTCGTCCCGTTTTTTGCAGAGGATCCTCGCGACGACACGCGCGCAAGGGCGTTCGACAGATTTCGACATGCGCGCGCGCGAAGCCCGTTTGGTAGCATTTTGTGAAAATCTGGAA
Source organism: Prorocentrum cordatum (assembly GCA_963575745.1). Lineage (NCBI taxonomy): Eukaryota > Dinophyceae > Prorocentrales > Prorocentraceae > Prorocentrum > Prorocentrum cordatum. The sequence continues at coordinate 196,599 of CAUYUJ010016739.1, read as the reverse complement.
AAACCGATGACCGATGATATTTCGCAAGAGCTCGCGCGGAAGCTTTTTTAGCCAATCAGTGTTTCGAAACCCTGTGTTGTTGTATGTTTTTGGGGAACTCGATTGCGAAATCCTTGCGGCACCGAAGGTTTTTGAAGGATTTCGGCATGCGCGCGTGACGACGCGCGTGCGTGCGTGTGCATGTCGTTTTTTTTTGCAAGGGATTCGTGATCAAGTGCTATGTTAGAACAATAAAATGTCACCCCATAGTATCTTTTACAAGGGAACCTCAGGGGGGGATACCGGCCCCCCGGGGATAGTGCAAATTCATATTTCGGATGGACATGTTGTCAAAATCATATATGATTTTCATACCCGAAAAGGGGTAGCGATAACTCCGGGGGAGGAGAGTCTATTCTGTTTTTAGAAAGGTGCCATTGATTTTTACCAATGATGTGATACATCTTATGCTCTTGCAAACATCCCACCCACCCACCCGCAACCTGGTTTGCAAAACCTCTTAAGACCGTGACGGTGGGTTCCTGATGGCACTTGGCAACGACACCAGCGTCGACGACGACGACGACAACGCCGACGACGACTACGACGACACAGACAACATCTTCGACGACTTCGACGGCAACGACGACGACGACGACACCGACGACGACGACGACGACGATGCCGACGCCGCCGACGACGACAACGACGACGACGATGACGACGCCGACGACGACGACGCCGACGACGACGACGTCGACGACGCCGACGACGACGACGACGTCGACGACGACCACGACGACGGCGGCGACGACGACGACGCCGACGACGACGACGACGACGCCGACGCCGACGCCGACGCCGACGACGACGACGACGTCGCCAACGAAGACGACGACGACGACGAGCGAGGAGGGCTCACGACGACGGCGACAACGACGACAACGACGAGGGAGGAGGGAGGACGGCGACGACGCGAACGACGAAGAAGGAGGGAGGACGGCGACGCCGACGACGACAACGACGAGGGAGGAGGGAAGACGACGACGACAACGACGACGACGACGACGGCGACGAAATAGGAGGGACGACGACGAGACGCCGACGACGGACGACGACGACGAGGAAGGAGGAGGAAGGACGGCCACGGCGACAACGACGACAGAGGCGACCACGACGCCAAAGAGGACGACGTTGACGATCACGAGGAAAGGCAGAGGACGACGTAGTCGACGACGACGACGACGCGGGAGGAGGGAGGACGGCGACGACGACGACGACGACGCAAGAGTGCGCGCGCACGCTTTTGTTGAAAATCCGTGTTGAAAAAGGATTTCGGCATACACGCGCGACGACGCGCGCGGCTGCCTTTCGTCCTATTTGCTGCAAGGGATTCTCGCGACGGCACACGCGCAAGGGCGTTTGACAGATTTCGACATGCGCGCGCGAAGCCCGCTTGGTAGCATTTTGTGAACATCTTGAAAAACCGATGGTTTTCTTAAGATTTCGCAAGAGCTCGCGCGGAAGCTTCTTCAGCAAATCAGTGTTGCGAAACCATGTGCGAAATCCTTGCGGCACCGAGGGTTTTTGAAGGATTTCGGCATGCGCGCGCGACGACGCGCGCGTGTGCACTTCGTCCCATTTGTTCCCAGGGATTCTTGAGAAAGTCTTATGTTAGAACAGCAAATGTCCCGTCGTATCTTTTATGACAAGAGAACGTCAGGGGGGTCGATCCCGGCCCCTCTGGGATAGTGTATTTTCATATTTAGGATGGACATGTGGCCAGAATAAAATATGATTTACATACCCGAAAAGGGGGGCGGATAAAGCCGGGGGGGGGTAGAGTCTGTTCTGTTTTTAGGAAGGAGAATATATGTGGTACAGCCTGTGTTGTGCTATACATGGTTTGCAACCTTGTGGTTGGGCAAGCTATGTGATGCAACATGCGCGTTTCAATCTACATCGTGCCATGTAGATGGATGTGCAAGCTATGGTGTGCGATATACGCGGTGCAATCTACCTAATGAGCGATCATCAAGCGCGCCGCAGGCGCGATTTGCCTTTTGATAAAATTCTGTGGTGCAATGTAGCGGAGGTGACGAGGCGGCAACGAAGCGGCGACGGGCCGGCGACGGCGACAACATAGCCCCCAGACCGAGGACGCGGCCCAGACGACGGGCGGCGACGGGGCGGCGACGGCGACAATATAGCCGCCAGACCGACGACATGGCCCATTTCTTTAGATGAGAAGTAAGAGCGCCTAAGGTGCAAGCGCCGCTAGTGGAATTGTAGCTAATTGTAGCCGCGCAGCTGACCTTACGCTCAGATGCGCTTCAATAGCTACGGGATGTAACGTTTAGCTCAACGATGTTGAACCACAGTAGTGCGTTAGCCGGTTTAGCTAAAGCTTGATCAAGCTTAGCAAGTGGCTTGTTCAAAAGTAAGTAGCACCAGCGCCGAGCGTTACGGCCTGACCCCGCCGCTTGGTCTCAGTGCGGGTCAGCCGTGGGGGGGGGCACATCTATGGTTGCCCCCCTGAGATCGGTGTCGAGTTGTTTACATCACCCTTCGTTCTTTGGCGCCTTGGTACCATATGTCCCTCCCCCTGGGAACCTGCCCAACCTGCCCATTGGCAGCCATCGGCGGCATGTGGGCACAGAATACTGGAGCGCTGGCAAAGGCTGGCGCATCCCGTGCTCCCTCTTGCACTATCGATCTCACGATCGATCTCACTCAATCAATCTCACTCGATCAATCTCAGTATCGATCTCAAAACCGATTTCATCATCGATGTCTCTCGGCCGGTCTCACTGCCGATCTCACCATCGATCTCACAATCGATCCCACTATCGGTCTCACGATCGGTTTCCCTAACGATCTCCCTTTCGATCTCACTCGATCGGTCTCACTGTCGATATCACCATCGATCTCATTATCGATCATCATCATCAACAAAACATCACCATCAACATCCTAATCATCACCACCATCACCATCATCATCACCGTCATCATCATCTTCAGCACCATCACCATCACCATCACCATCACCATCATCATCATCATCATCATCATCATCATCATCATCATCATCATCATTATCATCATCGGGACACCGACGGGACACCGACGGGACACGGGCGGGACACCGGCGGGACACCGCGGGCCCCCAGACGCCCGGACGGCAATCATTTGGCCCGGCCGCGCCTCAGCCACACAGGACCCCAGCGGGACAACGGGCGGGACACCGCGGGCCCCCAGACGCCCGGACGGCAATCATTTGGTCCGGCCGCGCCTCAGCCCCATGTGCACTTTCTCTCGCCCGCCCACGCAGCTTCGCCTCGCCCGCACGCACGGCACGCACGAACACAAAACCGAAATCGATTTCCCGGTAGGGGGGCTCTCCTTTCCACTTCGATCTCACCCCCCAACCTCCGATCAGTAATACCTGTGTTTTCACATGGTGTCCCTACCGAAACCTTCAAACATATAAGTAATATCTATGTTTTCACATGGTCTCCTTACCAGAACCTTCAAGCACATAAGTCATATCTGGGTTGTCATATGGTTTCGGTCAGAACGCAGCCACTTTGTAAGGCTTTTCAAAACGAGATCCCTTTGTGAGGCTGCCACGCTCCTGCAGGAGGAGGAGGGGGAGCAGGAAAAGGGTATGAAAGAGAGAGAGAGAGAGAGAGAAGACGGAGAAGAAGTCATCGAAGATGAGGAGGACAATGTTTGATCTCAGGGGGGCTGACCATCTATTCATATGCACCGCCTGCCGAGGTTGCCGAGGATGGATCCCCCATGGCGGCGATTTGGGATAGATCGCCACCTCGCAGAGGTGCCTCAGGCCGGGCAGGTACCAGCAGATCCAGCACGTGGCGTCGATGCCGCCAGGATTCCCTAGTCTTTACAGGCCTTCGGCCTTCACGTCTTGGGGCTATTGCGGCCAGTTCCTCGCCAGCGGCCCTTTGTCATCAAGCTCTGTGGGGGGATTGTGCCAAATTCTGCCGCTGGCCGTGTGTGGCCACACAACGCACTGGGCTCTAGCCAGTTGCCTGACGCAGACGGAGTTCCGCATCAGGATCGAACATGTCGCATCCTGATGAGTTCTGGGTCGCGCGACGATGGGGTTAGGGTCGTCTCGAGCACTACTGGTTTTCGGCTAATAGCGATCTTCTCACCAGCCCATCCCTATCTTCCCATTTCCCGCCTTGCCGGGTCCCTGGAGGACTCCAGGCCTTCAGAGACCCAAAACGACAAGAACGAATACACCTTGAACATCGAGCGTCTCGCCCCCATTTCTCCCCCCCCCGTGCGGTAGTGTCGCGCCGCGTGAACGTGGCGGCGACATTGTCGCAGGCGTTCAAGGTTTGAGCGCCGCCAGTAGCGCAGAGTCGAACGACCTGCGCCATCGGAAAGCCGCGATCGTTCACAGGCTGAACGGACCATGTGGTGTCAGAAACGAACGCCGACGTCATCGCGATGTGAACCCACCGCGCCTTTAATTGGTGAGACTCGGGCTATTCACAGACAGGCCCTCATCCCCCAGAGATCGCCGCGGACTGCTCGTGGGGCCTGCCGATGCCAGAGCGGGGAGTTGGGACCAGCTGGGACCACCGAGAGGGGGCTGCCTCTGCGCAGCCCGAGACCTTCCACCGCCTCTGCCCTCCCCGCCCACCTCACCGCTGACCAGGCCCGCTGGCCTCGGCCCTTGGGACCACCCGCGCGGGCGCTCCGCCACCGCCTCGCAGCCCTGCGCGCACCGGCTCGCCGCCGCCCGCGCCGGACCCCGCCAACCCTGGGTCGGGGCCTCGGCGTCGGCGGTGGCGGCGGTGGCTCGCGCATCCAGCGCAGCTTGAGGATCAGAGGGGGAGACGCGACATGGTCTAGAAGGCACCTCCTGGGAGGTTCAATTCGGCATTGGCGGTGGTATATATCTGCGGACGAAAACTGGAGGAATCCGGCGTAATCCTGTTGAATCTGGTTTTATCCAGGCGACTACGGCTCCATCCAAGGCTCAAGTTGACCACGCCCGGCTTCATGGCCCGTTAGTGGGCCTTTCTAGCTTTAAATCGCTGTTGCGAAGAACTCCCATGGGGTAACTCTTCGCACACTGAGGACGCTACCCTTTCTTCGTTTTCTTTTTGTTTGGCCTCCTCAGGGTCCCTCGGAAGAGGTCTGGGGAGTATCGGTATCGGTATCTTCTGGTTTCCCCCTGATTAGAGAAAGACGCGTCCGTGTCAGTTTTTCTTAGATTCTGGCATGCCTATTTTCATGGACGGGCTTCGGGGGTCATGGCGAGGCCCGACACCAGACCTGCACTTCACGCAAGCCCGACTCACTTGCATGCCTTTGCGGCCCAGCCTTGTTCGACAAAGCAGCAGATGGGGAGTCAAATGTCACGCAAGTAAACTAGCCATAATCAAAACAAATAACGCTTTTCGCTTTTTGGGGGCTTCCTTGGGAAGCCCTCGATTCGCCTCGGCGTCCTGGTCGGGGCCTCGGCGACGACGCGGGCGATTCCCAGACCTCCGACGTGCCGATCGGTCCTAAGCTCCCCGAGCTGGGTCATCGTGTTGCACAGATCACCGGTGTTTATCTCCTTCTTCTCCCCCAGTCAGTCCTCTTCGTTTCATTGTCCCCTCGTTTCCTTAACGCGTCCTCCACTCCTGGGGGCTGCCATGTGCGCAGCTGCTGCCATTTATTTTGCTGCAGCGCTGAGAGGTCAAGCGTGGAATCCTAACGAGACCCCCGCCCTTCGTGCTAGCAGGCACGCGAGTTCCGCAGCTCCGCTGCCCCTTTGAGGTCCAGCGGAGTCGGCTCTTCCAAGTATTCAAACGCTATATCGTCACTTTGCTGCGTCGGGCCACACGGGGACCCGCACGAGACATCGCCCCCCCCTGGGCGTTACCAGGCGCGCAACTGCCGCCAAGTTGCTCCGCCGCTGAGAGGTCCAGTGGAGTCGAGTCTTACGCTGACGCATACGAGACCTCGCCTCCCCCGTGTCTTGCCAGGCACGCAACTGCCGCCATTTGCTGCGCCCCTGAGATGTCAAGCAGGGTCGGATCTGACGCGGGGCCGAGCGGGACCCCTCTTGGTGCGCTGCCAGGCGCACGACCGTCACGACTTTCCTGCGCTATGAAAAGGTCCAGCGGAACCGAGTCTGACGCGGACAGAAACGAGACATGCCCTCCCCCCCCCCCCTGGGCGTGGCCAGGCGCGCAAGTGTTACCTGTTCGCTGCGCCACTGTGATGCCCGCAGAATCAAGGCTGACCCAAACGAGACTTCGCCCTCCCCTGGCCGTTGCCAGGCACGCAGCTGTCGCCACTTTGCTGAGCCACTGAGAGGTCAAGCGGGATCGAGTTGCACGCGTACCCAAACGAGACATCGACCCCCCAGAGTGATGCCAGGCGCGAGACTGTCGCCATCTTGCTGCGCCCCTGAGAGGTCAAGCATATCGGATCTGACGAGGGCCGAAACGAGAGCCCCCCTTGATGCTGCCGATCACTCAATTGTCACCACTTGACTTGGCAGCGCCACGGGGAGGTCCAGTGTAGTCGGGCTTTACGCATATCACAACGAGACCTCGCCCTCCTTTCCTGGATGCTGCAAGGCGCGCAATTGTAGCCACTTTGCTGTGCCGCTGCAAGGTCCAGCGGTTTCGAGCGAGCCGGGTCTATCGCGCATCCGCACGAGACCTCGCCCACCTGGGTGCTCGACAGTTGCCACTTCTCTCTGCTGCCCCACTGGAAGGTCCAGCGGGGCCAGGTCTTACGATGATCAGGTCGAGACCTTGTCCTGCCTGGGCGTTGAGAGGCGCGCAGTGGTCGCGATGTTGCTGCGCCTCCCCTGGATGCTGCCAGGCGCGAAGCTCATGCTATTTCGCTTTGCTCCTGGGAGGGTCGGGCGCAGTCGCATCTTTCGTGGGCCCCAGCGAGACCTCGCCCCCCGTGGGTGCTGCCCGGCGCGAAATTGTCGCCACTTTGATGCGCCGGTGAGAGGTCCAGCGGATTGCTCTCCGTTCCGCAGGGGATTGTTTCAAGTGTGTTCGCTCGGGCGTGCGGTGGGACGGCTGCCTATGATTATTATAAATTTCGTAGTGGAGCGCATGTTCCTTCGGAAATCTGGAATAGAATGAAGGGGCCAATTGATGCTACCCCTTTTTTGCTGATATTGGCGTTTTGCATCTTGGTCACCAGGGGCCAGCTTTTGGCCTCTGCACCGTCAGCAAACAACCCACGGTAAACACGAGTCCCGGGAAAGGAAACGATCACTCGGGAGGGGCACGCACTGGAAGCATCCCACCGTCGGAGGTCTGGCAACGCAGCTTGAGCAAGCGAGGCGCTTGAACAGGCGGTGTTCCGGCAGCCGTGTCTCCTGCTTCCTCTTCGGGCTCCGGGGGCGGGCGGAAGCCCGACATTGATTGTGCTCTCAACGCCGTCCTGCTTCATGCTTCTGCCTGATTACTTCTTGCGGGCGCTGGGTTGCTGAGAGGCGACGGCGACACATGAAGGTGATCGGACGGAAAGGTAGGGACGTATCGGAAAGTATGGTCAGGCATCAGGCGTTGACGCCACGACCGCGCCGATCTTTTACCGCGGGTTGGAGAGGGCCGAGGTATGCTATGATCTGCCAGTGTAGCAGAGAGGCAGGGGGAGGAAACATAGCGGAGGTGGTGGAGGTTGAAAATGGAGGATGAGGAGTAGACGCATGATAAGGCGACCTCCTCCCCGGGGGGGGCCGCTTCTCGCCCCGCATCCATTGTTTGATGGCCCGGGGGCCCGATAACTTCGAGCAAGGGATCGACTACAGAATTAGAAGTAACTTGTGTTGCCGTCGGGTCTACGGAAGAAGTCTCGAATGTTCGGTAGATCGATCGAGCATTCTGTGTATTGTTCGTGGACTCGACGGGAACTCAAGTTTGGGGCAGATCAATTCTGTAGTCGATCCCCTACTCGAGTAATGGGCGTCCGAGGCCGGAAGTTGGGGAGAAGCGCCCAGAGTCAAAAAATCTGATCCTCGGGAGATCTGGGGGCCACCCTCGTCCGCCCCCGCCCCCCAGGGTCCCAGGGTCCACGTCGATCCCATCGAGCAGCTTCGACACCGACTGTGGCCGACTCGATCCGATCCGAATTCGGTTCCCCGGAGCGGCCGATGTCTGCATTGAGCTGCCGTGCATCCGAGCGCAGCCGACCCCATGCGAGCTCGAGGCCGTGCCGACGCAGCCCGATCCGACAGCACATTCCGATTCACTCCGATGTCTCGATTCGGTCCGATGTCTCGATTCGATCCGTTCGATCCGATTTCTCGATTCGATGTTGATGGATCCCGTCCCGCTGTGGAGCCTCGCAGCCGTACGATCTGAGTTGTGATAGCCCCCTTGAGGGGAAGCGGATTGTATACGGTTTCGGAGCAAGGGCAGAGGCTCGTGGGTTTTCGTTGGAGGGGAAAAAAGATGTTGATGGATCCCGTCCCCTCAGCTGGGCCCAGGTCGCCGCCCTCGGCGAGAAGCCATGCGAGACTGGGAAGCACGCTGCAGGCGCCCCTCCCCTCCGCGCCTGCGGGCCTCGTGCGCCCGCCCCCCGCCCTGAGCGGGGCAGGCTCGGCCGCTGCACGGCCCCGTCGGCTCCCGGGCACCGCTGCTCCGCGTCGCAGTTCGCGTCACAGTGCCCGTGCTGTCCATGCCTCCGTGGCGCCCGCGTCTGGCATTCTACGGTCGGGAATCGGATCGGTCGAAAGGGGTACCGACAGAAATGGGGACGAAGGCCGACAGCATCTCCTAACCATATTGGACAGTCTGTCTGAACAAGAATTGTGGCTGTTGGGCATTGTCCATTTCTTCGCATGTAATCGCCCAATTCGGGCGTGCCATGGAAGTTTTGTTAGCGTACCGCGCCGCTGGTTCTGGCCTACCACGCTTCGACGCGACACGCTGTATACGTCAGGCGTCCCGAGCTGTTCATGGTCTCCCGCCCCGCGGAGCGGAGCGACGTGCTATTCGCTCGCACGGCAAAGCGTGTCGCCGGGGCCTCCGCCACGACACGCCAAGCAAACGCCTTTGACCGTATGTTGTACCGTAGGTGTGTCCCTGACGAGATTGCCATTTGTCAATTTGCGTCCAACCCTCGGTTTTCTCATGCAGCCGCTGCAGAAGAGAGAGAGCGGAGTGCGATCCAGCCGTCTGGCCAGATTTGGGGGGGGTCGGGGTGCGCCACTAGGGCAGCCCGAACGGAGGCCTGAGTCCCGAAGTCCTTTATTTGTGGTCTCGGTTGTCGTCCTCCTTTCCCGCGTCACCGCCCGCATTGGCGCACCTGCCATGCGCAGGGCACAGAATACCCATCGACGTGTTTTTGGGCATTGGTGTCCGAAGCCGGTTCTGGGTGATTGTTTCTTTGATCGACGAGGTTAGTTTTTCTTCTCTTTGCATTCTGGAGCACAGCGTGCAGGAGATTCCTTGTTTGTGCACCGTGCCGTTTTCTTACTTGCGACCATGACATTGGCGCGATAGCCTCACGGGGAAGTGTCCACGCGCGCATTGTCTCGATGCCCAGCTATGCCTCGTTCTCGTTGGCATTGGTTTGTCTTCGCAGGAGCGGATGATGTTTTTGACTCGGACGTAGGCGAGGACGGTATTCAGGCAAGGCAGTGGTCATAATGAGCGGGGTAGATGTGGCCTCCTCTGGCTTGTTATACGGGGAACGTAGCTTTATCCAGCTGGTCCGTGCCAGTAGCGAGGAAGTGCTTCGACCAGTCATCGCGCATCCCGTCTTAGTCACAACCTCTGCAGCGCAGTTGAATGTGGAGTCCGCGGGTGACTGGGGGCATGGCTCTTGGCGCACGTTCACGACACAACCTCATGTTTGAAGGTTCCGTACGATTGAACATGAGTTGCGGGGTCCACCTTCTAGGAGGCTGGGCCCCCTAACCCCTACCCCTGCACCCCATCCAGGCCCATTCCTTCGCCAGGAGGTGCAGCAGGTGTATGTAGATGAGCAGACGTGCAGTCTGGGGAGGCGCTTCCAGCGCATGCTGTCCCAGGAGAGCATACTGTCCACAGGGCGTGGCTGTCTTCGGAGGTATAGCGGTGGTGTGTCTTAGCGGAATCAGCTCAGGTTCCGCAAGAGAGTTTTCGCGCAGCACTTACAAAAAGTTGACAGTATTGTAGATATTTGATTGAGCGGCGCTCTTTTGAGAGTGGCAGCCGAGTCCGGGTGGGCGGTCGTTACCGAATGTGCCCAAGAGGCTTCAGACCCTGGATAGGTCCTTATCTGATCAGGATGGTGGTGATGGCCATGGCCAAGCCTCATTTGGTGTTCAATCGGCTTTCAGACCATGGGCTCCTTATCCACAGGTTCCTTATCCAATGCCCTCACCTCAGTTAGCTTCTATCCAGAAACACCTGTGCCCAGATCTATGGTGGGAAGCTGTCCTTCAACTCTGCTGACACGACCTACATGCAGGAGACGAGCAGCGAGATGTTCTTATACGTCCAAGGCGCGAAGACGCTGACACTGAGCTCAACAGGCAGGTGCCGCCTCCGAAGCCGTCTTTCGTTGAGTATCTCGGCAGTCATGGGAGAACATACCGTTGCAATTGATGGCTTCAGTACGGTGGAGGTATTCGTTAAGGAATGTGTCCGGGATGCTCCATCAGACCCTGGAGGATTCCTATTTCCGATCAGGGCGGCGGTGATATCCATGGCCAAGTGTCAATTGGTGCCCCACCGTCTTTCAGACCCTGGATTCCTTACCCCCGGCTTTTTTTTTATCCTGTGCATTCACCGTAACACATATGCGGGTGAGGAACGCCAGCCATGGGCTCTGTTGTATTACTCCCCTGTCTTTTTACAAGTCAAAAGTACATGGGCACATGCCACCGGAATTCCTTATTCCCGTTGCAGTGCGTGCAGCACCCATTTCTTCTTTCATCCAGTTTTCTGTGCGTGCAAAATCGAGAGACCTTTGCCGACAGCTTGTTTCGTCACACCAAGCCCATTGGATATCGATATGCCGTTTGCAGTGAGCGTTGTACGTTGCGCGTGTGATCAAACGCGTGCGATACTCCAGCATGTGCTCCTTATCGGCTTGGAGTTGCCTTTTTTTATCCTCGTCTGCCCAGCTCCATCACTTCTTCCTCCTCCGCTCTCATTATCCTCATCCTCATCCTTCCCATCTTTGTTCGGCATCTCCGTCCTCATCTTTCCTCCTCATTCTCCTTTTCGTTGCCGTCCCCATCGGCTTCATCATCACCCTCTTCTTGCCCCCGCTCTGTCCATTCTTTTTCCTCCTTGCCCTTCTCTTCCCCCTTCTTCCCCTCCCCTCGTCCCTCGCCTCTCCTCCCTGAATTCCCTCCCTCGCCTGTGCCCTGCCTCTCCTCCCCTCCCCGTTGCCCTACCCTTGGCTGGTGGAGAGCGCGGGCATGAGGGGGCAAACGTGGGGGGATGTCTAAACATTATGCTCACACTTATTCGGTGTATATATATATATATATATAGGTTCTAGTTTTTGCCCCCCTCATCCTAAGCCGAAACATGGACCTGACTGTGCGACTGCACCTTCAGCAAAGAATGGGCTGGCTTGGAAACCCACGGCTCCAGTTGACTCGGGCACGGTCCTTGTTCCGCGCTGCAAGCTGGCTCCCAGGACAGCTAGAGATTTACCGTGCGCGAGGCGCATGCGATGAGTCGATTTATTGCAGATGCGCCTGAAGCGATCCACAGTCGCAGCTTTTCTGAATACCTGGCGCCCGCCGCACGTCCTGCTTCCCGCGTAGTCCAAATGCGCGCCGAAATTCTGGCGGCCCAGCCTGAATAGGTACCTCCGGGCTGGAAGAAGAGGTCCCACTGCATGCATGCGTACGTCTGCCCTCGTGGAGAACACCACCGGGCCGATTGTGCACCCTGCGACGAACAGGCATGCAGAGTCCATTTCAGAAGCTCGCGCTGCTTTGTAGAAGTACACTCTGTTTTTCGGCCTTCCCGAGGCATCCTCGGGCCCTCATGCTGGACCTCGCAAGGCCCCATCACGGCGTTCTTGGGCCCCCCCTTCCCAGGCTTGTCGGTCCCCTCTCGGTCAGCGAAAATTCGCAGTAAGAGGATTTGTGTGTGTGTGGGGATTGTTGTCCACTCGCGCTAGTGTGCTTTGGCGCGGCGCGCCTCTCAGGCTTACAGACGCGTTAGCGCCCGCTGACGCTGCAGACGGAACAGGTGTGTGGGATTGAGCTCCCCGGACAGCTCGACGAGTACAGACCCCTCTGTGGGCTTTGGTTCCGACGTGTTTCCCAGCCAGGCCCCCACCAGGTCCCCCCTGCGGGCTGCCTGGCACCTCGACATGCGCCCCGGCTAGACCTCGGCCCCCTCCCCGTAGGCCTCCCAGTCTCGCTATCTGGGCCTGGATTGCCATACCCATACTGGCGTTAGCCAGTACGCTACACAAGCAGCAGCGGAGACAACTACATCTACTACTGCTCATGCGAATTCCACTGCCACTGCGAGTGGTGTTCAGGTGGTGGCGTCTGCTGCCGCCTCGGCCGATCCAGCTACTGATGCGAATGCTACGTCTGCTTGCCAGATGGCTGTCGATCGCATTTGTGCTCAGGCTGTTATCGTAATTGCTACGACTTCTATTACCGCCACGTTTACTCCCGCTATTGGTCCTGTCCTTTCAGTCCCCTTGGGTTCCCCCTGGTTGATTTTGGAAGCCCGCATTGTTTGGCAGCTGCTACTCGTATGCGTCGGTTTATTGTTCAGGTTGTTCACCCTGGCGGTAGCCATTGTTGTTTGGTAGGATTTGCGCCTCACTGCGCCCGCATTCGTTGCTGCTACTTCACCGTGTTGTCGCATTCCATGCCTCCGCTCTGGTGATCAGGATATTCTTGCTTTCCCCCAGCTCCGTCTGGCCACCCCAGGAGGTCAGCTGCACGGAGTATGGTCTTCCGAGAACTCCGTCACTGTCTCCGACCGAAGGTGCCATGGGGCTCACGGTTGCTCCATGCCTCGCGTTTTCTGCAAGGTTGGTAACGCATGCGGAAAGTAGGGCTTGCAGAGTTGGTCTTTATGTTTCTCCGTATTTGTGTTAATGCGCAAGGAGTGTTGACGAGTGAGTTGGCTCCGATAGGTAGGTCAAAGACGGGAGGCGGGCGAGCGGAAACGGTGTTGCGCACAACCGCTCGCAGGGCTTCTGGGCGCGCGCCAGGATCACACATGTATTTGATATGTGGATACTGCGTATGTTTTATTTATATGCAAGCAATGTATATCTACACATAAGCATGAGTGCATTTACATATGTGTATATATAGAATACATATGTGTGTAGGATGGCCAGCGTGAGCCCCAAATCGTGATGTAGTCCATTGCGGAGGTGAAGTACATGGGGAGCAAACTACTTGGTGCTAGCTACACCGTTTAAGCTATGCGGGGCAAGCTATTTGGTGCTAGCAATACTGTGCAAGCTATGTGGTGGGAGCTGAATGGCGATAGCCCTGTTGTACAAGTTATGTGTGGTGAGTCACACCGTGCAAAGTATGTGGTGTGAGCTGTGCTGGCGGTGTGAGCTATGATGTGTAAGCCGTTCTACCCCACCAAGGGCACGGGGCGCCCGCGAGTGCCCGCGAGGCACCCACGAGCGAGCACCGGGCGAAACTTTGGAGGAGCCATCCAGGGCACGGGGCGCCCGCGGGCGCCCACGAGGCGCCCACGGGCGGGCACGGGGCGCCAACGAGGCGAAACCTCGGAGGACCCCACCCGCAGCACGGAGCGCCCACGAGCCGCCCGCGAGCGGGCACGGGGCGCCAAAGAGGCAAGCCCACGGCGGACCCCACCGAGGGCCCGGGGCGCCCACGAACAGCCACGAGGCGCCCGCGGGCCGCCCACGGGCGGGCACGGGGCGCCCACGAGGGACAGTTCCGCGGACCCACCCGGGCACGGGGCGCCCACGAGCGTCTACCGGGCGCCCGCGGGCAGGCACGGGTCGCCATCGCGGATGTTTCTCGTCGGGGCCGTCTTCTGACCTCACAGGAGAGGTGAGAACCCTTGCAAGCGCTGCTCGGGAAATACATAAATGTGAACCGACTCGCGAGGCCCACAGAGAGGTTCGGGAAAACTGAGGCCGACCGTTCAACTTCCCAGCTTATCTGGCGCAGGCTTCGGCCGCTGCTCTGTGGCGTAGATGAACTGACACTGTCAACCGACAGTCATGCCCGCACGCGTAATCGCGTGCTCGCTCACATGTTGATGAGATCCACGGCCCATTAAGCCATGTTGTGGTCAGAATATGTAGACAAGGTGTGAAAGATCATACGTGAATTTGGCATGTGATGGCGAAGATGGTGGACTTCGCGTCAGGGTGTAACAGATGGCGCGGGCGCGGCGAACGTGGCGTGCGCGCGCGGGAGGTTGGGGACATGGGCAAATTCAGGAAGGCAAGGGGGGGGTGGTATGATATGGACCAGCTCAACGTGACGTGGGGAAGGTTCTGTTGACGCGGGGGAGACGGAGAAGGCATGGGGATGTTCAGAAAGACGCGGGGCAGTTGGGAATGACATAGAGGAGCTCAGCAGGACATGGGGTAGGCCGCGACCCTTAGCCGGACGGGCCCCGGAGTCCCCCGGCTTTGGCCGGACGGGCCCCGGAGCCCCCCAGCCGTAATCGCACGGGCCCAGCAGCGGGGGGGGCGCTGGAAGACCATGGAGACTTCAGCCTCAGCCCAGAGTTTTTCAGCCTTCGCCGCATGGGCCAGCCTCAGCCAGAGCCCGTATACGCTCCGCGGCCCTGGCTGGGGGAGCCCCGGTGCCCCCCAGTTGCCAGGAGCCCCGGAGCCCTTCAGCCTCAGCCCCGGGGGGGCCTGGCCCCCCATAGCTCGGAATCCAGACGGGCCCATGGAGGCACGGGGAAACCCCCACACGTTCGCCCAACCTTCACCACGGCCATCCCATTTCCCCATGTCTTTCCGCTCTTCTGCATGTTGGTTTCGCGCCACTTACAGGTCCATGCCTCGCTCGAACTTCCCCAAGTTCACTCCCCTCCCCCAGCGACCGCCCAACTTCCACATGTCCCCGGGCCCGTGTGTTTAAGCTTCCCCATGTCCTTTCCTACCCCCTCCACCTCCACACTCGCCAGACACTTCCAACGAAGGCGTCTGTCTTTAATGGGCCACAGATCTCATCAACCCACATGTCGCAGACGGCGCGCAAGAAGTATCCAAGTGTTGTGAGTTCGGCCATGTCAGCGCGATTTAAGTTGTATTGCATGCGGTAGGTGCACACGAGCTTGACATGGACGGTGTTCGACCGATCTACGATGTACATGTGCGGCCACCTCGCCCGACTTCTGACACACTGAAATATCCTGCACGCAGGCTCCACCCTGGACAAGTTAAGTTTGGTTGTCGCCTTGACAAGATCAGGTGGCGGCCATGGTGTAGAGGATGGGTGTTTGTGTTTATCATGTCGTCCTTCCGGGCGTGATTGCTAGCAGTCGTTGGTGCTGGTCCACGTCGCCGGGGATGGTCATGAGTTGGGCTTCTCAAGTGAGCTTCTGAAGCGCACACATTTTGGAATTAGGGTGTCGCCTGAGACACTCGACCCGTGACTTGGAGGGTTACGCCAGAAGGTTCCTCATTTGCACCTGGAATTTGTTTGCACCCGTCGAGCACATGTGGGATATTATTCTGGCCAGCTTCCAGCCGATCCGTCCACGTGTTCCAAAGCTGGTGCATACACAGCTTTGCGCGGGCAAGCTGGGAGCTGACATGGTTCATAAAGGCGCACATTATCCGACGACTCTCATCTACACGTGTAGTTTTGTATACGTATCTTGCCCGTCAGCAAGCACGGCGGGCGGGGTTCAGAAGCTTTCTCGACACCTTTGTAGCGCCCGAAGTTCGCCTGCCCAACCCATTTCCCGTGAGCCCTAGCTCTTTGAACTTACAGGACGGCATGGGGTAGGCACGATGGTCCACGATTCGATCGGTACGGCCATGCGTGCCGTTGTGGGCGTCGCTTCGAGATCGGACACCTCGCGATGAGACCTTCCGGCCCGTCTTGAGCGGGGGTGTTTGACAAGGGCCGCCAGGGGCTCCCGAGCGGGTTCCTTTGGCCTCCAGGGTGCCTTCAAGACCTTGTGGGGGCTTCCTTCAGTTGTTTTAGATGCCAGCCTCTTCAGGAGTTCTCCAGGAGCGTCCAGCAGCTCTCTCCAGGAGCGTCTGGGAGCGCCATCCAGGATCATCAAGGAGTCCTATGCTTCAACCCTCTTCCTCGAGCTTCCAGTTGCAGAGGACAGAGGAGCTACCGAGGAAACCTTCAAGGGACTCTGGGGATTGTCGGGGGCATGGCCTTCAGGAGACGTCCGAGATTGAAGTCGACGAGGGCGTTCACCATCGGGCCGGCTGAAGCCCTTTCGCTATTATGTTGCAGGTTTCTCGCGATGCGGCCCGTGCCCTCCATTGAGGGCTGTGGTGTTTGGATCTCCCCCCTGGGACATCCACACCTGCGCCTCTGATCGATGTTCGACTCTCGACCAGTTCGACTGAGGACAGGCCCACGACGACAAAATATGTTCGCGGCACCAACAGGCTGACGACGACGAGCACCCATACGTCGACGCGCCATCTGCACAGCGCGCTGACAGGGCGCGGTGTTCGGCGCACCGAGTTGTGGTCGGCTTGGCCTGCCGGCCCAGGGGGGAGTGACACGGGCCACATTGCATTCATAACATGAAGCGACTCGCTGTTCCGCGGAGGGCTGATAGGAAACCTAGGCTGGCATGCCCGCTGATGCTTGAGAGGGCACAACTCTTCCGAAGATTGCCCCCGTTGAGCGCCCCATGGTGGTGACGCCGTTGCTTGCAGGATGCTGGTTAACATTGCAGTCGATGTCGTGCCAGGCAGTCTTGACCCTCGCCCGTCTAACCAGATCGTTGTAACAGCTCCTCCGTGGCACGCGCCAGTACCGTCGTTGCTCGCCTCGCGAAGGCTTAAGACAAACATCAAGCCTCTCATGAACACCCTCCGGCAGAACAGGGCGGCCGCGATCTCGAGAGGCCGTTGCGTTAGCTCCTCTGCTCTGTGTCGTTTGGCTTCTTGCACTGCCTCACAGCACTGTGCAGCCCCGCTCCCGTCTCGCTGATCTGCACGTCTGCAGTCTGGAGTGCCTCGGCCCAAGTGGTGATTGGTGTTGGCATGATGTGCCAGCGCCTGCTTTCCTTAGTGCATTTGCGCTTTAGGGTTGCCGCATCGCTCGCACAGACCTACATCGTTTCTCCTCCTTGGCAAGACTCTCTCATTGTCCCCGTGCCCGCGTATTGGTTATTCGCCACCTCCCGTCCCCAATAGGCCCCTGAGTCCCTTTCTTCGCTTGCGCAGCTGTGGAGCCCCTCATGCTCGCCTCGATTGTGTTCGCTCGATTTGCTGCTCGTCCTTCGCCTCGCCCCCCGCCGCAGCCCGCGTCACGCCCGCCGGTCCCAGAGCCCACCCCCGACCCTGCGCCCTCAAGATTCCCAAAAGGGATCCAGGCGTCCCCCAGAGATGGGCCAACATATTGCCCCCGAGCCAGCCCAGAGCGGCTCCGAGACGGCCTCAGCCATCCCAAAACAAGGCCCCCAAGGAGCTCCCAGTTGCTCCTCATGTGCCCCACAGCAGCATCAGCAGCCCGAAGGCGCCCCAAGAGGCTTCAAAAAAGTTCCAAGGTGGTCCCCATCACCCAGGATGGTCCCAAGAGACCTCCTCTCCTCACCCTCACCCTTCACTTGTCCCTCGCCGCTTTGTCGTGGAAGAGCCAGGGCACGAGTTTCACTTGTTTCCCCTTTTTCCTACCACCCCTCACACTTCCTGCGCCCGCTGCTCTCTCTTGCGATGCGGAGTGTCATCAGGAGTTCGTTCCCATTGCCACGCAACCGCTCGCCATAGACCTTGGGACACGCTCCCCCAGGAAATGTTCGCGTGCGCTGGCGGTAGCGCGCGTCATGTATGGTCGTGACCGCATCCTTGCATGTTGCGCGCTCTGTGACGTAATCGGGTGTGAGTTTCTCTGTCCGCGTTGCGTTCGCCATCGTTGCGTCTGGCTCGCACACTGCTGGTTCGGAGGGCGTGATTGTTGACTTACTACAGCCAAGATGCTGAAATAAGCAACAGTGTGGGTTCGGAATGGGCTCGATGTTCCTTAGGTTCCTCCAGTGCTGTTCCTCTTGTCCTCCTGGGGCACGGAGGCGCTTACAGGGCCAAGAAGGGGCTTCGTTCCTTACTTAGCGTTTCTTCTTTCAGCAGCTCGACTGTACTTGCACAAGCTAGGCATCCTCTGCCTCTACCCTGGAAGGTACTGTCTGCCTGGACGCGAGGGGATCATCAGCATTCTCTTGGTGTGGCGATTATTTCTTTTCTGGGGTCGTCATTCTTTCGTGCAGTTCGGGACGATTTCGTCGCTTGGTGCGCAGGCGAAGTGCCTGCTGAGCCAGGAGTGGCACAAGGGCTCGAACCGCAAGGCGTACCAGAGGCAGCAGAAGATAACCCTACAGGAGCGGGCCCCTCACATCTCAATCCCCTCCCCGCACACTGCCCTCCTTCTCTCCCCTCCCCATCCCATGTCACCTCTCCACCGTGCCCTCAGTCAGAGGAAGCGTCGGGGACAGGAGGCGCGTGCGCAGCAGGGGAGATGTCCGAGGCGACGCGATCGCTGACTGCGCGGCCCCACGCGCCAACAAGAGCTCGCACCCGATGCTCGGCGGGGCCACCCCGAGGTCAGAAAACCGCCAAGACCACCCGAAAAACAAAAACCCTCATACGTCGAACCTCGAGGGTGTTGTTTTTACTCTCTGGGCCATGACGCGCGTTATGCCTCTCCCCCTCCCTCCCCCTCGCCCCTCCATATGAAACGTAACGCTCCTCCCCTCAGTGCGCCCCCGGCACTGCCGCAGCGCGTCCAGCACCACAGTCTGGTGGGGGGGGGCACTGCGTTGTGCCCCCTCCCGTCCCGCTCCCCTTCCCCCCTATCACGCCCATGATGGCCGCTAGTGACCAGTTGCGCTCCTCGAGCCCGAACCTCGGGGCCGTCGTTTCCAGGTCAGGTTTCGCTCAGAGCCTGGGGCCTGCCATGCCGGATCCCTCCGCAGACCCAGTCCGAGAGCCCCGCGCCTCGCCAGGAACGCCGCCGGGCACGCTGCGGTGGCTGCTGCGGTCTCTGCGGCCCGTCTCGTACAATTTCAAGCAGGGCGCGGATGCCAAACAGGTCCGCGGGCGCCCAGGCGGAGCCGGGAGGAGGAAGAGGTCCGATACCGTTGCCCTGGCCACGTGTTCGCTTCTCTGGGGGCCTCCTGGGAGGCCCGCCTCGCCACGGCTGGATTCGTCTCGGAGTCCTGGTCAGACCGCGCCCCGGGAGAGGTCTGGGGAGCAGCGGCACCGGCATCTTCTGGAGTTTCCCCAGGCCATGTCCAACCGCGGCTTCGCGAGTCCAGCAGGGCGATCACTGGGAGGAGCAGGAGGGACGAGGAGGGGGGGGAGGGGAAGGAGGAGAAATAATGACAGCCAGGGCGCGGACAACTACAGTCGGGGCCCAGGAGCGGCGGCTGTGTCTCGGGCCGCCCCCGAGAGATTGGTCGGGGAGGCCTCGTCGTGGCCGGGGCTCGCCGTCGCCAACGAAAACTCACCCAGCGCGCGGGGTCCCTCCAAGGTGAGCACGCAGTCGTAGCGACGGTGGGAGTGCCACACTCTTGGATCGTGGCTGGAGCCTCGACGGCATCGTGTTCTTGCGCGCACACTTACTCTGCACCGCGATGGTGTCACGTCGGCTCGAAGGAGGATGAACAAGAGCAAGGGCGCAAGCAGTTCTGGTACAGAAGGTTGTGGATCGGTTCGTCGAAATCGTTGTCCAGGCAGGCTTGCCGACGTGCGGGGGGGGATTCCACGTCGCTGCATTGGATGAAGCTGCGTCAGGTTCGCAGCGGTAGTCGAGCTCTCGGTCAATGCCCTTCTTCCTCTCCCACCTCCGCCTTCTCCTATCTCATGTCCTCTTTCTCATCTGTCTCTCCGTGCCCGAAAGGCCCCGCTTCCGCATCCCTTGAGCTACTCAGGTGTGGTGACCGCCATTTCTTGACCACCCTTTTTCGTTTGCTCGATTGTCTTCGACGCTTCGTGGATGAGGCGATGGTGTGGCTGGCCCCCACCCAGCGGTTTGCATGTTTCACGTCGCAGCGCGGCAGGGGCAGCCCGCACGCGCGTCCAGGCAACCCGGGCTGCGGAGAAGCGGATTGGCCCACATGCCAGAGGAGGGAGAGGTCCCGAGGGGCGGCCGCAGAGGCAGGATGCGAGAGAGGAGGGCGCACTCGAGCGGCGAGGCCGCCGGGGGGGCGCGCGGGTCGGCCAAGCCCTTCGGGGAAGCACACGCGCTGGCGGAAACTTCGGCCGAGCTCCATCTCTCGCGGGTCGCCAGGGCCCGCGTCCACTGGCGGAACGCGCCGACTGCCGGCCAGACCTTGGGCGCGCACGGGTCCGAGCAGCCGCCGCGCTCCGTGCCTCTTGTCACTCCGAGCGCCGGCGACGTCGAGCACTCGTGCCCGTGATCCCGAGCAGACGTGGAGCCGGTCTGCGGCCATCGGACGTGGCTAGGACGACACATCCGTTCCAGAGCGCTCCAGAAAGCTCTCAGAGCGTTCCGGAGCGCTCTGAGAGGGCCGCGGCGCCCGAGACATCTTCCAGAGCCGGCAGACCTCAGAGGTTCTCGATTTATCCTCTCCCGATTTTGTCCCCGCCCTGGATCCGTCTTAAGACGTGGAGTTTGGTCTGCGAACACTTTCGAATCCTACCCCTGCGGGTCCGATCGACGCTGGGGCATCGGGTGTCGGACGCTGCCGCTGGGGGTCGCTCGGCTGCAGGCACTTTCCGGATTCTGAGCCCCGGCCGGCGCGTCAGAGATCTGAGCTGCAGGGGTGCGGTCCGGAATTCTGGCCTCGCATATCGGCCGCTGGTTCTGGTCCACCACTCTTCGGCGCGGCACGCTATCCACGTCCCCATTTCCGAGCGTTAACCTCACGCGTCTTTTCCAGCCTCCCGCAGCGCGGAGCGGAGCGATACGCTATCAGCTCGTAGGGCATAGCGTGTTGCCTGGGCCGCCGCAGCGACACGTTAAGCAAAAGTTCCCGACCGTAGCCCGTTTATGTATCCCCTTGGCGATCACGGGCGTGGCCCTGGGCGGGGGGAAGGGGGGGGGGGAAGGGGAGTCGTCACGTGATGATTCGCACCCGCGCCTTTCGGGAATGCTCAAGAATCGCCAATCCCCGGTCCGCGCCCGCGCGGATGGGGGCGTGACCAGGGGGGGGGGGCCGCGGGCGCGGACCGTTCACAGGCCTTCCTGCAAAGGCCACAACGGGCTCCAGGCTTCCCGCGTGGTCGCCCAGCCCCGGCGCTCCGCTGGCGGCCTCGAGCCCTCCAGGGCCACCGCCGGCGGGCTTGCCAGCTTGCCAGAGGAGCCGGACAGGGCTCGGACGAGGATAGGGCAGAGCCGCTCTCAGAGCGTTCCGGAAAGCTCTCCAGTCGGGGCTGGACAGACCTCCTGCCTTGACACGTCGATTAAGGAATTGGCCGTTTTCGGTTCGCGAGGGGGCGTCGCGGCCGTCATTTTTGCGGGTCCAGGTCCGTCGGTTTCGGTCCCAGGCCGTTTTCACTAAAGGGAGGTTTACTAAAGGGAGGTGTGTCCACCGCCGATCCAGAGCGTTCCGGAACGCCCTGGGAGCGGCGTTTGAGACATTTTCCACACAGCCGCGGGGTCTCAGGGATTCGGGATTCATCCTTACCCGATGGCTTCCGTCCTGGCTTCGTCTCAAGAAGAGGCACAGCGCCGCGGCCTCCCCGGGCGCGGCAACGGCGCCCCGCGCGCGAGGTCCGCTTCGGCTTCATCGCCCAGGACGTCGAGCGCGTGCTGCCCCAGGCGGGGGGTGCACGCCCAGCGGGGAGACAAGCCGCGTGAGCCCTGCCGCAGCCTTCACCCCCATCGTCCGCAATCACAGATCCCTGACGACCTTCAGGGGCAACGATAGGCCATGAGATCCTGGCGTCGCAGTTCTTTCACAACGGGTTTGTTCGCTCAACTTCGGGCCCAGGGGCCCTCACGGATCGATTCGGCCCGAAACATGTCGCAGAAGGATGGGGTCTGGGGCTCCGCTCGCGATGCTCTGCGATGTTGCAGTTGTTGTGGTCGGATCTCATGGGGGGATGACAGGATCAAGGGGGAGCCCATCGACCCCCCAATCGCCCAATGATCGCCGATAGGGGCTCGATAGCCCACCCACCCCAGGAGCGTGCGGATTCACTTTCGAAAGCCCGTATCCATTCTATCGGCGATGTATCGCCGATGCCAGGTCAATGTCCCCCCCTCCCCTGAGCCAGACATGATTTGGTGCAATCCCATCGCGGTTCCTCGGTTCCGGCCTCTGGGACCCTTTATCGAACCCCAGGACAATCAAACATGGATCCAGGAAGAAAAACACAGATCGCATTTTGCTTTAGATTCTGGCAAGTCTACTTGCATACCTTTTCCCCCCCCCCTTCGCCGCACTTCCGAACCGAGCTTGGCCGAAGAGGCGTGCAAGCGGGTCCCGAGCCGGGTGAAGCGCAGATGTTTCCTTTCGGGCCTCGCCACGCCCTTCCCCTCTACCCCCCTCCACGCAAGTGAACTTGCCAGAGTCTATAGAAAGACAGTCTCTGCTCTGGCCCAGGCCCCTGGGGAAGGGGTCGAGAGCTCGGGGCCTCCCTCCTCCCTCCGCGCAAGGAAAACTTGCCAGCGTCGAAAGAAGAGCAGCCTCCGATCAGGCACCGGGGGATAATCAACACATTGACCCAGGGCGACAACGAGCCCCCAAGGAGGGTGTTGGGAGCTGTGGGGCCGCGGAGAGAAGACATCATCTGGAAGGAGAGAGAGGTATACTATAATAAGTATGAGGGTCTTAATAGTAATACGAGTAATATCGCTATAACTACAGTGATATGTACACACATATATATATATACATATATGTGTATATACACATACGCACATACATGCATACACACATACATACATACACACATACATATATATATATATATACATACAACCATGCATACACACATATATACATACATACACATACACATACACATACGCATACATACACACATACATACATACATACATACATACATACACACATACATACATACATACATACATGCATGCATACATACATACATACATACATACATACATACATCCATACATACATACATACATGCGTACATACATACACACATACATACATACATGCGTACATACATACATACATACATACATGCATGCATGCATACATACATACATACATACATACATGCATACATACATACGCATACATACGTACACCAATGTACACATACATGCATGCATGCATGCATGCATACAAACATACATACACATAAACATACACATACGTACATCCATGCATACATACAGACGTACGTACGTGCATACATACATACATACATACGTACCTACATATGAACATGCACATACATATACATATATCAGCGAATCGGATTCACACACCCAAAAACATAATCTGGGAGGATCTCTGGGACTGTTCTTCTCATCGCCCGCATCGTCGCCCCAATCATGCTGCACTGTGCCCTTCTTCGGCGGCTACGGCGTCCCGTGCAGATGCGAGGCCGACTGCCGGCGGGTCGCTGTTTCGGCTCGTGGTTGCCCGCTCGGGTTCTGAGGCTTCGCGCGAAGACGCGGAAGTTCTACCGGTCTCTGCCTATCTGGCCCAGTTGTCGTTTATGTATCTCTCGCATGCGTGGTGACGGTGTTTGCAACATGTGGCAGCTGCTGTTTACGGGCAACAGGGTGTCCCATGGTGCCCTTCTCTTACTGATGACCTACTCGGGCAACGACACAAAGCACACACAGTTTTGAACGAGAAAGCTGCTTTCAAAGGGTGGCGCGCAGTTCAATCTCATAGCCTTGCGTTCTTCAGTTCCCTTCCGTCCGCCCCCGTCCCCACGCCCTCGTCCCTTCCAATTCTGTACATCCCCTCCCCCCACTGCACACCCCGCCCACGCAGGTTGTGCACGACATCAACCAAACTACAGAGAAGGTTGACGGCCAGGAGCCAGCGGGCAGGGGAAGTTGTCTCCACGTCGCGGGCAGGTCACGAGGCCGTTTTTTTGGGTAGGCCACGGATGCCCGCTACAAACACGGACGCAAGGTCAGTGCAAGACCGCTCGGCCATTCAATTGGTTCAAAAAATTGTTTCAACATTTTCAAGTCACTCCGAAGGTGATGCTGGCGTATCCACTCCTCGGGGATCGCGCATCCCAGGGGTTTCGTACCGGCCCGCACCAGGGGTGCCGCCAACACGAAACCCCCATAACGAGCGATCCTGGGGTGTGTGGGGGGTTTTGCTCCGCACGCACCACCGACATATATGTGTGCATCCTGGAGGCTTCCTGGGGAGCTGCTTTGTGGACACTTGGCGGCCTTGTGTAGCCTCCTGGGGGTCTGTTGTGGGCTCCTTTTGACGCGATGGTTCTGCCATTTTGGGGCGGCTGGAGAGGTCCTGGGGCCGTCCTGGAGCCCTCTCGGGGGGTTCTCGGGCAGTCCTGGGGCCGTCTGGGGGCCCTTGGACCGCAACTGAACTCGGCCAGGAAAAGATGCAGCCAGGCTGAGCTCGGCCAGCTGGACTCGGCCAGGCTGAACTCGGCTGGCTGATTTCGGACAGGCTGATCTCGGCCAAGCTGAATTCGGCCCGGGCAGGGTTCAGCCTGGCCGAGTTTCAGCTGGCCGAGTCCGAGTTCAGCTTGGCCGAGTTTCGCCTGGCCGAGTGTTCCTCTCGTGCCTTTCCGGAATGTATTGTGCCCTGTTGTTGTTGTTGTTGTTGGTGTTGGTGTTGTTGTTGTTGTTGTTGCTGTTGTTGTTGTTGTTAGTGTTGTTGCTGTTGTTGTCGTTGTTGTTGTTGTTGTTGTTGTTGTTGTTGTTGTTGTTGTTGTTGTTGTTGTTGTCGTTGTTGTTGCTGTTGCTGTTGTTGTTGTTGTTGTTGTCGTTGTCGTTGTCGTTGTTGTTGTTGTTGTTGTTGTTGTTGTTGTTGTTGTTGTTGTTGTTGTTGTTTGGGAGGTATTATTGGAGTTCTCCAGGGTTCTCCCAGCCATTCGGACCCGAACCAATCATGATGTCAAGTTGTTGTTTCATTGGTGTTGGCATCCTGGGGCCTCGCTAGAGTCCTCGTAGGGCGTCTCTTGGGAGCATCTTCAGACCGTGTGTGGCGCATCGTGGGGACATATCGTCGACCCAAGCCAATCTGCAGTAGCCAATTACAACAGAGACGGTTGAGCATGAACATGGTGTTATGTATTGTTTGGTTTGGTGAAGCATCAGCAGAAGAGAGGATGCCTAATATCAGACCATACGGAAAGGTTGGTCCGTTGGAAAATGAGGATCGGAATGGTGAGTTCTGGACGCTTTGCGTAACCCCACCAGACATGGACCCCTCGGCCCTAGCCGACGGCACCATCAACTCCCTGGCACAGCAGGACCCTGTCCAGACCGCCACCAGTGCAGCAGCGCCAGTGAACTCCCCCGCAGCCTACTGGCTGGACAGGCGCAGCGAAGCGGCAGATGTCTCCCCCCCAACTGGTACAATCCTGGGGCAGGCTGCACAACATGACGACACCTCCAGGCTGGTTCACGAGGCACCCGGCAACGAGGGGACAAAGGTCGTGTCTCAGACCCAAGCCGCGACGGTTGAGCAGGACAGCGCCGGGCAGGCCTGCAAGACAGAGATTGAGCCGCGGGAGCCCAGGAGCCCTGTGTCGCCAGACTGGGGCGAAGACTCAGAGACCGCCGCCGCAGCGGCTAAGGATAGAAGCCCGAGCGGGAGCCCCGAACCTGCGGCCGCGGCGGCCGATGACGACGACCCCCTCGGCGCATTTTCAGTGGCACCCTCCAGCGGCTCCCCATGGACGCCCTACGCGCAGACCGTCGACAAGGACGCAGCCAGGGAGCTCCAGAGGGCCACGGACGACGCCGCGCCGACCAGCGCACCGTCCTGGGAACGAGTCGGGGCCAGAGAAGGCCGCGAACCCAACCCATCTCCCTGGCACCAAGGACGCGACCGCCAAGACTCCGAAGACACTGGGGACGGGAAAGGGCGCGCCGCGAAGTCGCCCAGGTGGAACCCAGTGCGACTGGAGCCGTGCAGGGAACCCTGGAAGGGCACCAGCGCCGACCGCCGGATGCACGGAGGCCTCCTTCACCCCTTGGGCGGCGGTCCCATGTACAAGTGCTCCCTGGCAGTCGCGAGCCTTGACACAGTTGAAGACGTACAGGTCAAGATTGCGCGCCTGCAGAAGACGTCAGGAGGTGCCTTCAACGCTATATGGCACGCGTGGTCCAAGCGCGCGGCACTTGACCATGACGCCAAGGGATGCTACAAGAGCAACCCCTTACTCAACACACCCGAGACATGCTCGGACTTCATGAACGCCTGGGGTCGGACGGATCATGAACAGAGGCTCGGAGTAGACTGGGATGCCATTCGCCGCAAACACATGAAGTTCTCCGAGCGTTTCGGCGCCCTTGCACAGGCCCCCTGGGCATCGGGCAGTCGTGACACGCCAGCCCCCTGGTCAGCAGAGACCCGCAGGGACGGGCGAGCCGTGGCACAGGCACCCTGGGCAGCCAGCAGTCCTTCGGGAGCCTCCGACCAATGGCAAGGCTGGCAGGGCTGGTCCTCATGGGGACATCGCGACACGCCGTGGACAGACACCGAATGGAAAGGGGGAGGCAAGCGATTCCCCCAGCGTGACGACCACCGCGACTCCGAAAAGCGAGGCCGCTGGTGGGCCAAAAGCGACTCCGCAGCCTAAGGGTGATCGGCAGCCTAAGGGTGATTGGCAGCCGCAGCCTAAGGGTGATTGGCAGGACACCTCGCCACCTTTGGTGTTGGCTTCAAGTTCACCCCGCCACCACCCACAGTCCACGCTGGCCCGACAGGGCCCGTTTCACCTCGCTGCGCCCGGCCCGTCGGCCGTAATACCTCGAGCGGGGCCGCCCACCGCTGGGGCGGGGGCTGCCCCTCCACCCCGGCGCAGCATAGCTAGACAGCCTCTGCTGGTTAGAGGCGCGTGGGCAGCGCGCGGATCCCGCAGCCCACCCGCTACCTTTTCGGGCGCCTAGTCGGGCCCCCCCCCCCCCCGGCGCCCGACACATCTCACCCCCCCCTTGCGCACCTGAGTCACGACTGACTCACGACTGTAGAGGCCTCGGCCACCCTGGAAGCAGCTGCCTAGAGATGGCAGACGACCCCCGCTGCACCCCTGACAGGAGAGGAGCCGGCCCAGCCATCCCTCCCTCCCGACAGGAAGCATGCACGGGCAAGGCGCCGGCGCCTGGTGGGACCAGTCTTACCCTGGCGGCAGGGCGGCCGCGTAGCAAGAGAAGGACAGCTCCGTGACGTTGCAATCGTGCACTCTGGGACGGAGAGGCGTGACAGCCTTCGGGAGGCTGCCCATTCTCGCTGCGGCAGATACGGCCCCCCTGGACTTCGATCATCTCTGAGCAGCCGTTAGCTGCATCCCTGGTAACCTCGGCGCGCTTGCAGGTGTTGCGAGGCCTGTAATGCAGACGGGCCGACGATACCGGGAGCAACAGGCCCACAGTAGGCAGCGCCTCCCCTGGGGAAGCTCTGCCCGCCCATCGCCCTCGCTGGGCGGGCGCTCTAACTTTTACCGAACCCTGAGCAGCCGTTAGCTGCATCCCTGGAGTTAGGGCCCGGGCTTCGGCCCTCCCCCTGTGCCTCTCTCGTCGCCAGGTGCCCCTGGTGGGCCCCTCCGCGTGGATGGCTGGTGATGTCTGTCCCTACCGCCCCCCCACGGAGGTCCCAACCGAGCTGGGCGGCCTGTCGGGATCCCGTGTCCCCGCGTCACAAGGTGGGAGATCGTCCATGGACGCGGCTGCCCCCTGGTGCCTTCCTCAGCCACGCTGGCGATGTTCATCCCCGCCAGTCTGGCCACTGTCACTTTCAGTGCGGCGCCTCACCACGCTATGACAGGCGTGTGACTTGGGCCGGGCCCGCAGGGTTCTCCACTGGGCCGGCCCTTTAGCGTGCTCGGGATTGGTGGGCCCCGGGAGTCCCGCGGTCGCCTCGGAGTGGTTCAGCCTTCCGTCTCACGCTGCGCTCCATCGGGGCTCCGTCCCAGCCGTTCAGGCTGGTCTACGCCGTCATCCCCTTTATTGCTCAGCTCACCTAGCTGGTAGACGCCGTTGGCACGGTCTTGGCCGTGGCGCCCCGCTGGCGACTCGACCATCGTTTACTTCGCCTTCGCGACCACCAGACGTGAGAGGGGTGTGGGCAGGAAACTCACCTACGTTCTCGCCTTCACCGAGCGGTCCACGCCGCAGGGCGTACACCGAATTCCCGGGCATTTTGCTCAGGGCTGCACGATGCCCGAGCTTCCCTGGGTGCCCGTCAGCCAGTCAGCCCTCACCCTGCTGCCCCAGCGGCCGCCTCGTGAGCTGGCCCGGCCGGCCCGTTCCGCGCCCAGCAGCTAATTAGGTATGTTTCCGTGCCCAGGACAGCTTCTGACGCCGCCTGCGCTCTTCGCTCGCGGCCGCGACCGAAAAAGTAACCCCACCAGCCCATCCAGAACCGATGCCCAGACGAGTCGCCTTAATCAGGGATATTCAGGAGCATGCAGTGGAACAAACGGCACAGTAGGATCTCGTACCCCAAGAAGGGGAGCACGGGGGAGGAATCGGAAAAGGAGGAGGAAGAGGATGATGAGGAGGAAGGGGAGGAGGAGCAGGCGTAGTAGTAGTAGTAGTAGTAGTAGTAGTAGTAGTAGTAGTAGTAGTAGTAGTAGTAGTAGTAGTAGTAGTAGTAGTAGTAGTAGTAGTAGTAGTAGTAGTAGTAGTAGTAGTAGTAGTAGTTTGGAATCCAGTGCCCCTCTGTTGTGAGGCAGTTCCATAGGAGGGGGGTACAGAGGGCAGGGTGTTTACACAGTTGGGAGGAATCAGTGAATTCAGCATGGGGCGGGCTTGAAGTGCCTCGAAAATACGCGCACCCCAACCGTCAGCATCTGGTTACATGTGGATCACATTTATGGTGTTTTCCGTCGTCCTCCTCCTTGCTCCCTCGTCCTCCTGTCTCGCCCCCTGGACGGGGGTCGAAGCGTCCGCGGCTCGGGCGGGAGAGCGCCCATTGCCCCCCCTTGCTCCCCGTTCCGTTTTTTCTTTGCCTCCCCGCTCCATCATCCGTCGATTCACCTCGTCCTCCCTCCTTGCTCGAAGGCAAGCGAGGTCCCTGGAGCCGCGTGCCCGCGTTGACGTTATACCGCCCGTTCGATGTCCGAGCACAGCGACGTAACCAAGTAGAGGGTGCCAAAGCAAGTTGTCGGAGAGCACTTCAAGCGTCGGCGGCTGCGGCCGCCAAACACAAACGCATCGCGAGCATGTGAAAGCGAAATTATACATGCCCCCCGGCAAAGCCCACCCCCGTGCCAGCGCAGCTGTTTGTATGGCGATGCTTGAGGCTATGCTTGTTCAGAGGTCCGTGACATGTGACACTTCTCGTGTTATCGGACTGCTGCGGGGCCTTGCGGGTCCATCGGGGCCCTCTAGGGATGTATTCGGGACAGATTCGGCCGCCTTGGCGCCGCAGCCCACGGTGGCCGCCCTGGGCCAGGGAACTGTGTATTCGCAGCCCCCCCGGGGCCGCCCTGGGCCAGGCAAGTGTGTATTTGCATTCCTCCCGGGCTGGGCATGTCGATCTCGATTCTGGTTTGGCAAAGTAGGGGCACCTTCGAGGTGGCGAGCGTTCACCTTTTTGAAAGGCACAGATCAATGTGTGATCTGTGTACACAGATTGCGTCTTCAACTGTGTAATCGCGTGCGCGGGTCCACTGTTTACACACATCGTGGTGTGATCTGTGTACACAGATCTTGTTCCCATCTGTGTATTTGGAGTGTGCTCCTCGCGGGTGGTGGCGATTGGGCGGGGACATTCGCATTTCTCTCGGCTGGTCCAGGGGGGGCGTTCTACGCTCGCGAGATACACAGTTCGCGTGTCAAACTGTGCATTTGCCCCGCGCTACTCGCTGGAGTCGCCACTGGGTGGGAATTTCCGTGGATCTCCCGGCTGGTCCAGGAGGGGGCTGTGGTTTGGGAGGGCAGACGGCGCGGGGGTCAGGGATGAGGGGGCATGGGAGGGAAGGGATTCGAGAGGGGGGGTGGCGAAGGGGCCGGGGGATGAAAGGGGGAGGAGGAGAGGGGCGTAAATGGGCCCAGGAGGAGTTGCAGCCTCGGTTTCAGCATCACGGGGACGAGGAAAGTGAGGGTGGGCAAACGGACGGGGGATGCGCTGCACCAGGGCGCAGGGGAGGGGAGGAGGGCAAGGATACGGATGAGGGGGGAGCGCGCAAGGCGGAGGAGGACGAGGAGGGACGACATGAAAGGGCATTGGAGAGCGCGAAAACGAGGAGCGGGAGGGGTATCAGGAGGGGGAGGAATAGCACGGACATGGGGAGGATGAGGTGAAGGCGCGGGGATGCGGGAGGAGGCGGGGGACGGGGCATGAGGGCGAGGCAGTTGCCAGTTAACGCTGAGTTCATCGGTGTTTCGCGTGTCCGTGCGCCCCCCCCAGAAACTAGTTACAGGTGCAGAACTGCGTTATTTGGGTAGTTGTGCGCGACGTGCGTCTAGGCCAAAGGCTCGCGTCTAGGACATTCCTTGGCGTCGCGTTGATGCCGTCTTTCTTCAACAAACTGCATATGCACAGGTTGGCTGAATCTGTGTTTCAACGTTTGCCTCATAGCTTCCTCTATAGTAACAGACCAACGACGGAATCCAAGTAGTAGTAGTAGTAGTAGTAGTAGTAGTTGTAGTAGTAGTAGTAGTAGTAGTAGTAGTAGTAGTAGTAGTAGTAGTAGTAGTAGTAGTAGTAGTAGTGGTGATAGTAGTAGTAGTTGTAGTAGTAGTAGTGATGGTAGTAGTAGTGATAGTAGTAGTGATAGTAGTAGTGATAGTAGTAGTGATAGTAGTAGTAGTAGTAGTAGTAGTAGTAGTAGTAGTAGTTGTAGTAGTAGTAGTAGTAGTAGTAGTAGTAGTAGTAGTAGTAGTAGTAGTAGTAGTAGTAGTAGTAGTAGTAGTAGTAGTAGTAGTAGTAGTAGTAGTAGTAGTAGTAGTAGTAGTAGTATAGTAGTAGTCGTAGTAGTAGTAGTAGTA
>CAUYUJ010016739.1:127500-165284 GCA_963575745.1 Prorocentrum cordatum | reverse complement strand
CTTGTGGCAGTGGCGTCTCCTAGCAGCCCGCCCGCAGCCGCAAGACGGCCCAAGAGACCCCCGCGAGGGGTCCGAGGCGGGCGTCTGGGGGCCAGCGTGGGCGTGTGGAGGCCAGGGTTCCCAACAGCAGTCTTTGATCCTGGGGAAAGGCCACGCGACGAGCCCCGAGTGTTCCATGAGTGGAGCGTCCGCGGTCACTATGAATCCCCAGAGTTGTTCTGTGAAGGGTCGCGCAGGACCTGAGAGCGCTCCACTACGTGCCACAGGCACGGTGGCGGTTTAGACTTTTTTGATGACTTCGTCGGTGCTTTGGGCCTCAAAGCGCTGGAGCGGAAGCGGCTTCTGGCGCGCCTGCAGGGTGGCGGTGCCGCTGTCCAGAGCTCGAAAGCGTCGGCGGAGTCGCCTGGCGACGGCGCGCCTCTCGACGTGCCCGGGCTCAGCGAGGTCTTCGACAAGGCCCAGCTCTCCGAGCACTGCCCGCAAGCCACGTCATGGTGCCTGCAGCAGGGCCTGACGAGCCTCGCTGCCGCGGCAGCGCAGGTGGACCAGCTGGTGCCCAGCCTCGGGCTGAAGCCGCTGGAGCAGAAACGGCTCCGGAAGCTGCTGCAGGACCAAGCTGCAACGGCACCACCGCCAGCGCCAGAGGTTGCCGAGCAGACGTCAGGGGCGGCGGCGGCGGCGGCGGCGGAGCCTGCCAGTCCACTGCGTTTGGAGGAGCTGATGCAGGAGGCCCAGCTCGACGCTCAGCACGTAGCCGCCGCGCTGGCGTGGTGCCGGGATTCCGGCTGTGCCTTGTTGCCCGAGCTGCTCGACAAGAGCGGCGACCTCGGCGCACACCTCAAACTGAAGCCTCTGGAGGTCAAGCGCCTCAAGAAGGCGATTGGCACTGCCGCGGCGGCAGAGCCAGACGGCCCAGCCGTGCCGGCGTCAGCGCCCGCCACCGCCACCCCAGAGCCCCTGGAGGTCACGCAGGCTTCGGAGCCCGTGCCAGCGTTGGCCGTGGCAGGCCAGCAGCCGGCAGCCCCGCCGCCCGAGTCGAGCGACGCGAGGCTCATGCTCGCCGCCCGCACGGAGATTATGGCGATGAAGGGCGAGCTGGAGAGGCTCCAGGGCGAGGTCGTGAGCACGAACGTGCGCGCGACAGCGGACGTCGCCGAGGCCAAGGGGCGCATCTCGTCCCTGACGTCAGAACTGGAGGCGCTGCGCGCCGCGCACGCCGAGAGACTGTCGGCGGTCGGCGCCGCGGAGGCGGAGGCGCAGAGACTGCGCGCGGAGGGCCACGCCGAGGCGAGGCAGGCGAGCGAGAGATGCGCCGAGCTGCAGCAGGAGCTGCGCGAGCTCGCGGAGCGCCGCGCGAGCGACACCACCGCCGAGGAGGCCGCGCTGGCCAAGGCGCGCGGAGAGTCGGCAGAGCTGTCCCTGCAGGCCGAGGCGCAGCGCGAGGACGGCCAGCGCAGGCTGCGCGAGGCAGAGGAGGCGGTGGCCTCGGCCAAGGCAGCGGGGGCGGAGGACGTCAGCCGGAGCGAGGCGGCCTCGCAGCAGGCGCAGCGGGCGCTCGAGGGCAAGCTGGCCGCCCTCCGCGAGGAGGCCGGGCGGGAAGCCGAGGCACGCGCAGAGGAGCTCGGCCTAGAGCAGGCGGCCGTGCGGTCCTCCCGCGAGCGCGCGGTGGAGATCGGCGGCGAGCTGGAGGCCCAAAGGGCTGCGCACGACGAGGAGCTGCGCATGAGGGAGGCCGCGCTGCTGGCGTCGGCGCAGGCCGCGGCGAGGCTGTCGGAGGAGGCCGCCGAGCTCAAGGCCAGCGGCGCCGAGGAGGCCGGCCGCCTGAGGGCGGCCGTCCTCGCCGCCGAGGAAGCCTCGGCCGCGCTCCGCTCTCAGGCGACGAGGTTGGAGGCGGAGCTCGCACGGGAGAGGCAGGCCTTGGAGGGCGACGCAGCCGCCGCGTCAAGGGCGGCAGCCGAACTCTCCACGGCGCTGGAGCGACTGAGGGAGGAGAGCGCCGAAGATCAGAAGGGCGCACGGGCTGCCGCCGCCGACGCGGGCGAGCGCGAGCGTGGGCTGAAGGCCGAGGTGGAGAGCAGGGACGCGGACCTGGCCAGGGCTTCTGGCAGGGCTTCGCAGTTGCTCACCGAGGTCGAGAAGCTGCGCGCGGAGCTGGCGCAGGAGGTGGAGCATCGAAAGAAAGCATCGGGAAGAGCGAAGGCGGACGCGGCGGAGCTGGGGGAGAAGCTGAAACACTGGAGGGACGAGCACGCCGCCGAGAGGCGCCAGCGGGAGGCTGCCGCGGCAGCAGCGGGCAAGGAGCAGGAGGAGCTGGCATCCAAGCTGAGGACCCTGCAGAGCAGCCTCGAGGAGGAGGGCCAGGCTGGCAAGGCGGCGGCGGCGAAGTCGGCGGAGGCGAAGGAGGAGCTGAAGGCAGAGCTGGCCAGGTGGCAGGCCATGCACGCCGAAGAGGTCGGCAAGTCGAGGGCCGTGGCCGCTGCCGCATCGGGCGAGACGGAGCAGCTGTCGGAGGAGCTGGAGCGGTGGCGGGCGGCGCACGCCGACGAGGCGGAGCGCAGGGAGCGGGATGCCGCCGACGCCGCGGGCCGCGCCGCCGGGCTGAAGGCCGAGCTCGATCGGCAGGCCGGCGCCCACGCCGAGGAGGTCGCCCAGAGGGCGGAGGCCGCTACCGCGGCCGCGGCCGAGCTGGCCGAGGCGAGGGCCGAGGCGGACGGGCTCCGGCTCGAGCGCGCGCAGGAGGCGGGGCGTTGGGAGGCCGACGGGGAGCTGGCGGCGCGCGGCGCGGCCGAGGCGCGGTCGCGGGCGGAGGTGCTGAGCGGCGAGCTGGAGGCTGAGATCGGCCGCTGCCGGGCCACCGCCGAGGGTGCGGCCCGTGAGCAGGCGCGGCTCGAGGCCGCCGCGGAGCGCTGGCGGGGGGAGCACGCCGAGGAGGCGTCCCTGAGGGCGGCAGACCAGGGGAGGGCGGCCACGGATGTAGCGAGGTTGCAGGCCGATCTTGAGGAGAGGCAGAACGACCTCCTCCAGCAGCAGGGCCGCAGCGAGGCCGCCGAGGCGGACGCGCAGAGGAAGCTGGCGGCCCTGCAAGAGGAGCTGGCTCGCACGCGGAAGGCGCACGCCAGGGCGGCTGAGCAGAGAGAGCGGGACGTTGAGGCGGCCTCCGGGAACGCTTCGCAGCTGGCCGCCCAGATGGACAGGCTGCGCTCTGAGCACACAGAGGAACTGCTGCGCGCTGAGGCGAAGGAACAGGTTGTAAAGCACGAGGAGGCCGTGCTGGAGAAGAAGGTCCAGAGGTGGAGCCAGGAGCACGCCGTGGAGCTAAAGGGTCGGGTGGCCGACTCGGAGAGGGCCTCCAGGGAGCGGGACGAGCTGGAGTCGAAGCTAAAGGCTGTGCAGAGCGACCTTCAGAGGGACGTTGAGCGCTGGCAGTCGGAGCACGCCAGCGAGGCCGAGCGCGCTGGCACGGCGCGCGCCGCCGCGGCGGAGGAGGTGGCACGGCTCGCGGGGGAGGCCGAGAGGTGGCACAGCGAGTACGCCGACGAGGCCGAGCGCCGCAGGAGGGAGGCCGAGGAGGCCGCCAGGCGCCTTGCTGGGCTCGAGGCCGAGCTCAGCGAGAAGCGCAGTGCGCTGGCGGATGAGGCCGAGCGTGCCGCGGCGGCCGCAGCCGACGCCGAGGCGCAGCTGGGGCGGCTGCGGGAACAGGGCGACGAGCTGCGGCGGCAGTTGGCGGACAGCTCGGTGCACTGGGAGGGCGACAGGGCACAGGCGTCCCGCCACGAGGCCAAGCTGCTCGCCGAGGTGGGCCAAATGCGCTCCGAGCTCATCGCCGAGGCGGAGCGCCAGAGGGAGGCGGCCGACGAGGCCGCCCAGGAGCACGCGGCCTTGGGCGCGGAGGTAGGCAGGTGGAGGCAGGAGCACGCCGAGGAGGCAGCCCGGCGGGCTGCAGAGGCGGAGGGGGCCAGCGATGGCGCAGCGCAGCTGCGCGCCGAGCTGGAACGTGTGCGAACGGAGCTGTCGAAGGCCGAGGAGGCCGCGAACTCGCACGCAGACGAGGTGGAGCGGTGGCGCACGGAGCTGGCGGGCGAGCGGGAGTGTCGCGAAGCAGATGCTTCGGCAGCGCGCGACGAGGAGGCGGAGCTGACTTCGATGCTGCAGGAGGCCCGGGACATGCTCGCGGAGGAGAGCCAGGCCGGCGAGGCAGCGGCGACCAGTGCCGCAGGCGTTGCCGCAGCCCTGACGTCGGAGGTGGAAGAGTGGCGGTCGGAGTGCGCGAGGGAGAGGGAGCGCGGGGAGGCCACCGTGGCAAAAGCCTCTGGAGACACGAGCAGCCTGGCCAGGGAACTCGAGCGCTGGCGGCAGGAGCACTCGGAGGAGGCTCGTCTCAGGAGGGATGGCGCCTCCGAGGCGGCGTTGGAGCGAGATCGCCTCCAGGCCGAGGCGGCAGAGGAGCGCGCCAGGCGCGCGCGGGACGAGCGCGCCGCAGAGGAGGGGGCCGAGAGATCGGCTGGGGAGTTGGCCGGCCTCGCCGCCGAGCTGGAGCAGGTCAGGAGGGACCTCGACGGCGAGAGAGAGCAGGGCCGAGCGGCATCTGCCAGGGCGCGGGAGGACGTCGCGGCGCTCGAGGCGGAGGCCTCTGGCTGGCGGCAGAGGCACGAGGAGGAAGCGGGCCTCCGCGAGCGGGGGGCCAGGGAGGCGGCCGAGGAGTCCGCCAGGCTCGCCGGGGAGGTGGAGCGCGCACGGCGGGAGGCGGCGGAGGAGGCACGCCGCCGGGAGGCCGCGGAGGAGGCCGCGCGCACGGAGAGGGAGCGCAGGGCGGCCGGCGACGCCGAGGCGGCGAGCGAGCAGGCCGCACTGCGCGAGGGGGCGGAGCGGCAGAGTGTGGCGCTGGCGGGCCTGGAGGCCGCCGCGGAGGCGCAGAGGGCGGAGCTGCGGCAGCAGCTGGCGGAGCTGGGGGAGCAGCTGGCGCAGGCCCGGGGGGAGGCCGCCGAGGAGCGGGAGGCGGCCGAGGGCCACGCGGCCAGGGCCCTGGAGCTCTCCGCCGGCGCGGGCCGCCTGCGCGCTGAGTGCGCCGAGAAGGGGGAGGAGGGCCGGGCCCTGTCGGCTCAGGCCGCGCGGGACGCGGCGGGCGCCGCGGCGGAGGTGGAGGCCCTGCAGCAGGCCCAGGCCGAGCAGGCCAGCCGTTACGAGGAGCAGCTGAGCAGCCACCGCGAGAGGCTCCTCCAGGTGGAGAGGGACTTGGCTGGGGAGCAGTCGCAGGCCAGGCTGGCCTGCCAGGAGGCGTCCCGCCTGCGCGAGGAGATGACGCGCGTGAGGTCTGGCGCGTCTGGCGAGGCTGCGAAGCTGCAAGCGGAGCTCACGCAGCTCATGGGCGCCGCCGTGCCCGCCGAGGTGCCTGCGAAGCCCGCTCAGGCCCAGGAGGAGCTTGCGGCACCAGTGTCCCCTCCAGGGCAGCCTCCAAAGCCGGCAGAGCCAGCTGTGAAGCAGCCGCCCGCGCCCCCGCCGGCGCAGCTTCCGCAGCTGGCGGAAGCACCCGTGCAGCAGCCGCCAGTCGTCCCTGAGGAAAATGAGCTGGTGCCCGGCCTGAGCGCCGCGATGCGGGACGCAGGCCTCGCTGGCGCTGTGGGCGCGGCCCAAGACTGGTGCAGGGAGCAGGGTGCGGAGCTGCTGGAGGAGGTGGCCGAGTTCTTCGACGACTTCGCGGAGGGCGTGGGCCTCGAAGCGGAGGGAAAGGCACGGCTGCTCGACCGCCTGCGCATGGAGGATCCCAAATACGCGGAGGCCAAGCGGCTCGTCGAGCAGACGGCCGCGGAGCTGTCGCGCCTGAGTGCGGAGGCCAAGAAGGCACCCAAGAAAACCAAGGGGGCGATCCTGACGCAGATCAAGGAGCTGGAGGCGTCGGATGCCTACCTGGCCGCGAGGCGCCTCCTCGAGGACCCGGCCGCAGAGGAGGAGCGGCGCAAGCGGGAGCGGTGCGAGGCGGCCGAGGCCAAGGCCCGCGACGCGCTCTCGCGGCGCGACTTGTCCGCCGCCACCGTGGCGCTGGCGGAGTTCCGGGCGGCTGGCGGGGTCAGCGGCCACGAGGCCGGGTCTATCGCGGCCGACGTGGCGGCGCTCCGGTCTGCTGTGGCGGCGGAGCAGGCCGCCGCTTCCAAGGGCGGGCCAAGCGGCGACGAGCAGAAGAGGCGTATGGAGCTGCGCAGGACGAAGTCCAGGCGCGAGTTCGCGTTCGACGCTCCATGCGGTGCAGAGCTCGAGGGGGCGCGCGTCCTGAAGCTTCGGGTGGATCCTGCGCTCGGGCCGGGCATCGAGGCCCGCGCGACCTGGTACGGCATGGTCGTCGATGAGGTGGACGAGGAGCCAGGTCAGCCTGGCCTCGGGGTGGGTGACTGCATTGTCGCCATGGGCGGTGTCTCGCTCCAGGAGCAGGACGACTGCGAGCCGCTGTACATCGACGCCCTCGACGACGAGGTGGAGGTCGAGGTCGAGCCGCACTGCGTCGTCCGGGGGGCTGTGCCGCCAGGGTCTACGGTGGACTGGGAGGCCCTCGAGGGGGACCTGGCTGCGTTCTCGGAGGACTACCAGGTCGAGCTGAAGGTGGCGGCCGACAGGAGGGAGCTGCGGCTGAGCGGGCCACGGCACTCGGTGGCCGCTGCGCGGGAGGACGCGCTGGAGCTCGTGGCCGCATACTTCCCCGTGTGACGGCCAGGCTTCCCGGCTGCGCCGCGCTGCAGCGGGATGCGCTGGGGAGCAGCCGTGAGGGGGATAGCAGGTCTGCATCAGCCCGTCACGTCGCAAAGTCGTTGCAAGCTTGCACGGCCGCTTGTAGTGCTGCCTCTGGTGTGGCAAGGCAGCGAAGCGTACCATCTAGCTTGGCTTGCCGTCCGCTAGCCTTCTCACCATGTCTGTAGAGCTAGGAGTAGGTCTGGTGTCCTGTATCGCTTGCTCGTGAAACCTTCGGATTGTGTTCAAGGCGCGGCTTGGAGTGAGACCTGTGCGCTTTTTCTAAAACGAGCAGCCTTCCAACCCCTCGCCCACTGCCCTTCGCCTCTCGCGCCAGTGGGTCAGTGCTTGGCCTGACGGTCTTCCCCTGTCGTGATTGAAGAATGCCGTCCGCAGTTGTGCAGTTCCGTGTTCGGCGAGGATGTTCCACATCTCTTCCTTCCCCAAGTCCATTTGACATCGTTCGCAACAGGTCCGCAAGAGTGTTGCAAGTGATTGCGCATCCCACCGTGTGTTTGTCTTGGCCGCCAAGCACCGCACGCGGAGCACCATGGCGCAGCTGAGTCGATCGAGTCGCACTGGATGTGAGGCGCCAAGGCCGCCAGGCCGCAAGCCGCCGTTCTGGAGTTCCTGTTCCAGGCCAGGAGCTTCAGGCACGAGTCGGCACGAGGTGCACTAGCCCGCATAGGATGGGCAACCTTCCCAAGGGTGCCACTGCATCCTTGCCCCGTCGGCCCATCCTTAGCGACTGCCACTGGCCAGCCTCGTTTGAACAACGTCAACTTGGCCCTCCAAGGCCCTTGCATCCTTACCGCGCATCCTTATGATACGGGTTGACTGTACTTCGACCCAGGCAGTTGTCATTGCACCCATGGATGTTCTTAATGGGTCTGTGTTGCAGCCATTCTGAGATCGGGGGGGGAAAGAAACGTACAACTGCATAGCCGAGCACACTTTGAAACAGACAGCGTTGGACATTCAAGAGGCCTCTGGTCCACGATCCTGGCCCGAAAGGCTTTGCAGAAGCTCGACCACAAGGGACGTTCCGCAAGAAATCAGCCCCGAGACCCCAGGATGCCCATTGTTTTTTGTAGTACGGAGACGCCACGTAGTAGAACCATCGAAGCCCAAGGACTCCAGGGCACCCTGGAGGCAAGCAGAGCGGTTCTCGGCATGGGCTCCCCCTGTAGACACAGAAGAAGCACGGTGCTCCGTGCCTTCTCCAGTCTCGAGCTGTTGTTTCGTAGGCCGTTCTGGGACCATCGTCGGCCTGCCCTCGTGCACTCCTCGGCTTCTCGCGGGCTCCCCGGGGGCCTCCCAATCCTCTCCAGGGTCGGGGCAGGGGGCCGCACGGCCCCTCCAAGATCCGAGGACACGTCGAGCTCAGAAGCGTCACAGCGAACAGCATCCAGCGCAGGGGTCCAGGCCAGAGAGCGATCCCCAGGATCGGGGCTAGAGAGCGACCTCCAGGCGAAAGGGGCATCCAGCGCAGGGATCCAGGCTAGAAGCTTAGAGGCGAACACCATCCAGCGCATGGCCCCCCAGGGTGGGGCGCACGCGCGCGCCTGCGATGTTGCGGCTGCCTCTGCCTCCGTGGTGGGTGCCGCCTTCAGTTCTCGTCCTGTGGAGAAGCGCCGCGTGCTCAACCGGCCTTTCTCCGAGAGACGCAGCTCGCCGTCGTGCAGCTGGACGCACTCCTTACCATTGGGCGTCTGGCAGGTGAAGGGAGAACCTTTTTGTTTTTTCCCAGCCATCCTGTGGTGTTGGGTCCTCGTTTGGACGAGACAACTCCCCTCGTTCCTCACGCCTTCATTCTCCCCCATCCTCCCTCCTCCTTTCTCGTCGTTTCGTGGCCCTGCAGGGAGTTCCACCGAAGGCCCCAGCGGAAGGGTCGGCATGGCGCCACCGCACCCATGTTTGGCAGACCCGGCACACGTTTCGTGGCCCCACAGGAAGCTCCACCGAAGGCCCCAGTGGCAGGGTCCGCACGGCACCACCACAACCACTTCGGTACACCACTCTCGCGTTCCGTGGCCCGATAAGCAGCTCCACCGAAGGCCCCAGCGGCAGGGGTCCACACGGCGCCACCCCGCGTCCAATCTGGCACACCCCTCACACGTTTCGTGTTCCAGCAGGCAGCTCCCTCGAAAGTCCCACTGGGAGGGTCCGCATGGCGCCACCGCACCAATTTCGGCACAACCCTCAGACGCTTCGGGGCTGCATTGGGAGCTCCACCGAAGGCCCCAGTGGCATGGTCCGCAATTTCGGCATACAACCCACACGCTTCGCGGCCGCATAGGGAGCTCCACCGAAGGCCCTAACGGAAGGGTCCGCATGCGCCCACCGCACCCATGTTTGGCAGACTCGTCGCACGTTTCGTGGCCCCGCAGGGAGCTCCACCGAAGGCCCCAGCGGAAGGGTCGGCATGGCGCCGACGCACCCATGTTTGGCAGACCCGTCGCACGCGTGGTGGCCCCACAGGGAGCTCCACCGAAGGCCCCAGCGGCAGGGTCCGGCTTGCACCACGGCGCCCATTTCGGTACACCCCTCTCGCGATCCGTAGCCCCACAAGCAGCTCCACTGAAGGCCTCAGCGGCAGGGTCCACATGGCGCCACCGCGCCCATGTTTGGCAGACCAGTCGCACGTTTCGTGGCCCCACAAGCAGCTCCACCGAAGGCCTCAGCGGCAGGGGTCCGCATGGCGCCACAGCACCCAATCCGGCACACCCCGCACACGTTCCGTGTCAAAAGAGGCAGTTCCACCGAAGGCTCCGGCGGCAGGGTCCGCATGCGGTGCGTGCCCCCTTCCTCCACCTCATCTGTCTTGCGGTGTTCGCAGCTGCATATGGTTGGGTCTTCGTTTTGAAGAGACACTGCCTGCGTTTACTCTCCTTCCTCCTCCCCCTCCCCTCTCCTACCATTCCTGCTTCTGCCCTCCGCACCTGTCAACAATTTCGGCGTACACTCCTCACTCGTTCCGTGGCCTCATAAGGAGCTCCATCGAAGATCCCAGTGGTTGCGTTCGCATGCGCCCACCGCACCCATTTCGACACACTCCTCACGCGCTTCGTGGGCCCACAGGGAGCGCCACCTCAGGCCCCACTGGCTGCGTTCTCATGCGCCCACCGCGCCCATTTCGGCATACCCCACCGTACACGTTTCGTAGCACCATAGGGAGTGTCACCGAATGCCCTAGTGGTTGCGTTTGCATGCGCCCACCGCGGCCATGTCGACACACCTCTCACACGCTTCGGGGTTCACTGGGAACTCCACCGAAAGTCCATGTTGCTGCATTCGCTTGCGCCCACCGCACCCATGTCAGCACACCCCTCAGACGCTTCGTGGCTCCACAGGGAGCTTCGTCGAAGGCTCCAGTGGCTGCGGTCGCATGCGCCCACCGCGCCCATTTCGACACATTCCTCAAGTGTGTCGTGTCTACACAAGGAACTCCACCGAGGGCCCAGTGGCTGCGTCCGCATGCGCCCACTGCACCCATTCTGGCACACCCCTCACACGTTTCGTGGCCCCATCGGGAGCTCCACCGAAGGCCCCAGAGGCAGCGTTCACACGCGCCCACCGCACCCAATCCGGCACACCTCGCAAACAGTTGGTGGAACCCACCGAAGACCCCAGTGGCTGCGTTCGCATGTGCCCACCGAACCCATTGCGACACACCCCTCACACGGTTCGTAACCCCAGAGGAAACTCCACCGAAGGCCACAGTTGCTGCGTTCGCATGTGTCAGCCGCGCGTATTTCGGCACACCCGTCACACGTTTTTGGGCCCCATAGGGAACTCAACCGAAAGCTTCAGCGGTTGCGTTCGCATGCGCCCACCGCACCCATGTCGGCACACCCTTCACACGTTTCGTGGCCCTACAGGGAGCGTCACCTAAGGACCCAATGGCGGTGTTCGCATGCGCCCGCCCGGCGTATTTCGGCACACCCGTCACACGTTTCGTGGCCCCATAGGGAGCACCGCCGACGGCTCCAGTGGCGGTGTTCGCGTGCGTCCGCCCGCCCATTTCGGTACATCCTTCAACCGTGTCGCGGCCCCATGGGGAGCCCCACCGAACGCCCCAGTGGCGGTGTCCGCATGCGCCTGCCCCGCCCACTTTCGGCTCACCACTCACACGCTTCGTGGCCCCAAGTGGAACTTCACCGGAAACCTCGGCTGCTGCGTTTGCATGCGCTAACCGCGCCCATGTCCGTAGATTCCTCACACGTTTCGTGGGCCCACAGAGAGCTCCACCGAAGACGATGCTCACAATTGCGTTACTAAAAACTGCATAGGTTTTGGTCCTTCGCCAGGCTACTTTTCCGGTGGGCCGACGGACGCACCATTTGTGCACTGAAGGGGCCCCCCTGGGGGGGCCAACAGGAGCACGTTTCTCCTCCCCCTTCCTTCCGCCCCGCCTTTGAGCAACGCCCAATCGAGGGTGGGAGCAATCCTGGCAGGCGACGGCCGCTCACCGGCGATCCATGCGCAGGGCGCCCGCAAGGCGCGCGGGGCCGCGCTGGTTCCGCCGCGCGCGCGCAGGTGCGATGCTCGGCGCGGCGATGTGGGCGCGGGCAGAAAGCGGGGACCATTCCGAGGATCGTTTCTGGCAGCAAGTTGCTGGAGCCTTGTGTGTCCTCGCTGGAGTGCACTAGCGTGTGCCAGCGTCTGGCCATCGCCGAGAAAGTGCAGATTCAGCGCCGTTTCGTATCCACGTAGCTTCGATCGGCGCCGGCCGGCGTCGAGTAGCGTCGATTCACGTCGGTTTGCGTCGACTTGCAAGAGCCAGCGAGATGACAGGCTCCCACGAGCTGCAACCGAGGGCGCTCGGCGACGGTTTCGACCGAGCTCTTCTTCCCTGGGTCTTCGGGCGGGCGTGGCCGTGGGCTGCGCTCTCTGTCGTGCCGCGCTCCGCGCTCCCTGACCTTTGTCCCCTTCCCCTGCCCTCCCTCCTTCACCCACCCCGCGCGGCGCGCTCCATTGCCTCCCCCCCCCACTCCCCCTTCTCCCTCTTGCCTCCTTCCCCGCGTCGTCTGCATGTCATTCTTCTGACACGTTTCCCCTCCCTCCTCCTGGCCCCCTCCCGTCATCGGATGAGCCCCCGTCGTCCTCTCACTGTCCGCAGCAGTCTGCATCCTGCCCGTCACCAGCAGAGCCCGGCGCATTGCTGCTTGCACCCCGCCCCCTCCCAGCCACCTGCGAGTACCCCGCTCAGAAGCGAGCAGCTCGGCCGAGGAGCCGCGGAAAGGCATCGCATACCC
Source organism: Prorocentrum cordatum (assembly GCA_963575745.1). Taxonomy (NCBI): domain Eukaryota; class Dinophyceae; order Prorocentrales; family Prorocentraceae; genus Prorocentrum; species Prorocentrum cordatum. The sequence continues at coordinate 153,309 of CAUYUJ010016739.1, read as the reverse complement.
AGACCTCATCGCGGTGATGACCGCGATGATGAAGGACTTCAGCAGCGAGCTGCACGGGGCGCGCCAACCCGCGCCCGACCACCACACCACACCACCTCCCACAGCCCTCCGTCCCCCCTTCGCCCCTCCTCTTCCCCCACTCGTTCCCCCTCCTCCCCTTCGGCCTCGCCACTGGACTCGCACGGGCTCCGCTCGCGCGCGAGGTGCTCGCGCGAGTGCAGCTGTGTGCGGCCCCGTTCGAGTGGAGATCTGGGCGTGCTCAGCTCCGTGCGGGTGACGTTCCGTGCGAGCGGGGGCCCGTGCGAGCTTAGCGCGTGAGAGTTCAGCCCCGTGCGAGTTCAGATCCGTGCGAGTGGAGCGTCGTGCGAGTCAAGCCAGGCCCGATGTGGTGGCTCGAGACATCTCATATCATGATGGGGCGAGAGTTCCAATCGCATTTGCATTCGCGACCTGACGTTGCTTTGTGTTTGGGCGACGTCGGACGCCAGGAAATCCACCTTGGCGCCGAACATACACCGACACCGATCCTGGTCAGACCCATCCCGGACCCAGAATCGCTGTATACGTTTTCTTGGCCAAACCTGAAGGGCGTACGCACGCATCCTGGCCCAAGGATTGGCCTGGCTAGAATCGGTGTCATGGTATGGCTGTTGGCTTCCTCCCTAACGCTAGCGCTTGTATCCCCAACGTTTATGTTATCCTCCCTGACGTTGGTTCCGCCGGTCAGACCCCCGTCATCGTGATTGTTTTACAACGTAGTCCCGCGGAGATATGGACCCCTTTCCCAGGACCGGCTGTTCTTCGCGAGTCGTTGTCTGACGGCCCTGGTGCCTGGCGACAACCCACAGAAGCTGGAAATGTCCAAAAGCCTCCCGTTGTGATGTTGGTCACAGCGCGAGGGGGTCTGGGCCCCCTCCTTTAGGATGCAACTCCTGGGAGGGCAAATTCAGCATCGGCGCTGGTATGTCCGTTTATCCGTGTTCGGAATCTGGCAGATTCCAGCACCGTACCGTTCAATCGAGCTCAGAATCCCGTTTGATCCAGCTTAATCCCGCATCAGCCCGCTGATAATCCAGCTCAATTCCAGACCCAGCCTGGCCGAGTCCAGCCCATTGGCCAAATATGATCTGGTTTTATCTTTTATAATCGTTCTGACGAAGACCTCCCAGGACCCCCAGGAGTTACCTCCTAGGGGGGCTGGTCCCCCTCCTCGTCACTGCCCCTCTCCCCCGCTCAGCGTGGGGGTCGCGTGTCAGCCAGACCCTTGAAGATCGACATTGCCTGAAAGTTCTCTTGCCCTTCCGCGGCCGCTTCCTCCTCCACTCTTCGCTCCCCTCTTCGTTCCCGCCAAACTTAGCCACGGACGCGTCCCGCCGTTAGCCCAACCCCTTGTGGCCGGCCACGCGCAGACGGGGGTAGGGGGAGGGCGAAAGACTTCTTAGAAGCACCCCTGCTTCCTTAGACGGCGCGGGCCTTATCTATAGATTCAGGGCCAGCGCCTTCTAAGACGCAGCCTCCTTCTATCGTGGCTCAAGAGACTAGGGCCTGACTAGGGTCAATGCAACCGGGGGGTCCGCTGGAGCGCTTGGTCGTGCAGGATCCTGCAGAGGCAGGAGCGCATTGACCCGGGCTTGGTGCAGGATCCTGCAGGATCCAGCGTGATCTTGCAGGATCCTGCATGGCCTGACTGACGGGGGTTTGGATTGACCCGGGTCAGTAGACTCCCGATTCTGAGCAGCCTCCCCCGCTTCCCCCAGCCCCCCCCCTGGTGCTCGCCGCCAGTGTTGGATCCACCGCGCCGCAGGCCAACAAAAAACACTGTGCCCAGGCCCGTCGGCGCGCTCCGCCGCCTGGGCGTTGGCGTGGCCAGCCGCGGCGGGCGCCCAGGTGCGGGCCCGGCTGGAGGCGGCGGAGGCCGAGCTGGACCGCCTGGACCGCGAGGAGACGCGGCCGCGGGGGGGCCAGCCAGAGGACAGGGCCCTCGGGATCGTTTCGCCGACCCCCTATCTATCTATATGTATATGTATATGTATATATATATATATATATATATATATATATATTTATACCCGCCTCCATCCCCATCCAGACCCCCACCATCCTTTCACCCCAGTCAGGGATATACCCCTCGAGGCCCGGAGGAAACGGCCTACATCCTCATCCCATCTTTTGGGGGGGTAAGTCGGCTGGTGGGGCCCAGGCCACGCCCATGGGGATATGGGTCGGTTTAACAATGCTCAGACACTGGGGGTCCCACAACCGTGTGGTGACGGTCCGCGTGGTGACCTCGGAATCCCAAACGACCTCACCGCGCGGTCCGTCGCCGCACGGTTTTGGGACCTCGGAGGCCCCAGTCGCCCGAGACGTCCTTCAAGAGCGACCCGAGTCCCTAATCCGCGTGGTGGCTCTGAATCCCCACTGAATCACCACGCGGTGTGGTCACCACACCGTTTGGGGACCCCCGGAGGGCAGGACAGGAAGCCGACAATCGTCCCGCAGGACGGCCTTGGAAAGAGCACGTCGGTGGCGCCAGGGCGCTGGGCGCACGTTGGCTCCCCTGATGCTAGGAGCGCGATGCAGAGCTTTGCCCATACATGGTTTTGAAGCGAATGCAGTTGGAACTCCCAGGAGGGAGGGTGGAGACATAAGCAGCGTAGAAGGAGCAAACCTGTGGTCGGCCAGAGGAGTAAGGCCGGACACGCTGGCGCCGCGAAAAAGAGCACGACTGGAGATGTCCCCCTGTTTTCGGCCTCGCGGGGGCCTCGCCGGGCCCCGGAACTGTCAAAAACGATCGTGGGCCCCGGGGAAGGGGTCCACTATTGTTGGGGGTCGACGCTGTGACAGCACTGCGACTTCTGCGGACAAGGGAACATGCAGGGTGCCGGTGCCCTTCTCCTCGCGCCTGCGTTCTCGGGGCCTCCTGGTGGGGGCCCCTCGTCGCGGCGGCTGGATTCGCCTCGGGGTCCTGGACATGCTGCGCGGGAGGGATCTGGGGCGGGGGGGCAGGCGGCCCAGCCCTGGCCTGCTGCATGTGTATATCTATATCTATATCTATATATGAATATGTATATGAATATGTGTATCTCTGTATATATACATTTATATACATATATATACATATAATTACATATATCTATATATATATATATCACTGTTGCGCAAAGGACTCCCAACCCAAACGCCGAGCCTGGCCTACGGACACGTTTGGTGGTGCGACAGTGGGGAGCTATTTCGAATGAAAGGAGGAGGAGGAGGAGGAGGAGGAGGAGGAGGAGGAGGAGGAGGAGGAGGAGGAGGAGGGGGAGGAGGAGGAGGAGGAGGAGGGATGTCGAGAAGGAGGAGGGTGGCTTGGGGGAGGGAGGGAGGGAGGAATAAGGCTGGGCCTGAGCCTGGGGAGGAGGGCAGGCCCCGTTGCGGCGCGCGCCGCCCGCGGGCAGTGCTAACAGGCACCCTCCCTGGACGGGCTGGCGCCCTCCTCCAGGACCCTCCCCCCCCCTTCCCCCCCTTGCCCTCCTCGTCCCCGTGCTCCTCCTGCCTGGGGGTAGTCAGCGCGCCCGGACACCAGAGCTGCGCTCGGAAGCGCGCTTGGGTCACGGCCGGCAGTCTGCGATTGGAGCCGCTGCGAAGGACCCCATGGACTTGGGGCCGCTGTGAGGGCACCACCCTCTGCGTCTGCGCTGTCTCGATGCGGCGCCCTCGCCGCTCCATCCTCTCGGCCGTTCTTCTGACGTTCTCCATATCTGCCACCCGCATTTCTGCATCTCCCCCTGCCATCGTGAAAGTCATCCATTCTGTCCTCGACTCATTCATTCCTTTTGCCCCCCTGATGGTGAGACGTCCCTCCTCTCCCCATTTTGGTCCACACTTGGATGCACGCATGTACTGTGCACTGTGCACCAAAGTATTTCTGCTTTGAGAGACAGTCGAGAGCTGCAAGAGTCTTACATCATCTAGCTTCTGCGTGTTGGTGGTCAAGACGAGAAGAGCTCGCGCCCTACAGATTCGTACCCCCTGGGTCCAGATTCACGTAAAAATGAACTAATCGCCTTTGGCCTCCAGTGTTGCTTTCTTTGATTTCTTGCGATGGCCGACCCCCTGCTGGCGCGCGCGGCGTGGGGTTCGCGCTGCGCAGGCTCCGGCGAGCCCAACATGGGCGGTCCTGTCGACGGGCTGCACACCGCCCAGCGCGCCGAGGTGGCAGCCGTGGTCGCGGCCGCGCGCGCCGCAGGCGGTCCCATCGACCTCGCCTCTGACAGCAAGTACGGCGTTGCTCCTGCGCTCAGGTCGCGGCCGGCGCGGACGCGCGGGAGTGGGAGCACGCCGACATCTTGCTGCAGGCGGCGGAGGCTATCCGCAGCGGAAGGCTGCAGGCCCGCTGGGCCCCCGCGCACCTGACGCCAGCAGAGGCGCGCGAGCGCTGGCTGAGCGAGCGGGACCGCCTCAGCAACGCGGCGGCGACGGCACCGCTGGGACACCGCCGCGCAGCGGGCCCCGCCTCAAGCAGCTGTGGCAACACGCCGCCAGGAGCTCAAGCAGCTGGAGGCCGCGCAGCGCGTGATCGCAGCCACGCAGCAGGCTGCCATGGCGGCGGCGCCGCCCGCCGCCCGCCGCCGGCCGCGCGACTGGCGCAAAGTGCGCCGCGGCGCCCGGGCTCGCGCGAGTTCCGCGCCGCCGGGAGCCTCCGCCCCTGCTGGGCTCGCGCCCCCGCCAGCGCCGCCACCGCAACGCTGCAGCGGAGACGACCCCATCCGCCCAGGCGCCATGCACGCCGCCTTTTTCGCAGGGCGGTCGTGGTGGCCGCACGCCCTCGCGCAGGGGCCTGGCCACGTCACTTGTCTCCACTGCGGCGCCAGTGCCGCGACGCCGGCGGAGATGCTCGGGAGCGCATGCCCAGGGTGGGGAGCGGCTGCCGGCGCGGGGGGCAGGCCCTGCTCCTGGTGCACGACGTGCGCTGCGCCAGGGGCGGCGTGTCCGCATTCGCGGCGTTGGCGGCGCAGCGTATAGCGCAGCTCCCTAAGGTGCCCGACTGAGTCGGGCGCCGCCTCCGGGCGCTTGCGACTGCGCTGGTCGCCCGTACTTACTCGTCAAAACAGCGTCGCTCATTCTGTTAGTCGCCGTCGGCACCAGTGCCTTGCATATGGTTTTCCTCCTCCCCATTATTCTTGGATTGTGTATCATGACGTCATCACTCATGAATTCCTGAATTCTGGCCCCATGTATCTCCCCTTTTCTATGCCGTGCCGCCCGTCTTCAGATCCTCCCTGTTGGTCCTCCTTGATCTGGCGTGCCCTTTCTGGATCTCCATGGCTATTCCCTGGTACGCAACTGCTTCGCATAGTCCGCCAGCCCATATCCAATCTCCGTTGCCATCTGCCTGCGTGATCGCGGCGGTTGGGAAGTTGGTCGGCTGCGGTTATTTCCCCGAGTACTTGTGTGAAGATCGTCAGGGGTGAAGTGCTGATATGCACAGTGAAAGTCACATTCAACTGAACGCACCCCGACTTGAACTTCACCAGCGAAGCCCGACAACACGCGACGGCCATCGTGATGGATAGCATCGAAACGTTTATTATGTGCTGTGCCCAGTCGTAGGCCGTCGAAGCATGTTGGGTGATTCTTTGTGAGTCTCACGGAGGTTTCCAGGTGCTCCCCAGGGTTTTGTCAAGGGCTCTCTGGGGCTTTCAGCGGGCTGTTGGATTGTGTTGCGCCACTTTTTGGTAATATTGGGAACTCATCGGGGGCCAGCTTGACGCATATCATCCATTGGTCACCTGTCTTTCTGGGTTTATCTTGAGGTCATTTAGGGCGGTTAAAAGGTGCCAATTCTTTGGCGTCAGCAGTCCATCGGAAGCGACGGGGGGATAATGCCAACATTCTTTAACAATGGGGGGGTATGCTACGGGGGGAGTATGCTACGTTAGCCTCTTAGGGGCCTCTTCGGGGGATGTCTCGGATTGTCGTGGGCCACCTTGGGGCTACATCCGGGTGGCCATATCAGGGCTTGCACCCACTGATCCCCGCTCGTGTGCCGCTCTGGGGCCCTGGGGCCCCTCCTGCAGCCTTCCGGAGGCGCCCCGGGGCGATTCAGAACTCCATCAGAAGCGAAAAGACGAGGAAGCCACCATCAATGACGCAAATGCATGTCTCGTATGATGGTTGCATCTTGAGGGCATCCTCGGGTGGTTCCGTGGCCACTTGGGGTCGTCTTGTGGAGGTCTGATAGGTTCTTGGAAGCATGCATCGGTTGACGGGGTGAGGACGGGAGTGAGAGGGAGAGAGACAGAGAGAGGGAGAGAGAGAGAGAGAGAGAGAGAGAGAAATATGTGCAGATGTCATCTTGCGAACCTCCCAATCAGAACCTTGCTTCAAGCCCAGCCCAGTAGAATATTTTTGGAGCTCGCTTGGTCGGCGGGCTTTGCGCCACGCGGCACGGGCAAGCCGAATTCCGGCTAGCCCCGAAGCTGCACGCGCCGCATTTTTTATTGCTGCCGAAATCTTGGTGGCGCCTTGGTGGCTGTGGTCCCCTCGCACCCCCCTCATCCTCGGAGCAGCGGTTCGTTTCGATTGTCGTGCATATTCTGCGTACGTTTTGGTGTATGGACCTTCATATTGGCAGGAGAAGCCTATCCGTTTTAGCTCTGGGTGCTGTCCTGCATGCCAGCATAGTCTACACAATTTCTTCTCCCTATTCCCTGACATTGCGCTCGTGGTGCCGAGGGCTCCCCAGAAAGGGGTAGGAACTCAATCACCAAGCTTTCCTGGATGCGACAGAAGCCCAGGATCTCCCGCCTTCCTCGTCCTGATTGCGGCGATGTCCGGGGCCTTGCCGTGCAGCGGGCTGTTCTGTGCATCCGTACGCGTGTGCGGGCGATGACGCGAGAGGAGGTAGTTGCATTTCAATGATGATGCGTTGTCGTCGGAGAAAAGGGTTTGCCATGTTGGGTGAAGTCGCTTACTGCAAGAACCAGGCCGGTCGTCGGAGTTCGCGGATCGATGCTTGGCGCTAGTATGTCGGTCAGTGCGATCTCGATGCCCACAGCAAGTGATATCAGTGTTGCGATGTTGTGTCTGCTTATTCCAGCACAGATGGAGGCGTCGGTAGGGTCCCAGAGTTCTTTGCCCAGCCAACACTTGCTTGCCATTGTCACGTTTTTGCGGCTCGTCCACGTTTGCGTATTCGAATGTATGAGCAGTTGTGATAACGTTATAGGGTATGAGAGGTGGTGGAGTGGGAAGCCATCATGTCATATGAAGTTTCGACCACTGCCAATACAGAACAACAGTAACCGATCGATTCCAACGGAGGTTTACTGTGTCATGGGTCTTGTTCTGTCTTCTGTAGTTCCCAGGCGGGTATCGATGTAGATGGGCTGGGCATGCTTAAAATATGTGATGCCGCCAGCGCCAACACCTTTAATATGATATAGTGTACGGAGCGTGCAGAGATTCTAGTTCGCCTCGCGGCTTGCGTTTAGGCTAGCGTTTTGGTATGCATGGAGTCTTGCCGTCGCATTTGCTTGCTGGTTTACCCGATTGTTTCCATTGTCTTGCCGCTATCCTGCCAGTCAGACTGCCTCTGACCTTTACCCGGCTTTGTCGTTTGACACGCTTTGTACAGCGTGCTAATTTACGCCATGGGCGATCGTATTTCCATTTGGCTTGTGTATATTATGGTTGGCCGTTCACCCGCGTGTTCTGTATCGTTGGCTGAGCCCTGGATTCGTTTACTGATCTCCTCGTGCTTACTGATCTTCTCGTGCGCATCTGGCTTACCGTCTCTAGCTTGCCACTCGATTGCCACATGCTGGCTTGCGCTGCCCCACCCCAGTGCGTTCCAGATTGGCTCCAAGCTTCCCTTCAGGCGTGTTCACTCGTTTGCTTGCTGGCCTGCCTGACGGATTGCTTCCTTGCTTGTCTGAGTCCGTGCCCTTCCGGTGTGTGTGTGTGTGCGTGTGTGTGTGTGTGTGTGTGTGTGCGTGTTCCAATTCGTAGGTTGATCAGGTTACATACAATTATTATGCATGTATTGTGAGTTGTCTTTTAACTATTGACCCTTATCGTATCCCCGCCAACCCATCAAGAAACGATGCCCATTTTAGACAGCTTCGTAGAGCCATGTTGGGGCAATGGTGGATACCTGTTTGGCTCTATTGGGGCCCTCTTGGGGCCCTAGTGGGGCTTTTTGTTGGCCCTCTTAGGGCCCTCCCGGGGGCTTTTGGAGCTGTGCGCGCTGACGTCGCCGGGCCGTTCGGCCCTCGTTGTAAATTACTTGTTCGCTGGCTTTGCGTGGCCGCCAGTCTCGGCGGCGGCCCCCTCGGCCGCCTCGTGTCCAGACGTGCTGGCGCTGCCGTCATTCCTGCGGCGTGCCCGACTGCACTTCTTCTTTCCCGACCATCCTGTGGTGTTGGGTCCTCGTTTTGAAGAGACAGCGCCCCGCGTCCCTCCCTCCCTCCGTCCCGCCTCCTCCTCCTCCTCCTCCTCCTCCTCTTCCTCCCCCTCCTCCCTCCTCCTCCTCCTCCTCCTCCTCCTCCTCCTCCTCCTCCTCCTCCTCCTCCTCCTCCTCCTCCTCCTCCTCCTCCTCCTCCTCCCTCCCAACCATCCTGTGGTGTTGGGTCCTCGTTTTGACGAGACGGTGCCTCGCGTTCCTCCTTCCTCCCTCCTCCCCCTCCCCCCTCTTTCCTCCCTGCGCTTCGCCCACCCAGTACAACGCTTCGTGGCCCCATAGGGAGCTCCACCGAAGGCCCCAGTGACAGGGTTCGCATGGTGGCCTCGGGCCATTTCGGCACACCCCTCACGAGGATCGTGGCCACATAGGAGCTCCAGCGGATGTCCCAGTAGCAGGGTTCGCATGGCGGCCTCGGGCCATTTCGGCACACCCCTCACGAGGATCATGACCCCATAAGGAGCTCTACCGAAGGCGCCAGTAGCAGGGTTCGCATGGCGGCCTCGGGCCATATCGGGACACCTCTCACGAGGATCGTGGCGCCACTGGAGCGCCACCGACGGCGCCAGTGGCAGGGTTCGCATGGTGGCCTCGGACAGTTTCGGCACACCCCTCACGAGGATCGTGGCCCAATAGGGAGCTCTACCGAAGGCGCCAGTGGCAGGGTTCGCATGGCGGCCTCGGGGCATTTCGGCACACCCCTAACGAGGATCGTGGCCACATAGGGAACTCTACCGAATGCCTCAGTGGCAGGGCTCGCATAGTGGCCTCGGGCCATTTTGGCACACCTCTCACGAGGATCATGACCCCATAAGGAGCTCTACCGAAGGCGCCAGTAGCAGGGTTCGCATGGCGGCCTCGGGCCATATCGGGACACCCCTCACGAGGATCGTGGCCCAATAGGGAGCTCCACCGAAGGCGCCAGTGGCAGGGTTCGCATGGCGGCCTCGGTCCATTTGGGCACACCCCTCACGAGGATCGTGGCCCAATAGGGAGCTCCACCAAAGGCCCCAGTGGCAGGTTCGCATGGTGGCCTCGGGCCATTTCGGCACACCCCTCACGAGGATCGTGGCCCAATAGGGAGCTCCACCGAAGGCCCCAGTGGCAGGTTCGCATGGTGGCCTCGGGCCATTTCGGCACACCCCTCACGAGGATCGTGGCCCCATAGGGATTTGACCGAATGCCTCAGCGGCAGGGTTCGCATGGCGGCCTCGGGCCATTCGGCACACCCCTCACGAGGGTCGTGGCACCATGAGAGCTCCACCGAAGGCGCCAGTGGCAGGGTTCGCATGGCGGCCTCGGGCCATTTCGGCACACCGCTCACGAGCATCGTTGCCCCACTGGAGCTCCACCGAAGGCGCCAGTGGCAGCCTCCCTCATGGCTCTCAGAGCCCTCTCCTGCTTCGGCTCCTCGGTCAGAGGGATGCCGCCCTCGTCGTCGTCGTCGTCGTCGTCGTCGTCGTCGTCGTCGTCGCCCGCGAAGACGACCACGAACGTGTCTCTGAGCATGTCGGGCTCCCGCGGGGAGCCGTGGCCACATAGGGAGCGCGGGCGAAGATGGTATTCACAATTGCGGTATTCACAACTGCATATGGTTGGGTCCTGCGCCAGGCTAATTTAAGCAGCCAAAGACTATGGCATGTGGCTGCTGTGCATCGGGTGGATATGGCAATATTGGAGGCCATCGTTCAAATATGGATGGATTTTTATTGCGATCTCCCCGTCGGGGGCCGAGCCATCGCCTCTTTAAGCCCTCTTTGGGCGTTCCTGGGTCCCTCATGGGCGCTCTTGGAGCTGTCTTGGGGTCCTCCTCGGCCTCGCGTAGGCATCTCTCGGGCGATCTAGGATTCACATTGAGGCCGCAACTGCCCTTCGGACGCGAATTTGCGAGGAAGCACGCAACACTGGTTCCCGTACTGTTGGAACAAATTTGGCCCCGTGGTGTCAGAAGCTTCCGTGGCAACTTGGTGCTGGCTTGGGGCGACTTTGAGGGCCGCCGAGGACATGTCGGAAGCCATCGTGAGCAAGCTCTTCTATCAGCGATTGGACTTAGGAGCCCTTATTTCTCTTCAAAGGAACTGGGCCTGCGGGTCGGTCTGGCGGCTATCTTGTCGCCGTCGCCGCCCCGTCGCCGCCTCGTCGCCGCCGGTCGCCCGGGCCTGCTGTTCAGTCTGGCGGCTTTGTTGTCGCCGTCGCCGCCGTCCGTCGCCGCTGCTATGGGCCTGTCTGCTTGTACATCGGTTTCTTATCGATCTACCTTCTAAAGAACGTGGCTCGTTTGTCGGGTCCGCCTCCTTGTTGTCGCCGTCGCCACCCCGTCGCCGCCTTGGTAGCCGCCCGTTGTCTGGGCTCGTTTGTTGGATCCGCCGCCTTGTTGTCGCCGTCGCCGCCTTGTCGCCGCCCGTCGTCTGGGCGCGTTTGTCGGGTCCGCCACCTTGTTGCCGCCACCGCCGGCCCGTCGCCGCACGGGGCCACCACATAGATTACACCGCACTCTTTGCTCCACATCGATTTCCATTTCTAGAAGAATTGTGCGATTCCCCCCAGGACGTACACGTCATTTTTGTTCCATATTCTGTCGTGTCTGATTGTGTACACTAGTCCATACTGAGTACGATTCCGTACCATCCCAGACAGTTTGGTTATCGACCCCCCTTGTCACCTTTTGCAGAAAACACTACGCGTGCACATTGGTGTATCAAAAACCACCGTCGTTCAATCATTCCTCGCCAAAAAAACGGGACTAAAGTGTATACGCGCGCGTCATCGCGCGCGTGCCGAAATCCTTCGGAAACTTCGGTTTCGCGAGGAATTCTGCATCGAGCTTCCCGAAAACATATAACACATCAGTTGTTTCGAAACAGGCATTGTCGAAATCAGCCCGCGCTCGTCTTCAGAAAACCACAGGTGTTTCAACCAGTTCTCCCAGCCATCCTGTGGTGTTGGGTCCTCCGTCTTTCTCCGCAGGGGCGAAGAGATGCCGCCCCCTCGCAGGCGCAGCCCTCGAGCGGCCCGCGCGTTTTTGCGGGCCACCGCTGCGGGCCGGCTCCGCCCGGCCCAGGGATGGGCGACTCGGGGGGCCCGGAGGGCGCGCACGCCCAGCTGAGGAGCGCGGCGGGAGCGGGGGTCGGTCACTGAAACCACCCCAACCCAGCCCGAAGGCTTCAATTTGTCTTCCATTGCCAGTTGGGGTGGGTCGGGGAACATTTGAAACACCACACCTATGGAACCCGTACCCCCCCCACCCCACCCCGAAGTTCGGGTCTTCACGTTGGTCTGGTAGGCAGTCAGTCCGGGGAGGCCGAGGAGAGGAGGTCGGAGGAGGAAAAGGGTACCCACACCGCTACACATCGCCCGTTCTCCCTTTTTGGTGGGCCTCCTGGGAGGCCCTCGTCGCCACCGCTGGATTCTCTTCGCAATTCTGGTGAGGACGCACCCCACGAGAGGTCTGTGGAGTAGCGGTATCGGTACCTTGTGGCTTCCCCAGGGGGAGGCCGAGGAGAGGAGGAGGATGGGCAGACCAGGAGGCTACGCGCGCAGCGGTGCCGCGCCCCCGCGCACCCCGCCATGACGCGATTGCGCCGTAGTGGTGCCCCACATGACGCCACTGCATGGCGCCGCTTTGGCGCCGATTTTGCATTGCAGTTGTTGTTTGCATTGCATGGTTTTTTGCACTGCAGCTTTTCCGTTCTAGCTTCAGCTTTGGATTCCGCGTGCGAGGCAAGAGCGGTTTGGGGAGGTCCAGGGAGGGTCTGAAACCCACGGCGCCAATGCCTATGATTAGAGTTACATGTTTTTGCATTACATGTTTTGTTTGCATTGCAGTGTTTTGCGTTGCAGCGTTGCCGTTGTAGCTTCAGCTTTGGATTCCGCCCCAAAACGGCCCCAGGGGGGCCCAAAAGGCGCCCAACAGGGCCCAAAGCGTTTTGGGGAGGTCCAGGGAGGGTCTGAAGCCCACGGCGCCAGCGACCATGATCAGAATTATAGTTTGTTTGCATCTCACTTTTGTTGCATTGCAGTTGTCTGCAGTGTTGTGTTGCATTGCATTTGTCTGCATTGCAGCTTTGCCGTTCTAGCTCCAGCTTTGGATTCCGTGTGTGAGGCGAGGGTGGTTTGGGGAGGTCCAGGGAGGCTTGGGAGCCCATGGCGCCAATCACCATTGTCAGAGTTACAGGTTATGTTTCATAGCAGTATTTGTTTTGCATTGCCGCTTTGCCGTTCTAGCTCCAGCTATTACATTGATTGCCATTATAGCGCACGGCGGGACGCCACGCATCAACACGAAAGGCTGAAGTGTGAGCTTAAGCTCGAGCTTTGGATTTCGCGTGCGAGGCAAGAAAGCATGTTTTTGTTGGCATTGCAGCTTTGTCGCTCTAGCTTCAGCTTTGGATTCCGCGTGGGAGGCGAGAGCGGTTTGGGGAGGACCATGGAGGCGTGGGAGCCCATGGCGCCAATCACCACTGTCAGAGTTTAGAGGTTATGTTTCATAGCAGTATCTGTTTTGCATTACCGCTTTGCCGCTCTAGCTCCAGCTATAAAGATGTTGCTGCCGTTCTAGCGCACGGCGGGACGACAAGCATCAAAACGAAAGGCTGAAGCTTCAGCTTGAGCTTCATATTTGGATTCTGCGTGCGAGGCGAGGCAAGACGCGTGCGAGGCGAGAGCGGTTTGGTGAGGTCCAGGGAGGGTCTGAAGTCCACGGCGCCAATGACCATGATCAGACATACACACATTATTGGCAGTTGTAGCGTACGGCGCGACACCAAGCATCAAAACGAAAGGCTGAAGTTTGAGCTTAAGCTTGAACTTTGGCTTCCGCGTGCGAGGCAAGAAAGCATGTCTTTGTTGGCATTGCAGCTTTGCCGCTCTAGCTTCAGCTTTGGATTCCGCGTGCGAGGCGAGAGTGGTTTGGGGAGGACCAGGGAGGCGTGGGAGCCCACGGCGCCAACGACCATGTTCAGATTTACAAGTGTGTTTTGCATGGCAGTTTTTTGCTTTGCAGTTGTTCTTGCATTGTAGCTTTGCCGTTCTAGCTTCAGCTTCGGATTCCGCGTGCGAGGCGAGAGCGGTTTGTCGACGTCCAGGGAGGGTCTGAAGCCCACGGCGCCAGCCACCACGATCAGATTTGCATTGCAGTTTCCTTGCATTGCAGTTTTCTTGCATTGTAGCTTTGCCGTTCTAGCTTCAGCTTCGGATTCCGCGTGCGAGGCGAGAGCGGTTTGTCGACGTCCAGGGAGGGTCTGAAGCCCACGGCGCCAGCCACCACGATCAGATTTGCATTGCAGTTTCCTTGCATTGCAGTTTTCTTGCATTGTAGCTTTGCCGTTCTAGCTTCAGCTTCGGATTCCGCGTGCGAGGCGAGAGCGGTTTGTCGACGTCCAGGGAGGGTCTGAAGCCCACGGCGCCAGCCACCACGATCAGATTTGCATTGCAGTTTCCTTGCATTGCAGTTTTCTTGCATTGTAGCTTTGCCGTTCTAGCTTCAGCTTCGGATTCCGCGTGCGAGGCGAGAGCGGTTTGTCGACGTCCAGGGAGGGTCTGAAGCAGCCTGTGGGAGCGACTCCGTCCCCACTACTGGCCACGGCTGCATTCCACAATGTGCGGGATGTAAGATTGTGGTTGAGTTGGCGAAGTAATGTTTAGAAGGGTTTCGGCCTCTTGGAGGCCCCTTGGGGCGCTCTTGAAGCCATGCTGGAGCCAGCTGGGGCCCCCCTTGGGCCTCGCTGGGGCCATCTTGGAGGCCATCGACCAACAAAGAAGGCGGCGCCAATTTGGAACCCTCAATATCGCCTTTTGGAGCTCTCTTGGGGCGGTCTTGGGGCGGTCTTGGGCGCTCTTGGGGCCGTCTTGAGCCTCTCTTGGGCCCCTCTTGGGGATCTCTGGGTCCATCCCGGAGCTATCTCGAGGCTTCAGAAGCCCATCGGAAGCGAAAATGCGAGAAGGCAAACAACACACAGTGATTTCTATTCGGTATTGGACGGTTGTTGGCCTCTCCAGGGCGTCCTTGGAAGGCCCTTTGGCCGCTTAGAGCCGTATTGGCTGGATCTTTAAGCCTCTTGGAGGTTTGCTGCAAGCTATCTTTGGCCCTGTTGGGCTATCTTCAGCGATCTTGGAGGCCATCTTTAGCTCTTCGGGGCCTTCTTGGAGCCATCTCGGACGCTCTGACCGCTCAAGGAAGGCACTGTCCAGGTCATGGGGAGGGGGTACCGAAGAGGAAGGAGTTTGGAAGAGGGGGGTATCAAAACCACTAACGCCCTAGGGGCTGGTGGGAGTTTCGCCCCCTCCTCTGGGACCGTCAAAATCGCCTCGTGGGGCCCTCTGGGGCCTCTCTTGGTCGCTTCTTGGAGACCTCTTGGGGCGTCTTGGGCGTCTCTTATCAGTCCCGGGAGCCTCTTGGAGCGTCTTGGCTGCTTCGGGGGGGGGGAGAGGCTCTGGAGGCCTCTCGAGGGCCTCTTTGTGACCGCTGGGGAGTCTTTGGGAGTCTCTTGGGGGTTTTCTTGAAGTCCATTGGGCGGCTCTTGGGGCCCTCTTGGAAACCTAGGGTGCTTTCTTGGGACCATTGAAGAAAGATTTGATAAACACGTAGAGAGCCCAGAGAAGGAGAAAACAATAGAGAGCCGCGTCAGCTGCCATATAACTTCTCTTGCCCCAAAGCACAATAAGGCTCTGGGGCATAAGAACTTTTCGCTTCAGGCGGCTTAGAATATGAAGCCGATCGCCGGGCCCAGGATTGTGATGACCCCGATGGCCACGAAACCCATTGCAGCTCACCGCATCTTGGCTAGGCATCGAAGAAGCACTGACCCACGGCGTCCACCATACCCATGAGGAAGGAAAGAAGCTGGTGCAACAGCGCACCCAAAGCGCGTCCGACGCGTTCACCGAACCACGTCAGGATCGACCCACGTGTTGACCGCTGCCATGCGGGTGACCGTTTGCCCTGGCTCCTCCTCCTGAGGCCTCTCACGGCTAGACTGCTCACCCACCTTCGCGCTCTGCCCTCCTCCTGGGAGGGGCTCCTCGGGCGGCGGGGGGGGGTGCGGCGCCCACGCCCTCGGCCCACGCCCTCGGCCCTGGCTGCAGAGCCTCCTCCTCCTCATCCTCCTCCTTTGCCTTGCGCCTCGGCGGCGCCTGCTGGGCGCTGTCCGAGGAGTGGCTGCAGTGGTAGCACCCGTAGGCTAGGCACTCCTGGTTCTGGTCCAGGACTGGCGCCGAGCTCGGGGCGTCTGTCGATCCGCCCGGGTCGGCCGTGGCTGGTGGCGGAGCCGTGGCCGGGGGCCCCTCCAGGGCAGGGGTCGTTGCCTCCGCAAGTCCCGCGAGCTGCGCGTTCGTCAGAGTTGCTGTTGATGGCGACACGGTGCCTCTGCCGTAGACGCCCTCGGCCGGAGGCCGAGAAAGAAGTTCGGGGTTACGGGGATGCCACCTTGGAGCCGCCCCGTGGCAGCTCCGGGGGGAATTCATTGTGAAAAGCGAGGCAGGGCGACCAGCAGCCGAGGAGGAGACTGCTGGCCGCCGCACTGGTCCTGGCCCCCGTCTGTGTGCCAGGGGGGAAAGTCCCCTCCCGAGTCGAAGGCGGCCACGTGCAGAGTGAGGATACCGAACGGTCATTCATGGCCCCTGGGTGCGTGGCTGAAGTGGGGATCCGTGGTGAGGACTCTGCTTGTTGCCTTGTTGTTGTTGTGGTTGTGGTTGTGGTTGTGGTTGTGGTTGTGGTTGTGGTTGTGGTTGTGGTGCGTGGCTGAAGTGGGGATCCCCGGCGAAGATTCTGCTTGTTTTGTTGCGTCGTCCCCCCGCGACCCACCCCGCGTCCCACCCGCGACCCACCCCGCGACCTACCTGCGACCCACCCGCGACCCACTCCGCGACCCGCTCGCGACCCACCCCGCGACCCACCCGCGACCCACCCGCGACCAATCCGCGACCCTGCCCGCGACACTTCCCGCGACACACCCGCGACCCACCGTCGACCCACCCGCGAGCCTGCGACCCACCCCGCGACCCACCAACATTGTTTTAAGAAACAAATCGGCGCCTGCGGTGGGCTCGTTGTATAGCTTGACAAATTCTGCGCCTGTGGCGGGCTTCTTCTTCAGAGCCTCGCAGACTGCCGACGTCCCCGCCGCCCCCTCACCGTTTTCCCCAACTGCGGGGGGCTACGTACTTATTTGTTGTGGTTGATGGCGACAGGCTGGCTAAATGCCTAGACGCCCTCGGCCGAAGGCCGAGAAAAGTAGTATGGGTTTAAGTAGAAACCGTCCTAGAGCAGCCTCGTGGCCACCCCGGGGCGGAATCACCTTAGAAAACCCCTGGAAGGGCAGCGCGCAGCCGAGGAGGAGACGGTGGCCACCGCGCTTCCGGGCCCACGTCAGTGCGCAAGGGGGGGACACCCCACAAGTCAGCGATATCAGCGTCGCGCTGATAGGACATGAAAGGGGCACGCTTCGGTGCCAGCGGGAATCAAACTATACAAGCCAGATTTGGCCGAGCCCCTGGAGAAGAGGACGACGACGAACAGGCCCCCAAAACACGAGGCACCCCCCTTCCAAGCCGCAACCCTACGCGAGCCGCCTCGGCAGACAGCAATGGCGGGTTCCGCGCACCTTGTGCCCAGGCTCCCCCTCCGGAAGGGAGCCAGCAATCAGGTGCCGGCAGACATCACACACCAATGCCATAAGCCGAAGCAGGGCGCAGGGAGGACAAGAAGCGTCAAGGTACCCCGTGCGCAAACGAGCCCGGCGCGCCGCACGGGCCCTCCCCCAGGGGCCTGGGATCCTAAATCCGGAGTCTCAACGGCAGGCACTCCTCTGGCCGCCGGCGTCAGGGCAATACGTGCACGCCCCTGCCCTGCAGTGGAGGCAAGGGCCGTCTCCGGATGCCGCTGAGCGACTCTGTAGACGCCGCGCTGCGCACGGCCCCGGCCCTCCGGAGGGGCGTAGGGGGATAGGGGCACTGGCGTGCCTGCCCGCGGCCGCTCAGCTTGCGTCGAACAGTCGCACGTCCCAGCTGCCCAGGACGTCCCCGCGCTCGTACCTACGGGGGTCAGCGGCGTCTCCTCGTCCTCGGCAGCGCAGCCCGGCGGGCCGTTCCGGTCGGCCTTCCCAGCGTCCTCGCTGTTCTCCTCCTCGCGGCTGCCTTCACCGCCGTCGGCTCTGGCGTGGCCGCCCTCTGGCCCACGATGCGTAACCGTCGCCGTGAAGCTCGCGTAGAGGCCGACTCCAAGGGACGCGTCCAGCCAGGTCAGCATCGCGAACATGGCCGTGGCGACGCTGCACCCCCCAGGCTAAGAAGCGGACGCATCCTGGCCGCCGCCTCGCGGGGGGACCTGGCCCTGCCGCCCTCCAGCACTCCTCCGGGGCCTGATGGGCCCAGGCTTCGCCCGAGCCGAGCAGGCGAGCTATGGCCCCGCCCGCCTCCGCCCCCCCCCCCTCAAAAAAAAGCTGAGGCCTCGCAGAGGCCACCTAAACCAACGGCGACGGAGGAGGACAGGAGAGAAGGGCGGAGGACAGAAGAGGGACTGCGCCATATATCAGAACCTTCAGTTATATCTAACGTCCAATTCGAGCAGGTCTCCAACGTTGCAGCTGAAGTGTCTCATCACAGATCGACTCTATGGGGGGGCGCGCGACTTGCGAGCTCGGCCAGTACAGAAGCTTCGACGTGCCTGTTCCAGCGCCGATGGTTGGGCCATTGCTTCCCGAGAGCACGTTTCCCATCCTCCTCATTCCCTCCCCCTCTCTTTTGTTCGTGCGACTGTTGCTCCTTCTCGCTGATCGTCGTCGTGGGGCTCCGCCTTTGCTCTTCTGTTTCGCTCGTGCTCCTCCCCCCTTGGCCCCTGCCCCGCCGGCTGGTGTGCGTTCTTCTCTTCCCCGTCCTGCTCGTCCTGCCCCATGTCGCGAGCCTCGTGCGCCCGCTTGTGCTGCCGATCCTCCTTCGGCCTCTCCCCCTATCATGCTGCTGCCGCTCCTCCACGTCCCCCCTCCGTGCCGCTCCGTCCACGCTCCCTCCCTGCCCCCACTCACCAGCCCCGACGACGGCAATACTGCGAAGCACATGGGGGAAAATAATGTTGCATCTGCAGGTATGCGCTCCAAATCCACTTTCGCCACGAAAGCGGTTTGCATGAACGGACGTTCTTCCCTCAATGTGTTTGGATGTGTGTGTGCGTGTGTGCGTGTGTGTGTGTGGGCGTGTGTGTGCGTGTGTGTGTGTGTGTGTGTGTGTGTGTGTGTGTGTGTGTGTGTGTGTGTGTGTGTGCGTGCGTGCGTGCGTGCGTGCGTGCGTGCGTGCGTGCGTGCGTGCGTGCGTGCGTGCGTGCGTGCGTGTGTGTTTGTGTGTGCGGACTGCCGCAGCAGTTAAACATTCGTCTACACGTGCCTGCTTAACTTGAAGCCAGGACGCGAAATATAACGCGTTTGATTGTGAGCTCGCTGGCTCTTTGTGATCTTGGGCACTGTCATAATCTACCTCTCGTTTGCCCCTGTCGGTCCTCGTTCCCCCCCCTATCCTCGCCGCTGCGTCGGCTGCGTAGGAGAATATGGGCTGCGTCTCTCCAGCACCCGCTGCCGCAAGTCTTTCGCGAGTGGGGCCCTCAGAATGGGAGGGTGAAGCACAGCTGCAGGCCAGATGCGATTTGATATGAGGCTTCCGTTCGGCCACATTTTGCAATTACGTATCCTCTACTTCATCCACCGCTCTCTCATGATCCAGGTTGGCGTCGCTGGCTGTGCAGGCGCTGCGCAATCTCGCCTGGAACGATGGGGAAGAAGCGCAGCTTGCGAATCGTTGTCTAGTTCAGACACAGTGAGAAGGACGACCTGAGGCTCATGCAGTGGAAGCCCATGCCAATAGACACCCTGCTTGCCTCCAGGGTGCCCTGGGATTCTTCGGTGTCGATGGTATTGCTATGGCGAGCGTGACGTTCCCACGCCCAACATCCATGGACGCCCTGGGGTCTCCAGGGTTGGGTCTCTCGTGGAAGGCCTCCCTGTGCACTGGCTTCCGCTGTGAGGGATGCTGGCGTCCCGGCCGCTCACCTGCCCCAGGTCGAGGCACCTGCTCGTGGCCCGGGCTCGCCGTGACCAGAGCGGCCCCTCCGCTCCTCGGGCTGGCGCTCTCTCCATGGCAGCAGGAGGCCCTGTGCCGGCAGAGCGCACGGAGCTGTTCCACCAGGGGGGCCCGTCTTGCTTCGGCTCTCTCGCTGCAGCTCCACCTGCCGGCGGGACGAGGAGGAATCTTCCGGGGAGGGAGGCCAGCGGCACTTCCCCATGCGCGCGGGAGGTGAGGGAGGCACGGAGGCGGGCCAGTGCGCCGCCAGCCTCTGCTTCAGAAAGTGCCTCGTCCGGGGGCTGCCAGAGGTGGCGTGGCCTTGGCCCAAGATGGCCCCAGCCTCTCCTGGGAGGCCCAGGGGGCTTCCAGAGCATCCCCCTCGAGGCCCCTCCATCGGCACCACCCAAACATACTTACCTACCTATACGACCACCCTTCGGGTGACAAGGAGATTCGGGGGGGGAGGAACCAATGTCTCACTCGATCGGTCTCACTATCGATCTCACTATGGGTCTCGCTCGATCGATCTCACTCGATCGATCCCACAATCGATCTCACTCGATCTATTTCATCCGGTCGATCTCACAATCGATCTGACCAGCAATCTCACAATCGATCCCGCGATCGATTTCACGATCGATCTCACAATCGATCTCACACTCGGTATCACTATCGATCTCACAATCGATACCACAATCGATCTCACAATCAACGTCATCATCATCATCATCATCATCATCATCATCATCATCATCATTATCATCATCATCATCCTTAACATCACCGTCATCAGCATAGTCAACAGCATTATCATCATCATTGGGACACCATCATCATCATCATCATCATCATCAGCATCATCATCACCAGCATCATCATCGGGACACCATCATCGTCACCATCATCATCATCATCATCAACACCAGCATCATCGGGACACCACCTTCATCATCGGAACACCACTATCATCATCATCATCATCAGCATCATCATCCCATCATCATCATGAGCAACATTACCAATATCATCCTCATCGGGGCACCACATCATCATCAGCACCATCATCATTACCGGGACAACATCATCATCGTCACCATCATCAGCATCACCATTTTCATCCCCATCGGGACATCATCATCATCATCAGCAGCAGCAGCATCATCATCATCATTACCAGCATCGGGCAACCATCGTCAAAATCATCATCATCACCTCATCACCGTCCTCATCATCAACCACGTCATCATCGTCGGGACAATTATCGTCATCATCATCAGCAACGTTATCATCATCGGGACACCATCATCATCACCATCATCATCATCAAGCTTATCACCATCGGGACACCATCAACATTATCATCTCCATCATCATTATCAATCACTCATCATCAACAACATCATCAGGATCATCAACATCATCATCATCATCATCATCATCATCACCGGGACACCATCATCAGCAGCAACATCATCATCAACATCATCACCATCGGGACACCCACCATCATCATCAACATCATCGACATCATCATCATCGTCATCATCATCGTCACACCGACGGGATACTGGCGGGACTTTGGCGGGACACCGGCGGGACACCGCGGGCCACCGGACCCCGGAAAGGAATCATTTGGTCCGGCCGCGCTTCAGCTGGAGGCGGGACACTGGCGGGACACCACGGGCCACCGGCCCCCGGAAAGGAATTATCCACGCCTCAGCCGGAGGAGACTTTCTTCTCGCCTGCCCACGCAGCTGAGCCTCGCCCGCACGCACGGCACGCACGAACACGGAACCGAAACCGATTTCCAGGTAATTAGGGGGGCTCTTCGTTCCACGTCGATCTCAACCCCTCACCTCCGATGCGACCACCCTTCGGGTGATACCTATACGACCACCCTTCGGGTGATAAGGAGCTTCGGGGGGGGGGAGAAACCAACGTCTCACTCGATCGGTCTCACTATCGATCTCACTATGGGTCTCGCTCGATCGATCTCACTCGAGCGATCTCACAATCGATCTCATTCGATCTATGTCATTCGACCGATCTCACAATCGATCTGACTATCGATCTCACAATCGATATCAATATCGATTCCACTATCGATCTCACAATCGATCTCACATTCGGACTCACTATCGATCTCACTACCGATATCACAATCGATCTCACAATCAACGCCATCAACGTCATCGTCATCAACGTCATCAGCATCATCATCATCTTCATCATCGGGACACCATCATCACCATCACAGCATCATCACCTACATCATCACCGTGACCGCCATCATCGCCGGGACACCATCATCTTCACCATCATCATCAACAGCGTCATCATTATTGGGGCACGGTCATCATCATCAACATCGGATCACTATTATCATCGTCGTCATCATCTCATCATCAGCATGAACAGCATCAACAACGCCATCATCATATGGACATCATTCTTATCATTAGCAACATCACTGTCATCAACATCATCATCGGGACACCATCATCATCGTCACCATCGTCATCAACATCATCATCGGGACACCGCCATCACCATCAATATTCGCATCATCTTCGTCGGGCCACCATCATCAAACTTATCAGCATCACCTCATTATCATCCTCATCATCAACATCCTTATCATCGGGTCACCACCATGGTCATCATCACCATTCACATCATCATCGGGACGCCCTCATCATCACCACCATCATCATCGTAAACCACATCATCATCAACCTCATCATCACCATTCTTATCGGGACACCATTACCATCTTCATCATCATCATCACCATCATGGTGTCATTCCATCTTCATCAACATCATCCTCATCATCATCATCATTGGGACGCCACCGTCATCATCATCATCAGCAACACCAGAACCATCAGCATCATCATCGGGTCACCATCATCATCACCACCATGGCCATCCTCATCACCGGGACACCATCATCAACATCGTCAACATCATCATCACCATCCTCATCACCAGGACACCATCATCATCACCACCATCATCATCATTATCGTCAACATCATCGACATCATCATCATCATCATCATCGGGACACCGACGGGACACCCGCGGGACACCGCGGGCCACTGGCCCCCGGAAAGCACGCACGGCACGCACGAACACGAAACCGAAACCGATTTCCCAGTAGGGGGCTCTCCGTTTTTAATTCGCCGCATTCAATCGATATCACATCGATCAACCCTTTAATCTTGCAGCAGGTCTCACAAACATCTCACCAGCGATGTCAAAACAGATCTCAGAGTCGATCTCACAGTCGATCTCACTATCGATCGCACTATCGAACTCACGATCGATCTCACAACCGATCCCACGGTCGATCTCATAACAGATCTCGATCTCCCGATCGATTTCGCCATCGATCTGACAATCGAACGATGTACCGATCTCACATCAGGACTCACTGTCGATCCCACAACAGTCTTCAACATCGAGTCCACGATCGATCTCACGATTGATCGCACCATTGATTTCACGGTCTCACAATGATCCCCAAATCGATTTCATTGACGATCCCACTGTAGCTATAGATCTTACGAGCGATCTCGCCATCGCTCTCACAACATATTCCACGATCGATCCCACA
Organism: Prorocentrum cordatum; assembly: GCA_963575745.1. NCBI lineage: Eukaryota > Dinophyceae > Prorocentrales > Prorocentraceae > Prorocentrum > Prorocentrum cordatum. Next base: position 130,199 of record CAUYUJ010016739.1, on the reverse strand, counting down.
ATATTTTTTCATCCTTTCTCACTATCGGTCTTATTACCGATCTCCCAATCGACCTCCCAATCGATTTCACGACAGATCTCACCATCGATCTCACAATCGATCTGACTATCGATCTCATCGACATTCCGCACCACCGCGCGGGACACCCCGCGCCACCGACGCGGGACACCTCGCGCCAACGACGGGACACCCGCGGCCACCGCGCGCCGGGGGGGGTGGGAGGGGCGGTTAACCGGCACCACCGCCCTTAGCCACGGCGGCATCATTTTTTTCGCGCGCCCACGCAGCTTCGCCTCGCCCACGCGCACGACACGAACAGGAAACCAAATCCGATTTTCCGGCGGGGCGCTCTCCATCCCACTGCGATCTCCCCCCCACACCTCCGATGTGTGTGCGTCCGCCTCGCAAGGACGACGCGCGCGCTCGGAAGTCTCATCGTATACCTATACGACCACCCTTCGGGTGATAAGGAGTTCCAGGGGGGGGGGAACCAACGTCTCACTCGATCGGTCTCACTATCGATCTCACCATCGATCTCAGTATTGGTCTCGTTCGATCGATCTCACACGATCGATCTCACAATCGTTCTAACTCGATCGATTCCATTGGGTCGATCTCACAATCGATCTGACTATAGATCTCACAATCGATCTCACGATCGATCTCACTACCGACCTCACAATCCATCTCGCATTCGGTCTTACTATCGATCTCAGAATCGTTCTCACCATCCACGTCATCATTATCATCAACCACATCATCGTCATCAACGTCTTCAACATCATCATCATCATCATCATCATCATCATCATCATCATCATCATCATCATCGGGACACCATCATCATCACCTCATCACCATCATCATCAACATCTTCATCATCACCATCATCATCATCGGGACACCTTCATCGTCAACATCATCATCATCATCATCATCATCATCATCATCATCACCAACAACGTCATCAACGGGACACCATCATCATCATCGGAACACCATCATCATTTTTTTCATCTTCACCATCACGGCCAACATCATCAACATCATCATCATCACCGGGACACCATCATCATCATCATCATCATCATCATCATCATCATCATCATCACCATTAGCATCATCAATCTCATCCTCATCGGGACACCATCATTATCGTCACCATCATCATCATCACCATCTCCATCACAATCGGGGCACCATCATCATCAATATCAGCATCATCATAACAATCATCGGGCCACCATCGTCAACACCATCATCATCACTTCAGCATTACCCGCATCACTATCATCATCACCAGCATCATCGGGACATCATCATCGTCATCACCGTCATCATCAAACTCATCGTCATCAACTTCATCGGGACACCTTCATCATCAACATCATCATCAACATCATCTTCACCATCATCATCGGGACACCATCGTCATCAGCAACATCATCATCAACATCATCACCATCGGTACACCATCATCATCACCACAATCACCATCATCACCTTCATCAACAACATCGTCAACATCATCATCTTCATCATCGGGAAACCATCATCATCACCACCACCATCACCACCACCATCATCAACATCATCGACATCATCATCATCATCATCATCATCATCATCATCATCATCATCATCATCATCATCATCATCATCATCATCATCATCATCATCGGGACACCGACGGGACACCGGCGGGACACCGCGCGGCACAGGCCCCAGGAAAGGAAACGGCCGCGCCTCATCCGGAGGCGGGACACCGGCGGGACACCTCGCGGCACCGGCCCCCGGAGAGGAATCATTTGGACTGGCCGCGCCTGAGCCGGAGGAGACTTTCTTGTCGCCCGCCCACGCAGCTTCGCCCCGCCCGCACGCGCGGCACGCACGAACACGAAACCGAAACCGATTTCCTGGTAGGGGGGCTCTCCGTTCCACTTCGATCTCACCCCCTCACCTCCGATAAGTTCCGTTGCGGGCACTTTCTGGCCATACCGCTGCGGTAACGGTCGACTGCAAGATGTTGTACGATGTACTCTATCGAGTCAGACGTGCGCCTCCAGCATCAGCACATCGCACTGGAACTGCCACCAGTGTCAAAATGCACATCAAAAATGGGAAACACGCCCCTTCGATGTCGGCACGCCCTTCAATGTCGATAAGATGCCCCTCCTATGTCGGGGCCAGGGTAAAGGTGGCCTGATCGGGAACGACTCGGAGGTTAGATGAAGACCGACATTGGAGGGGTGGCGCATACAAGTACCTCCCAGTCATCGCTACTCTGTCCGATATCTCACCACAAACAGTTCAGCCACGGAAGACATGTTTGAGGTTCAGTTTGACGAGGGTTGTAGTACTAGTATGTTCTCCTGCGTCCCATTCCAAGATGGCGCGACAAGCTGAGGGGACCTTGGCTGGGGCCACCACAGGCAACCTCTGACCTACTGCCCTCCGCGCCACCAGCACGGCCTCCCAAAGCAAAGCGCCACGGGCTGCCAGAGCCAGCAGCGCCGCAGCAGCAAGCAGTGGGCCTTGCCGCGCCTGCGAGACCAGGGCTGCCCTCGCTCGGAGCTGGCTTCCTCCCACGGGGAGGCTTCGGCTTCGCACCGAGTCCGCTTTTCCCGCCTCGCAGGTCGGACGGGGCGCTCCAGGAATCAGCATCGTTTGACCTATCCCGGGCCGCTCCGGGCCCCCGC
>CAUYUJ010016739.1:22500-122500 GCA_963575745.1 Prorocentrum cordatum | reverse complement strand
TAGTAGTAGTAGTAGTAGTAGTAGTAGTAGTAGTAGTAGTAGTAGTAGTAGCAGTAGTAGTAGTAGTAGTAGTAGTAGTAGTAGTGAGAATATCTCAGAATCTCTCAGAATCTCTGCGGAATCTTTCAGAGGCCCGCAGGAATCTCTCAGGAATCTCTCAGAATATCTCAGAATGTCTCAGAATGTCTCAGAATGTCTCAGAATGTCTCAGAATGTCTCAGAATGTCTCAGAATGTCTCCGAATCTCTCAGAACCTTTCAGAATCTCTTGGAATCTTTCAGAATCTCTCAGGATCTTCCAGGATCTCTCAGAATCTCGCAGAATCTCTCAGAATCTCTCAGAATCTCTCAGGATCTTTCAGAATCTCGCAGAATCTCTCAGAGGCTCGCAGTGGCTCTCAGAACCTTGCAGAGGTTGGAGCTTTTCATAGGCTCCAAAGTGGTTGGGATCTCACGCGTCCCACGTGTCCTTGACGGTTGGGATCTGAACCGTCCGGTTGGGATCTCACGCGTCCGGTGGGGATCTGAACCTTTCTCGCCGAGGGGCCCCCAGGCAGCGCGAAGAGCCAGGGGACGCCCGAGGCCAGGGCCACGTCCAGCAGCACCCAGGCTCCGCGGCGCGGCCCGTCCGAGATGCGCGTACCCTTTTTTTGGGGGGGGAGGAGGCTCGGGGCCCAGCGGGGTGGTGTGCCCGTCCTCTCGCGTGCGTTTCTCGACCAAGCGTTTTCGCAAGGGTCGGGCGCGGCTCCGGGAGACTTGCCCAGAGTCCGCGCTGCAGGGAGCGGTCGGAGCTTGGCCAGGGCTGCGAGGGAATCGTTGCAGGACGGCCTTGGTGAGGTTCGGAGGTTTTCTGGCCTGTGAACGCTTTCAGATTGTTTTCCGGGTGGTTTGCATGTTTCGAAAGATTTCCGAGGAGGAGTGGCAGGATGATAAGGAGGAGAACGGGGAAGAGGAGGAGGAGCAGGAAAAGGAGGAAAAGGAGGAGGAGGGGGGGGAGGCTGTCGACGAGGTTCCGTAGCCATTGTGGCTCAAAGTTTGAAATCCGTGTCTCGGGATGTCGAACTGAGGTTTCCGCCCCCGTGCGGCACCAATCAAGCATGTCGCCCAATTGTCTTTTTTCGGGTTCCTCTCAGGAGCCGCCCGGCGGTGTGAGTTATGTTTGTTTTTCCTCACGCTTCTTACCTTCAATCCCATGGGCAGCCATGGAGTCAGCACCAGTTGTGGATGCGGGGAGAACTTCTCTTGATGGGGATCGTGCAAGCACTGCACAGCCCCGTCCCCGAGGACAACGAGACCCGCGCCCTGTGCAGCCAGCCGTGATCGGCTTTCCGTGGCGGGCTTGGCGGCAGGACCGTGAGGGTGGTGGAGCGCGACGCCGCGCCCCCGGCATCACCGTTTTCGATGGCCCATATCCTGGAGACGGGGAGAAGCAACCGCACTCTGAGCAGCAGGCCGCAGCAGAGCAGAGGTTGCTGGCCCTGCTCCAGCCGCTTACCTCTTCGGGCGATTCTGGAATGGCAGCAACGGACCAGGTCCAATTAGGCGAGCACCATCGACAGCATCAGGGGTCCGACGTGTCAGTCAAACGAGCCAACCATCGTTTTCAACCGGGCAGGCGGGCCTCAGGAAAGCCTTGGAGCGTGGTGAAAAGACGTAAAAGCAGCGTCAGGAAGTTCGGGGAAATCCAGCACGGCTTCAGCATAGGTTGATTTGTTTCTCCAGAGCTTTCTACCGGGCAGCAATCAAGTGCTTGGCCACCAATGCGTACGTGGAATCGGAGCAAAGCAACGCGGTTGATTTGGACGTTGGGATCTTCGACAGAACGGAGCTCGAGCTTGACGACGGGGGACTTCTCGATCTGGCAGAACTTGGACATGTAGCCACCGAGGCCGGCAAACTCGAGACCCTGGAAAAAAAACACTAGCCGAAGTGGACAAGAACTGCTTCGGACAGCGCCCAGATAAGTTCGCACATATCAGTGAGAAGCACCGCAGGCGACGACATCGGTTGGAATCCAAGCGATTCCGCACAGCCGCACCCCACGGCAAGCCCGAGGCGACTGCAACAACCGCCTGGGGCAGCAGGCAGCCTGGCCCAACCGGCGGTTCTGGCACCAGCGGGGTCCGCAGACATTGCCTAGCACAGCTCCACGACTGCAGCAACAGCGGGGAAGGGCAGCAAAGGCAAGGCACAAGTGGAGGCAGCCAACGCTGACTTGGCGGCGGTAAGTGGCAAGACACCGACGTCCAGGTTTTCAGTTTGCGCAGCTACTCCGTCCAGTGCTGCAGATGGTAGCGTGGCTAATACTTGCGAACACAACCGCCGGCATGTTGCGGCTTGGACAACCAAGCCAGACAACGTGGCCGATGGTTGGGCAGTGATCTTTTCCAGCATTTCCAAGTGGCACCGTCATACAATCCTGACCCAGTCAGGGGTGACAGCCGTCAGTATCGAGAATGCGAAATTTAGGGGCATGCTCACGGAAACCGTGCGAATCACGCAGTATTGCATATCGAGGCGCAGTATTTTTAGGATTGGTACACCGTTGACGGCGATTACTGCCAAGAGAAAGCACACACTCCCGACTGAGAAACAGCGACGCCGTCTACACGACGGATCGGGACGACAGTTATAGGGGCCCGCACGGCTTCGTTGACCCTGGTTGAAAAAGATAGCGCTCACGATGTTTCCAACGTCGGCAGTGCCTGCCAGTATTCCTGCACGCGTTGGCTCGAAGCCATCTTGTGCAAGCAGGAGCCCCCAGAACGTCGAATGTGTAGAGTGGAAAATGGCAGGCTGCGCTGCGCTCTCAGAGGTATGACTTGGAACATGGATGATACCATACCCGCTCGCTCATATCGAAGCCGAAGCAGCGGCAGAAAAGCTGGCTGGGCAATTCCTTTCTGCTCAGCTGCTGTCATCAAACCTACATATTCGGCTAAATCCTCAGGCGTTGGACCCCCGATAGCGCGATGGCAGTCCGCGCGCGACCGCTGCAGCAGATCTCGACGGGGGCGCAGCAGAGCCAAGACCATTCATCAACGCTGGTTTTGCCTTCTAGGCATGCAGGATGCGGGCTTGCTGAAGAAGAGGCGCGCGGGCACGTCAACGGCCGGCTGGAGACTCGGCACCGGTTGGGCGACAGGGCTCGGGCGTTCCTCGCCTGCGCCCTGCTGCACAGCCCAGGCTCGGATTGTTGGTTCAGGCTCCCCCACTTGGGCCCCTCTTTGAGCCGTCTTGGGGCACTCTTGGGCCGTCTTGGGAGCCTCTTGGGCCTTCTTGGCGCCCTCTTGGGCCGTTTCGAGCGCCTCTTGGGAGCCTCTTGGGCCGTTTTGGGTTGGTCTTAGGGGACTCTGGGACCGTCTTCAACACCGTGAAGGGCGAAAAAATCGTGTATGATAGACATGTATGTTTTCCCATCGGAATTCGACGATTTTGGCCTCTGGGCCCCCTCTTGGGAATGCTCTTGGAAGCTTCCTGGGCCGTCTGGGAGGCTTCTGGGGCCGTCTTGGGGCCATCCTGGGCGGGCGTCTTGGGCCGACCTTTGGGCGTCTCGGGGGCTGGGGCCTGATAACACCTTTGCCCCCCCCCCCCCCCCCTCCTCCAAACCGGCCGGACCGGGCTCCCGAGGGAGGGGAGAGGGAAGCATCTATCACGCCGTGGCCCTAAGGGGTCGGAGGATTTGTGTGCAATCGATGATGCGCAATGTATGCGGTATGACCGTTGTGGAACAATCGATGTGATGCCATATACGCGGTGCACTCCATGTGGTGCACTCGATGTTCTGCGCCCGATGTAATCGAAGTATGTGGTGCAACCGTTGTGGTGCAGTCCGTATGGCGCGCAATGCGTGGTGCATTATTGGCAGTTAATGTGATGCAACCGAAGTGGTGCAGCAGCAGTTCTGCGATCTGCGTTGTGCAATCGACGCGGTGCAATAGGTGCGGGGCATGCTGTGCGGCGCTATCTACGCGGTGAAACGCACTTGCTTTTGCTGCGAAGGCCCAGGCCCGCTGCTCTCGCAATTTGGCCGCCCACCCACGCGCCCTTTTGTTTGCAAGACCCATGCGGCGGCGATTGCGATGACTGCCCAGCGCAGGTTGGCGCGTCGCTGCGACCGCGCTCGCGCGCGCTGGCTCGCGCGCAGAGCGGCCAGCTATTGTGGCGCGACCGACACGGCTGCAGGGGCACTGACCGCCGAGGACTTGCCGGCAAATCTCGCAGGCCGCGCTGACGCGCGGGCACATTAGTGCGAGTCGGTGGCTCGGGCGGTCGCGGCCTCCTGGCGACGTCGACGGCGGCAGATGTGACGAGGACAGTAGCGACGTCGGTGACGATGATGACGATGACTACGGCAAGGGCGGCGCCGATGCTGATCGCGCCGACGACGAAGATTGCACCCGCGTCGGCCGTGAAGGCTTGGAAGGATCTCGACCGACATGCGCGAGCGGCCGACGGGCGCGAGTGGCCCGCGGGGCATCAGTTGACGGGGGACGCCCCCCCCCTTTCCCCAGCGCGCGCTCTAGGGCGTTTGAATGATGTCGACATGCGCGCGCGAGAGACCCCTTGGGTCGCACCCTGCGAATCCGGTGAATCTTTGTCCTCAGAGAACTAAGAGAAATCGCAAAAGCGCGCGTGTGCGTGTTTGTCTTGTGCGGGGGAAGTTATGGCGCAACATCTTCTGCAATTCTGTTTTCGGCGCGTTTGAATTTAATTCCCGCGCGCGCGACGACGCCCGCGCGTGAACTTTGTCCGATTCGTTGCGTGGGATGTTTTGGAACTGCAGTTTTTTGATCGACGACTGGCTTGGCCAGGGTGGCATGGATGCGTATGAAGAATGAACAATGGCGCAGAAACGTGCGCAAGGTGACATCCCGACGGAAGGGGCGATAGTCCCAGGGGGGAGGTGGTAGAACATAGTTCCTCGGAAGAAAAAATCACCAGACAAAAATAGGGTTGTCGATTCCCTTGCCCCCGCGATCATCCCACCCACCCGCCCGCAACCAGGCTGGCAGAACGCATGCGGAGGCGATGGCGATGAACTGCCTGGCGCTGGCTGGCGCATCGCGGCGGCCGGGATCGCGCGAGCTAGCTCGCGCACAAAGCGTCCATCTCGTCCGGCGCAAACAACGCGGCCGCGGTGGCGATGACCGCCGGGGGCAGACCAGCGCGTCTCGCAGGCCGCGCTGACGCGCAGGCACTCCTGCACGAGTCGGCGGCACGGGCGGGCGCGGTATCGCGGCGTCGAGAACGGCAGACGCGACGATGACAGCAGCGATGCCAGCGTCGGCGATGACGATTGCGCCAGCAAGGACGTCGCCGATGCTGATCGCGCCGGTTGCGACGATGGCGTCCGCGCGTCGGCCGCGAAGGTTCCGGAAGCAATTCGACATGCGCGCGCGGCCGACGATCGCGAGTGGTCCGCATGGCATCGATCGACAGGGATCGCGCCCCCGCCCCCAGCACTCGCGCAAAAGCGTTCGAATGATTTCGACGCGCGCGCGCGAGAGGCCCGTTGGGTCGCACTGGACGGGCGCGTTGGAAGCGCCGATTGGTTTCCCCATTTTTTCGCTGGAGCGCGCGTGCAGACCTTTTGGTTGAAAAGATTGTTGCGACACCATGTGCGCTGTTGTTTTGGGGTCACTCGATGTTTTCCCAACCATCCTGTGATGTTGGGTCCTCGTTTCGAAGAGACAGCGCCCTGCGTCACTACTCCTCATCTTCCCACTGCCCCCTCCCCCTCCTCCCTCCTCCCATCCCTTGCTTCTGCTCTCTGCGTGCCAACCCATGTGGCACACCCCTCACACTGTTTGTGGCCCCGTAGGGAACTCCACCGAAGGCCCCAGCGGCAGGGTCCGCATGCGTTCCCGCGCCCATGTCGGCACACCCCTCACGAGGATCGTGGCCCCACAGGGAGCTCCACCGAAGGCCCCAGCGGCAGGGTCCGCATGCGTCCCCGCGCCCATTTCGGCTCACCCCTCACAAGGACCGTGGCCCCTATAGGGAGGTCCACCGAAGGTTTTAGCAGCAGGGTTCGTATGCGTTCCCCCGCCCATTTCGGCATACCCCTCACAAGGATCGTGGCCCCATAGGGAGCTCCACCGAAGGCCCCCGCGGCAGGGTCCGCATGCGTCCCCCCGCCCATTTCGACACACCCCTCACAAGGATCGTGGCCCTATAGGGAGCTCCACCGAAGGCCCCCGCGGCAGGGTCCGCATGCGTCCCCGCGCCCACTTCGGCGCACCCCAGGGAGCCCCACCGAAGGCCCCAGCGGCAGGGTCCCTCCCAGATTTTTTTGCTGCAAGAATTCGCAACAGCGCGCGTTTTTTCAATTCAAAAGCCGATATAGCTGCAAAGCCAGTGGCGTTTTTTACATGTGTGTCCTGGGGCCTCGACCTTGATATCCTTTCGATGCCTGCCGCTTTCGGAAATAGCGGCAAGCGCGCGACGCTGCGCGCATGTGGATGCCGTTTCATTTGTTGAGAGGGAATCCGGAATATGAATGAATCTTGATAGCCGAGTCCGCGCGCAGGCGACGAGGCAGCGACTGGACGGTGACGGCGGCATTTTAGCAACCAGACTGGCAGACAGGCTCGTTTCTTCAGAGGGAAAGCAGAACACCCAAGTGCAAGCACTGTTTGGGGGATAGTGAAAACCCATTGATCCGGAAATATATTCAAAGATATTCAAACCCGACAATTTGGGATTTGGTGTGGGATTCGGGACCGATGCTAGCGCAGAAAACGCGCCGTTCAGTCGACTGCGCCCCCCCCCTTCACCCCCCTCGGGAACTGAGTGCGCGTTGCAGGATGCGCCGCGTATGCGCTGCGGTCGACTTCGTGGGAGGGGGGGGCGGGTGGCAGTCCTCGCGCGCTCGGATGTGCGAGAGTGGCCCCACGCTGCGGGCGCCGACGCAGGGTCGAGCTCGCCCTTGCGAAAGGTCACTCCTGCGAAGGGTCACTCTTACGCGTAGTCGATCAGATGGGCGTCGAGGCCTCCTTCGCCACGGAGGTCCGCGCAGGGGGACCGCCAGCTTGCCAATTCGGCTGGAACGATGGGGGGGGGCATGGCGTCTCACGACCCGTCTCTGGCGCTTGCTTGGGCAGGACGTGGTCGTTTAGATTCTGGAGCTGGAAGGATGGCGGTGCTGAAGGTTGACGCCGCGGTCGCTTCTGGGTTTCTCTGGGTCGCCTTTGCGGCCAAGACGGCCAGGGATGTTGCCGCGCTGTCCAGCTACCTTCGCCGTTTGGCTTACAATGTCGCCTCCAACATGTCAGTACTCTTTTTCCCAGTAGTGGAAAGTTCGGCATCCTTCTCGCTTTCGCCAGTTGCGCCAAAGCTTGCTCTGGCACATCCTCTCGGGCTATTCTGGGGCCTCCACCTGGTCAGCTTTCCCGGGGCAATGGCAGCCGTCGGCGGGGACGGGGCTGAAGGGACCGAGGCAGACGGAGGGCAGCGGGTGGTCGCCGGAGAGGCTGGGAGGGGCAGCCGATGCGGCGTGGCGGTGGAAGTCGGCGGGCGAGCAAGAGGCGGGCAGCCCGGGTGGCCCCTCGTGCCGACGGCCTCGAGACGGGCGCTCCATCGACGCCTCTGGGGCCAAAGGATCGCCAGCCGTCCGACGCGCTCGCCCCGGCGTGGGGGTGGGAGGAGAAGGCCGACAGGAAAAAGTGAACGGTGATCGCGGGAACGCGTGAAAGGGCAGGGGGGGAGGAGGAGGAGGAGGAAAAGGAGGAGGAGGAGGAGGAGGAGGACCAGTGCAAACCCAAGAGTCATCAACGATGTTGGAGTAAACCCTCCCTCCAAGCTCCCTCTTCACGGGCCCCTACAACGGTTCATTTCCATTGAGGGAACTGCCTCGTGGGAAGACAACCGTTTGAAGACCCTGAAGCATGCCAAAACATTACTCTCGGGATTCCAACTCAACGTATCAACTTGATTGTTGCGTTTTGACGACCCTGCATCATGCCAGCTCACCTTTTCAGGGACTTCAACACCGAGAATCAACGTAACTGTTGCACCCGCATGGTCCTGAATCTTTCCAAAACGCCATTTCTGGTACTTTGATGATGGGAACCCGTGAAAAACAAATCTGCGCCGCGCTAAAGCGAGAGCCACATTTTGGAAACCATTCGCCCTCAACCCGTGAAACTCTTGCAGGACTTTGAACGAATGCGCGCCGCGCCAAGGCGAGAGCCACATTTTGAAAACCACCCGCCCTCAATCCGTGAAGCTCTTGCAAAGTTTCTGAACGAATGTGCGCCGCGCTAAGGCGAGAGCCACATTGTGAAAAACCACCCGCCCTCAATCCGTGAAGCTCCTGCAAATGTGCGCCGCGCCTAGACGAGAGCCACATTTTGAAAACCTCCGGTAAACTCTTGCAAATGTTTGAAACGAATGCGCGCCGCGCTCAGGCGAGAGCCACATTTGAAGACCAACCGCCCTCAATCCGCGAAGCTCTTGCAAATTTGCAGAACGAATGTGCTCCGCGCTCAGACGAGAGCCACATTTTGAAAACCATCCACCCTCAGTCTGGTAAACCCTTGCAATTTTTTGAATCGAATGTGCGCCGTGTTCAGGCGAAAGCCATATTTTGAAAACCACCCGCCCTCCATAAGTGAAACTGTCGCCATTGTTTTAGCTTCAGAGTCATAAGTGGTGAAGAAGTCTCAGGCGAAACGCCCGGCCCGCCCTTAAAAACTGGCCTCGGGGTGCGACAGAGAGAAGTTAGTTATAAGGAACAGGAACAGAGGAGGAGGAGGAGGAGGAGGAGGAGGAGGAGGAGGAGGAGGAAGAGGAGGATGAGGGGAATTGCCAATCGCGATTCTCGGGGATCTCCACTGGATAGCTGGCTCGGGGTCCAGGGCCAACGGGGTCCACGGATAGCGACTGTGAGGGCACGGCTTCGCCTCTGCTCACCACAAGACGGAGGATCAAGAGCCGGAGTGGGGCGGTGGTCTGTGCATGTGGGAGCCAGGTCCCGAGCAGTTCAATGCGAGACACACCACAACGACGGCGACGACGACGGCGAAGACCTTGCGAGCTTAGGAACCGCACCGCAGCACGGACTCGGGAGGGCTCACCATGAGAGGTTTTATACACAGCACATCGTTGAGCGGTGTTGCGGCCTTTCCTCGAGCACAGGCGACCCCTAGAGCACCATGCAAACATTTCGGCTTTGCACTACCCTCATGCCTTGTTGAGCTCGGTGGCGTGTTTTGGCACCCTTCCCCCCAAGATCGTGAGGGCCACAGAAGAGGGAGGGGGCGGCGGGGGCCTGCGCAGCCCAGAGCTAAGAATCTCGCGGCGCCGCTGCTCAGAAAGCCGGAAACGCAGACTAGGGAAGTGCTGGACGCAGGGGCAGCCAGGCGGCGTGCAATGCGGAGCAAGAGGGGTTTAAGGAGGACGGGAATGACAATGAGCATGAAGACAAAGGTGTATAGGTTGTCTCAAAGTCCACGAATCTTATTTTTGGAGCTCTTCGGGCGAACATCTAGCTGCTCGGTCACCCGCTGCGGCGTGAGGAAGCCGACCCGCTGGACGTCTTGGGGGTCTCTTGGCGATCCTGGGGGGCTCTTCGGGGTCTTGGGTGCCTCGGGGGGGGGCGCTTAGGGTCTTATTGGGGGCCTCCTGGGGGCCTCTTGGGGGCCTCTTGGAGCCATCTTGGGGCCATCTTGGGACCTCTTGGGGCCTCCTGGGCGCTTCTTGGGGCCATCTTGGAGGAGATCGGTCAACGAAGGGGGGTTCCTTAATTACGCCCCCCCCCCAGGAGGCCAAAATGGGGCCAAAAGCCTAGTCAAATCAATGATGTTGGCTTCCTCGCCGAGGCCGTTTTGGACGCTCTAACTACCCGCGGCCCCCCCCGTCCAGGTCCACGGGGAGGGGGTAGGGGGAGGGGTAAGCCCCTCCCCGAAGGGGAAGAGGGAGGGGTGGAAGAGGAAACGCCCTAAACCACCGACGCCCAGAGGGCTGGTGGGATGCGATAGTACGTTAGTTAGCCAGCGTGGACCTCAAACAGAGAGATTTCTTGCAGTCTATGAAGTGCAGTCTAGTTAGGTGGCGCAGTGAGTGTGGTGCAAGCTAGGTGGTGCAATCCCTGTGGCTCAGTAAATGAGGTGCAGGGTCAATGTCAAGCAATGCCAGGCCATGCAAAGCAATAACACACAACACAAAGCAACGCAAAGCAATGCAATGCAATGCAATGCAACGCAGTGGAAAGCTATGCAACGCAATACGAAGCAATGCAAAGTAATGCAAAGCTGCGCAGAGCAACGCAGCACAATGCAAATAAATGCATCGCAATGCAATGCAATGCAATGCAATGCAATGCAATGCAATGCAATGCAATGCAATGCAATGCAATGCAATGCAGAGCACCGCAACTAAAAAAACCCTAAGCGCAAGCACTCTTTGGGGAATGCGACGCCTCGAGGAAGGCCCAGCCTGCAACCCACCGCCCTGCTACCCCTCTCTGCCTAGCCGTTCGCTCCTCGCGAGGCGAGAGAAAACATCTCTGGGGAGCTCGTCAAGTTCCTGTTCGGCTTCGAGTCGGAGGTCGAGAAGGCCCCGCCGTGCTGCCAGGAGAGGCTGTTGATGGCAGGGCTTCGGTCTCCGGACGACATGCGGGCCCCGTAGCCAGGCCCCAGTTCGAGATATCGAGATGCCCGGGTGGAGGATGGGGGTGCGAGGTTTTCAACGCATTTTGAATATTTCTTGAGCCCATGGGGAGGCTCCAGGGACCTCGATGATCCTCTGGAAATCCGGTGGGCAGGGAGGGACGGGGAGAGAGGGGGTGGCCAGACTTCCCCTAGGATGTGTCAACGATGCCGCGGCACACCCTTGCGTCCCACTGCGCCTCTGAGCGAGGTCCCACAAGCATTCTCTTTTGTCATTGCACGTCGCTCCCTCCCCCCCATTGAAACGACGAGAGCGCCCCATGGGCCCACAGTTCGGGCGGCAGTTCTGAACGAAAGGGGCCGCCCTCCGTCTTCGGGGCAACGAATGCGACACGGCTGGAGCATACAGCAGCCACGAAGTCTGCAGAACGGCGCCGCCATACACACGCTCTGGCATCATGGTCCCCCTACCCGACGGAGCAGTCCCAAGCGAGAGTCCCATTTTCGAGCATGGGTCGCCCTCCGTCCGTGCAAGCAGCTGCCGCGCATCGCCAGCACTCCTGCCAGGGGTACTCGATCAAGTACTGGGCGATGTCCCCATTCCAAAGAGGTACCGTCAGCGATCCGTGCTATTCTTGATCGTTCTTAAGACGAGTGGGCGCGGCGCCAACGCGAGAACTCCACATTGAGAATGGCTCAAGAGGCTTATGCCATTCCGCCGACCCCCGGAAGAGGGACAAAGTCCACGAGCGAGGCCTCTTGCGGAACCTCTGGGGTCCTTTTTTAGGCCTCTTCGGGCCTGTCTGGTGTTCCTTGTGGCGTGGCAGGAGCACATCACCGGGGACCAGCGAAAGCACCAATGGAGAAGGGGCGCGGGGTGGTGTGGAAGGACTGCGCTGAGAAACGATTCTCGTCGAGATCTTTGGAGGCGTTTGAATGTTCGGGCCCATGTGGCAAGAGGCAGCCTCGGATCGCTTTGCTTCGGCCTGGCAGGAATTTCGCTTTCATTCCTCGGGAATGGAAGCTGAAGTGCACCAAATGTCGCACCCTGCGAACTGCAGGTGTGCTTCTACGCTTTTGATTAATGCGTTCGCGGGCCTGTCAAGTTCGAGGGTTTGCGAGCCTGCTGAACAATATCTAAGAGCATGTGGATAGCGTGGACTTGCGTGCAGAACGGAGTGAGGGTAAGGACTAGGAGGAGGAGGAGGAGGAGGAGGACGAGGAGGAGGAGGAGGATGAGGAGGAGGAAGAGGATGAGGAGGAGGAGGTGGCGACGAAGCAGGAAGCGAGGGAGACGAGGAGCATGCGCAGGAGACGGCAGGAGAGGAGACGGAGGAGGAAGGCATGGCGAGTGCAAGGGGGGGAAGATACGACGATGAAGAGGAAGGCGCGCAGAGTGGATACGAGGAGGGGGCGACACGGCGCGACGGTTCGGTTCGAGTTTGCGCGCGAAATGCTTTAAGCCGTGGTGTGGGGTCGGAAGTCTGAAAAGGAATGCGGCGAACACAATGGAGCAAATGTGTGCAATGTCAGCCAGTGTTTGGGGTCAGTCTCGCCACAGTCTATGGGTTGTTGGAGGCTTCGTGGATGCATGTGTTTTTGGAGGGGAGGAAGCGTTTGGGGCGCCACTTGGAGGCACGTTGGAGCGTGTGTCGAGGCATCTGGGGCTTTTTGGTGCCGCTTCGGGGCCTCTTGCGGGGTTTTCTGGGCGTCGTGGAGGGCTGCTAAAGAAGCTTCTGGCGGGGCTCTCGGGGCCATCGTGGGGGGGAACGCCCTAAATGTCAGTTCATATTCCCCTTCGTGGGCTTCTTGTGGTGCTCTCTTTGGCCACCTTAAGAGCGCGCGGGGCCGGTTTGGGCCTCTCTTGGGGGTCTCTTGGGCCGTCTCAGGGGCCCCTGGCGCTGTCTTCGGGCGAACTTGGGACGATCTTGGGAGCCCCTTGGGCCCTTACGACGCTCTCAAGGCACAAAAAAGCCAGCGTCATGAACGTGTGCGGTTTCTCGTGGAATTGTTGTGATTGTTTTTGTTTTACGGGGCCTTCGTAAGGGGTCCTCGTGGGGCCGTAATGGAGCGTTTTCGAGGACACGTGGGCAGTCTGGAAGTCATCTTGGTTAGTTACGATTTTTCTGGTGCGCTGGAGGCCAGCGGAGGTGGCATCTTGGGTGTCTTGGAAGGCACGGGTGTGTGTTTTTTAGGAGTTCCAGAGGCCCCCCCTCCCCCCCCCCTCAAACGCGATGTTGGGCCATGCGGGAGGGCGAAGGGGAGGGGGACAGCCACATGTCTCACGCGCCCTCTCACCGCCAGCAAGGGGGGTGTCGGCGGATTCGCCCTCCACCCGCGTAGTTGTGAGGTTTGTGCGACGACGGGTGTGTGTGTGTGTGGCGCCGACGCAAAACCAGTTTTGACAACCACCTCTTTTGTCGTGTGTGTGTGTTGGGTGCGTTCAGGACGGGTGAGCGCGGCGCCTGGGCGAGAGCCCCATTCTGAAAAGCATCCGGCCCACCATCCGTGCAGCTGCTGCGAGCTCAAAGCTTCACTGCGTGAACGGTGAGGACGTCTCTGGCGACACGCCCAGCCCGCCCTGAGGACGCCACGTCTGATGTTGCGACAAGAGGGAGTTTGTGTGCAAGGAGGAGTCGTGAGGGATGGCGGAGGAGGATGATGATGATGAGGAGGAGGGAGATCAAGAGGACCAGTGTAAATCCCAGACCCATCAACGATGTTGGATTCCACCCTCCATCCAAGTTCTCTCTTCACAGGCCCCTACAAGGGTTCATACTGAGGGTATTGCCCCGTTGGGGGACAAACGTGTGAAAACCCTGAAGCGTACCAAACCATTATTTTCAGCATTTCGACGCCACTTGTTAACCTGACTGGCACGTCTCAGCGATCCTGAATCGTGCAAGAACCCCCCCCTTGGGATTTCAACACCGCCAATCCGCGCAATTGTTGAGCTCTGGCAATCCTGAATCGTTCCAGAACGCCCTGCCTGGTACGTTCATCATGAGATGCAGTGAGACTCTCGATGTCGGGACGGGGCCCTGCCCTTCCCCCCCTCAGCGCCCTTGAGCCTGGCCGGCCCACAAGGACAGGGCGCACACAACCCCCGAGATCCTGACGTTGCATCTTTTCCGCGAGCCAGGCTCTGGTTGCGGGGGCTGGGGCCCTCACAGTGCGGTTCCGCTCGAAAACTGATGCAGACAGGTGGGGTCCGGGGCTCCAGGCGTGACTTCTGACAGCTGTTGCCATGGTTTCTTCACTGCGGATCCCGGGCACCGCAGACGAGCCGCGCGCAGTCGCCGACAGCGGCGCACGCCGCCGTGCGACGAGCGAGGGGGGGAACGGCCGGCCCGGCCGCCCGGGAAGGGCAGGGGGGGGAGGAGGCGCCAGAGGGAGGCGGGAGGCTTGGCATCGCTCGGACGTGTGTGTGTGTGTGTGTGTGAGTGTGTGTGTGTGTGTGTGTGTGGGTGTGTGTGTGTGTTCCTCGGCGAGAACCATCGAGGACCATCCTGGACCGTCGAGCAAAAAAAGCACGCACGAAACCGAAAAATGCACGGGAAATGGACGTCCGAGCGACGGCAAGGAGGCGGGGCCAGGCGACGGGCCCCGGCCCCGTGTAGAATCCACAGGCTCCGTCGCCGGATCGCGCGTGGCACGGGCCCCGCTTTTCGGGGTGCCTTCCCCGAGCCGCGGACGCCGTGGAGCCGCAGGTCCGTCATTCATGTCAGCGTGTGCCCGACAGAGGCAGGCTTCCCGTGCCTGAGGCCGCCAGCGCGCTCCTCATGCAGCAGATTTGGGGCTCAAGAGACGGGGGGCAATCATGCAGACGGGGATCAGCCGTCAGACCGAGGTATGAGATCGAGGTCGTCTCGGCGCGGGTGCCTCGATGTTCTTCGTGCTTGTTGGATGCTCTCGTGTATCCTGGGGGAGGGTAGCATCGACTCTTTTTCAGCTTGGCCGGCAGAGGGTCTCATATTCATGAAGCATGATGTTTTGCTGTCCGTGGTCCGACCGTCGTACCAATATGTCTCAGGAGGAAAATCAAGCACACTGACACAATTGATCGACGACTCCCCCGAGAATATGGGAAAATAGGGGAAGTGGGGGGGAAACCAAAAACCGAGAAAATATTGAAACACATGAGGGGTCCTGTCATTTGTGTCTATCTACGTGTGTGTCCAACGGCCCCTCCAAGCATTTCCTTGTGCGCCCCAGGGGACACCGCGGGGGTCGGGGCCGCAGGGGCAGCGGCAGCAGCAGTCGCGGGAGCCGCCTGGCTCCGCGAGAGCGGCCGGCGCCGCCCCTGCAGGGCGGAGCGGGGCGGCGCGCACGCGCTTGGCGCGGGGCCTCCGCCTGTCCTCCAAGGGCCCTTTGCGCGCCGCGCGGCACGGGGTGCCGCCCTCCCCACGAGACTGATGGGCCTGTTTTCCACCACCGCCACCATAAGTTGGAGGGGGAGGGGGTCCTTCTCCTCCTCCTCCTCCTCCTCCTCCTCCTCCTCTTCGTCGTCCTCCTCCTCCTCCTCGTCCTCCTTCTCCTCGTCCTCCTCCTTCCCCCCTCCAACTTATGGTGGTGGTGGTGGAAAACTGGCCCATCGGAGACGTTCTGATCGGGGGCGGCCAAGATCGGGACGATTTACATGGGCACGGAAAGAAGGGGTACGATGCCCCAAAGCAGCTCCTTTTTCATTTTGAACAGGACTCTCTGTCCGAACCGCCGCGGACGTTGCGCATTGAATACAAGCCACCGCCTGCCCAACAGTGGCCGCTGTCGGTTTTGGACAGCATTCGTTGTTGGGCATTGCACCCTTTCTTCCGTACCCATTTCGGGCGTCCAAACAAGAGGGATTGATGATTTGGGGATAGACATCCTTGCCAGTGCCATGATGTCTCCGCAGGTTTCATGATGCCTCTTTTTATTTTGATGCGTCCTGTGCCCCCCTTCCCCGGGCCGCTTACGTGCCTCGGGCAATGATTTGCGAGCCCCTCCCTTGAACGCCCCCTCTTGGACGCCCCCGTCATTACGAACTGTTCACAGACGAGGCTCCCGCCCGAGGCGTCCTCACAGTTTGCTCCTTGATGGGGCCACCTCCAGCAGAGCTTTCGTGAGGCAGCCCCACGTCACCAGGGACAAACAAGCCTGGGTATATGGATGAGCTTGTTTTTTTGCCGTCCGCTCCATGTGCTTCGCGCGATGTAGAGTTGATCGGGCCAGCTAGATCCCAGTTGCATCCCCCTGGAGACTTCCTGCTGATTCACGCGGCCAGGTGCCCGGTCGCCCGCGCGCGGGCTCTCCGGCCGAGCGAGGGCGACGGCGGCGCGAGGGCGACGGCGGCGCCTGCGGCGCAGACAGTGAACGACGCCTCCCACGCTCTGCGGAGCTCCATGGACTTCATAGGCTCGTACGTGGGCTACGACGGCTCGGCCGCGGAGGACGGGGCGTGGCGGGGCGAAAAAGCAATAACAGATTCAGTTGAGTCGGAATTGAGTCGTCAGTTAATCACTTCGTTGGAAGTCACACGTGGTTGCGGAAGCGGCCCCGACCAAAGGGGAACCGCCAAACACCTCTGAGCAAGCTTGCTGGCAGGATTGTGCTGGGGCTCAGTCGGTGTCCAGGAGCAGGAGGGCGAACAAGAACCGGGGCGAGGTGTCCGTCCCCTGCCTCTGGCGTCGGTGGTGCAGTCGGGCCGAGGGCTTCAGTCGCGTGAGACGAGCGCCCGCCGGCGCTGGCGGGATGCGAGGAGCGCGCCGGCGTTGCCGCAGCACGGGCGAGAGTCTGAAGGGAGGGCGGGGGGGAGGGCGGAGGTCGATGGCGAGGGGGGGTGGAGGTTGGGGAGGAGCACGCATCCTGAAAATAAGAAAGACCAAGGGTTGGTCGGCCCGACCCGCCCCAAAGTTTTGAGGTCTGCGTCTGCCGACGAATATGCCGTCTGTGCGCAGGCTCGGGCGCCTGGAAAAGGGGCGTTGGAGGGCCAAGCCGACCTGCTTGTTGAAGACCAAAATTTGGGGCCGATGCCGAATACCGTTCTTGCGCTCTAGCCAAAAGCGTCTATGGACACATGGGGTGCCGTGACGTCCATACACACTTGCGGGGTGGATACGTCTATGGACATCATGGCCGTTGCGTTCGGCGCGGTGCAAAGTCGGAGAAGGGGTAGATCCGTCTACGGTACGTGCCTGGTCTAGAGCAGTTCCCACATGGTACTCCAGGGTTGGCCTGAGCGGACACGCGCGCGGGGGGTCTCCGCCCCTTTTGTGCGCGCTCCTCGCTGCAGCCTAAACCTAACCCATATACCTGCCCCGGTCCTGCTACTGTTGCTCCTGGGCCACGTTTGCCGGGAACTGGCTCTGCCTTGCGCTGCTCCTAGGGATCCTGTCCCTTCGCGGGTGTGCGCCAGGCCATCCTTGGACCCTGCTCCTCCTCCTCCTCCTCCTCCTCCTCCTCCTCCTCCTCCTCCTCCGCCTCCGCCTCCTCCTCCTCCTCCTCCTCCTCCTCCTCCTCCTCCTCCTCCTCCTCCTCCTCCTCCTCCTCCTCCTCCTCCTCCTCCCCATATGTCCGCTTCTGAGATGTCCCGCGCAACGCAGCAGTTGACATAATCCAGAGGCCGCGGCCTCACCCACCCGGTTCTGGCGAAGCCCGGAGGCTTGTCCGCAGCGGTGGCCGCGCGTCAGTCGTGCATCCCCGAGCTCCCGCGGCGGGACCTCCGCCTCTCCTGGAGGCCCAACGGAAAACACCCCTCGGAGAGACCTCGATCCTCGACCTCCCTCCCCCTCGGTCCTCGATCCCTTCTCTGGCTCCCGCGGTGGGACCTCCGCCTCCCGCCTCCCCTCGAGGCCCAACGAACAAAACAGGACACGTCCAGAGGAGGCCTCGATCCTCGACGTCCCCCCCCCCACTCCACTGTCGTTCCTCCCCCCCGTTCCCGAAGGTAGGGGGCAGAAGGTGATGGAAGAGGGTTGAAGAGATGGAGGAGGACGAGCAGGAGGCAAAGGGGGAAGATGGAGGAGGAGAAGGAGGAGAAGGAGGAGGAGGAGGAGGAGGAGTAAAGAGGAAGACTATGCGGAGGAGGAAGTGCAGGGCGGGGAAGATGAATAAGGAGGAGGAGGACGACGACGAAGACGGAAGGGGTTGGAGCGGGAGCAGGAAAAGAACACGATGAGGAACAGCAAAAGGATGACCTTCATTCGAGTTCGATAACCGATGACGGGGAAAAATCAGAGGGTCAGTCAGGGCCCGACTCCGCCTCGCGAGCGTCAGGGGCCTCAGGCGCTAGGGCATCCTCAAGCTAAGGCAGCGGAGTCAAATCGAAGCTGGGAGGAAAGTTCTTCCTCCCCCTCCTCTGAATCTGAAATCTTTCCATGTGCCCCTGCGAGCTTGGGATGGCCCCATGTTGCAAAAGGGAGCGAATTGCAGAGGCATCAGGTTTGCTTAAGGACGCTTTGGATTCTGGTTTGTACTGACCTCGAAGCTTTTTGAATAGTCCTCCACAGGAGTATTCGCAGCAAGCGGTGCAAACACACAACATGGTGCCGTTCGAACAGACCAAACCAATGCAGCGATGCCCTCTCTCCTGGAAGGAACGGGCCACCAGTGACTGCTGTCTGCCACGCCTTGCCGGCCGCAGGAGGTTGGTCTTCCTGACGCTTGGATTCCAGGCAAGTCTTACATTTCCGACAGGTGTACATCCATCGCCAGACAGGAGCTCGAGAGTCCTTTTGCACAATGGCCTCGGTGCCGCCATGTCTTCATGCCTGTCACAGACGCGCCAGGAGCCAGATAAGGAGCCGTACTTCCCCCTTCGCCCCGAGTGGTGCGCGTGCGAACCTCCGCCGCCGCGGCTATGCGTGGCTCGCTCGAGGTTCTGGGGTCTCGCTCAGTGGCCCAACCGCCCCCCCGACCCGGCCCGCACTGCGCTCGCCCCCGCAGAGGGCGCGACGCCCCGTGCGGGGCAATGGCCCCGATGCAAAACTTACGATTTGCGCGCGTTCCCGGCCCTTCTCCTCTCTGGCTTCTAAAGTTCTGTAGCCCCGAACGGGGTGGCGTGCCTGCGCCGAGAATGAACAAGGTCATGCATGCCTGCGCCGGTGCCTGCAGTGACAGGGCGATGCCTGCACCTCATGATTTGGCGTGCCGGAGGCGCCTGCACTTTGCCGTGGGCGGTGCTTGCGCTGTATTTGTTATTTATATATACACATACACATATATAAAAGAAAACAATGAATAATGTCCGCGGCGCCTGCGTTAACAGCGCGATAGCGAGGGGACGCTTGCGCCCTATTATTTGACGTGCCCGCGGCGCCTTCGCCTGGCCGCGCGCGGCGCCTGCGCGGATAACCGGGCTGCACACGCGATTCTTGCGCTGACAATTCGATTGCGAGGCGACGCCTACACCATATTATACGTAAGGGCTTCGCCCCCTGCCGACGGCCCTCTCTCTATCAGAACGGGAAAAATCAGAGTCGCGTTGGTGTGTCTCGGCGCTTCCTTGGCGCATCTTGGAACATCGTGCGAGGGCGGATAGGAATCATCAGCGCATATTGAGACGTTGGCTTTATCGAAGACGCCTACGGCGAATCACCGCCGCCCCCTGCCTTTTGAAATCGCCCATGTGGCCGAGCGTTGTGGCAAGAGCTCTGCCAAGCTATCGGACCATGTGTTCCGCCAACCGTTGTGGAAACCCGTCGGGGAGCACTTGGGGGAGGATGGCGGGGAAGGTCAGAAAGAGGCGGAGGAGGAGGTGGAGGAGGAGTAGGAGGAGGAGGGGGCATTTGGGGAGCCTTTGGGGACACTCTTGGGGCCTCCTGGGAGCTTCCTGGGAGCCTCTTGGAGGCATCTTGGGGGCCTCCTTGGGCCTGTTGTGGGCCTTTGGGGGCCTTTGGGGGCTCCTCGGGGGCCTCTTTGGCCGTCTTGGTGGGCTTCTGGCCCGTCTGACGTAAAAACCATGGACAATTAATGAATGTCACCTCTTCGGGCCATCCTAGAGAAACTCTTGGAGCCCTCTTGGCCCGTCTTGGAGCCCTCGTGGGAGGCCTTTGGGGCCGTCTTGGTGGCTTCTTGGGCGGACTTCGAAGAATCTTGGACCCTCTTGGGCCGTCTTGGAGGCCATCTTGGACCATCTAAGGCGGACTTGAAGGCCATCATGGGCCATCTTGGCCGTCTTGGAAGCATTTGGGAGTCCATTTGGGACCATCTTGGGCGTGAAAAGCATTGACATGCGCAGTTTCCAGTCCCTTCTGGGTGACCGGCGCGGCGCGCTGGGCCGAAGCCCCATGGCGAGTTCTACAATAATCAAAACTGAAAGGATCCGGCACGCCGGCCACCCCTGTGGCAAGCCAACGCGGGGCGGCGGATCGAAGACGCCTACGGCGAATCACCGCCGCCCCCTGCCTTTTGAAATCGCCCATGTGGCCGAGCGTTGTGGCAAGAGCTCTGCCAAGCTATCGGACCATGTGTTCCCCCAACCGTTGTGGAAACCCGTCGGGGAGCACTTGGGGGAGGATGGCGGGGAGGATGGCGGGGAAGTTCAGGAGGAGGAGGAGGAGGAGGAGGAGGAGGAGGAGGAGGAGGAGGACGACGACGACGACGACGAAGAGGAGAGGGGAGGAGGAGGAGGAGGAGGAGGAGGAGGAGGAGGAGGAGGAGGAGGAGGAGGAGGAGGAGGAGGAGGAGGAGGAGGAGAAGGAGGAGGAGGAGGGGGCATTTGGGGAGCCTCTGGGGGCACTCTTGGGGCCTCCTGGGAGCTTCCTGGGAGCCTCTTGGAGGTGTCCTGGGGGCCCCCTTGAGCCTCTTGTGGGCCTTTGGGGGCTTCTTGGGGGCTTCTTTGGCCGTCTTAGGGCATTCCTGGCCCGTCTGACGTCGTCGGAAGCAGTCTTGGGGGCCTCTTTGCGCCGATTTGGAACCCTCCTGGGGTGCTCCAGGGCCGTCTTGGAAGCCATCTGGAGGCCTCTTGGGTCGTCTGGGGGCCCTCTTGGGCTTGGGGCCGTCTTGGGGGCCTCTCGGGCCGTTCTGGGGTCAGCCTGGAGCCCTCTTGGGCGATCTTTCGGGTCTCTTGGGCCGTCTTGGGCCGTCGGAAGACAGGCGCAAATGTCAAAATCCGTCGGAAACCGAAGGTCAATCAATGATTTTGGTCTCTTCGGGCCTTCCTGGAGGCCCTCTTGGAAGCCGCTTGGGCCGTCTTAGGGACCTCTTGGGGGCCTCCTGGGCCGTTTCATGGACCTCTTGGGGGCCTCTTGGGCCGTTTCAGGCCAGAGCCATCGTGGACCGTCTTGGTGGGCTCCTGGCCCGTCTGACGCCGTCGGAAGCCGGCCGACTGGGGGCCCTCTTGGGGTGCTCCAGGGCCGTCTTGGAGGCCATCTTGGCCGTCTTGGAGGCCTCCTGGGCCGCTCTGGGGCCATCTTGGAAGCCTCTGGGGAGTTTGGGTGGCGATCTTTGGGGGCTTTGGGGGCGTCTCGGGCTGTCGGAAGGACGAAAAACAAACAAGTGTCAACATCCGTCAGAAACATTGGGAAACTCAGAGATTTTGGTTTCGTCGGGCCTTCAGGAGGCCCTCTTGGAGGCCTCTTGGGCCGTCTTGGAGACCTCTTGTGGGCCTCTTGCCGTCTTAGAACCATCGTGGGTCGTCTTGGTGGGCTCCTGGCCCGTCTGAAGCCGTCGGGAGCTGTCTTGGGGCTCTCTCTGGGCCGACTGAGGGCCCTCTTGGGGTGCTCCAGGGCCGTCTTGGAGGCCATCTTGGGCGTCTTGGAGGCCTCTTGAGTCGTCTTGGGGCTCTCCTGGGTCGGTCTTGAGGGCCTCTTGGGCCGTTCTGGGGCCATCTTGGATGCGTCTGGGGCGATCTTGGGGCGGTCGTTTGGCTCTTGGGCAGTCTCGGGCCGTCGGAAAGCCGAAAAGAAGCAAATCCGAGAATCCATCAAAAACCAAGAGAAATCCATGATTTTGGTCTCTTCGAGCCTTCCTGGAGGTCCTCTTGGAGGCCGTCTTGGGCCGTCTTCGGCCATCTTGAGGCTATCTTATGCAGTCTTTTCTGCATCTTGGACCGTCTTGGAGGCATCTTGGGGCCGTCTCAGGCTGACTTGGAGGCCATCTTGGCCATCTTCGGCCATCTTGGCGTTTTTGAAAGCCAACTTGAGCTGTCTTGGGGAAACAGTTCGGCAAATTAGGCGCCTTCCGGTCCCTTCCAAGTGGCTGGTGGGCTCGGCCGGAGCTCCAGGGGAGAGTTCTTTCAGAAAAAGAACCAAACCAAAACCGAACGGATCCACCACGCCAGGCACAGGGGTCGGCCACAGGGTGCGGCGGGTCCTTGTGGCCTTCGGCCCATCCCGCCACCGTGCCCGGGTTGCGGGTCTGAGGCCTTTTGTATATGTGTTGGGGTGTCGTGGGGACCCTCTCGGGGGTCCCTTGGTGGCGGTTTGGGCGCCTTTTGGGGACCTCGTGGGGTCTCGTGAGGTATCTTTCGGGCCTCTTGGAGGCCTCTTGGGCGCGTCTTGGGCGCCTCTTGGGACTCTTAGGGCCTCTTGGCGGCCTCTTGGGGCCTCCTGGGGGCTTGTCGGGGTACAAATATGGAACGTTCGGTTCGTGGTCCCCTGCTTGGGCCCCTCTTGGCGCCGTCTTGGGGCCCTCTTGGATCGTCTTGAGCGCTTCTTGGGCCATCTTGGAGCCCTCTTGGGCCGTCTTGGGGCGATCTTCGGCCGTCTTGGGGCCCTCTTGGAGGCCTCTTCGGCTGTCGTGGGGCGGTCTTGGGAGCTTCTTGAGCAGACTTGGAGCGTCGGAAAGGCCAAGAGCCTCCAAAAACCTTCGTAACATCTGCGGTGTTGGCCTCTCGGGCCTCTCTTAGGAGGCCTCTTGGAGCGTTCTTGGGGCCTCTTTGGGCCCTCTCGGGCGTCTTGGAACCATTTTTGGGCGGAGCACTCTTGGCCTTGGCAACGCGAATCTGGCGTAATTTGCAAACGGTTGAGTGATTCGGGGACGCGAATGTTGCGTACTGTACGTAGACTTGTTGCCTCGAGGACGCGAATACTTTGTAAGTTACAAGGGCTTGTTGCCTCGGGAGCGCAAGCATTGCAATACTTCCAAGGGTTTGTGGCCTCGGGGATGCGAATACAGTGTAATCTACAAGGGATTATGGCCTCGGGGACGCGAGCCTAATTTATGTCTTGGTCCTACGCCCCCCCCATGAATTCAGAGAGCGCGATCCGGGCGGGGTGCTTTGGATTCCTATTGGGCCCACCCCCTCGCGCGGACTTCAACAATTTACCGTAGGGAATTGGATACTTGAAACTGTATCTGGCGCAGGTAGCAGCAACTTCGGCCTACAGCCTGGTGGCCCCTCAAAGGGGCCGGCGGATTTGACGCGCCTGCAATGCTTGCGCCGAGTCATGCGCAGCGCCTGCGCCTAGAAAGCGACAGCGCTCGCGGCGCGCTTGATAACGCCGCCATGACGGGGCGATGTCAGCTCCCCACTATTTGACGCGCGCGTCTGCGGTGCCTGCGCCGACTCACGCGTGCAACTCCAGGCAGGGGCGGGAATGGAACGGCGCGGCGGTTTAACCGCGCGTCCTCGGCGCGACGTCGCTGGTCTTGCGTGGGGCAGACACCAGCCACGTGGGGGCGGAAAGCATCGTCGCCCGCGCTCGCGGGGTTGACCTCGCAACGGTTCATAGCTGCGCCCACTTCACCCGCCAGGTCGCGTCGCGGAGCCTGGACAGGTCGCTCCGCTTTCTGTCCTTGGTTCACAGTCGGTATCGGATTCTGGGAGTGAGGACGGAGCCAGGACGTCCACGGACGGCAGTGCCGTGGATGCGATGATTGCGATGATGACGGCGACGGCGATGGCGACGATGCAACCATCGGGGCCGCAGCCACGCTCATTTACGTTGCACCCCGTCGCGCGCATCGGCTCCCAGTATGGGTATCCCTGCTTCGCCTGGAGCAGCGTGTCCCCGGTTCCGTTCGGTTCGTTTCGGTTCGGGGGGATTGGTTCGGTTCAGTACGGTTACGGTTTCGGAGTTGAACCGGTTCCCATTCAGAGGGCGGTTCCGTTTCAGCCGGTTCCATTTCGGTTCTCGGTTTTTGCAGATGACGTGTGCGCGTGTGCGTCTACATGATCATATGGAGGCGTTTTAAGGTTCAGTTCAACCAGTAGTCAGGAGGAACCCGGGGGCCAGGGGGGCCACTGGGCCCAGCTACCCGACGGGCCAGGGGAGCCACTGGGCCCAGACGTCACGCATGGTGCCCTCGACGGACCAGTCGACAGCATCGTGCCCCCTGGACCAGGGGGCTCTGGCGACACCGGGCGATTCCTCAGCGCCAGGATAGGAAACGCTTGGAGCACGGTCTTGGACAGTACGGACCACTCACTCCTGGCATGGGTCATACCAAAGGACAACTGGGACGGCAAGGGCGCCGCCCGCGCCCTTACCGGGCGCGCGCAAGATGGTGGGGGCCTCGCCCCGGCCGCCGTCCCCAGTTCGGCCCTGGAGGCCCCGAGCACCCCTGGAAGCCCAAAGCGCATTGTCGAACCGTCCAAAAATGCGATTTGAGCTTTTCCGCCGCCCTTCCGTCTCCAGTGCAGCCCTGGAGGCTCCGAAAACCACCTGCAGGCCCAAAACGCATTTTCAAACCGTCCAAAAATACGATTTGAGCTTTTCCGCCGCCCTGCCATCCCCAGAGCAGCCTTGGAGGCTCCGAAAACCACCTGGAGGCCCAAACGCATTTTCGAACCGTCAAAAAATTCGATTTGAGCATTTCCGCCGCCATTCCGCCCCCAGTTCGGCCCTGGACAAGCAGCAAAACAGGAGGAGGGAACTCGGGGGCGCAGGGGATGAGTTGGGAGCGGGTGGGATGGACCTAGCCAAGAGTTGGCGCTCGCATCGGGCAGTTCCCAAGGGTCCACCTCCACGACCGGTTCCCGGTTCGGTTCCCAGTTCGGGCCCGGTTCGGTTCCACCGCGTCCGGCTTGGTTCGGTTTCAGTTCACGTCGGGTTTATGACGGGTTCCGGTTCCGTCGGTTCCCCCTCGGTCGGTTCGGTTCTGTGGTTCGTGGTTCGGGTCTGGGCTTCACTGCTGGAATATAATACACTTTGGCAACCGCCTGTCATGCGGCACGGTCCCACTTATGATTAAGACCCCCCCAAAAAAAAAGTTGGCCCAGCGTTTCTTAACCAACTTGCCGGAAAGTTGGCTCAGCTTCTTAAGGGGAGTGGTAGCCTTGGATCTTAGAGATGAATAATGTACGCTCCTGGATCCGAACACTTGCCCAGCGTTTCCGTAAGAACCTTTCGAAAACTTGGCCCAGCTTTCTTCATTAATAAGTATCATAATTTTTGACGGTAGTTGCACTTTGGGTTCTCACACCCCACTTGGACTGTAAAGTCGACCCGCGCAGTAGGGATGGGCAACCTTCCCAATGATACCCTTACATCCTTGCCTCCTCGGTTCACCCTGGGCCACTTTCGTCGGCTGCGCTCCGCTCGAGAAGCTTCGACATGGGCGTCCAAGGCCCTTGCATCCTTATCGCGAATCCTTATTCTGCGGGTAGACTGTAGGGGCGGGTCGCTGTTGTCGTCCTGCCAGCTCTGCCACGAGAGCATGGGCAGTTCCGCGCTGAGCGAGCCGCCCGGCTCAGTGGGGAAGCAGAGGGGCAGGAGGACGAGGTCGAGGACGAGCGGGACGAGGGCGGAGGGAGAACGTTGAGGAGGAGGAGGAGGAGGATGAAGGGACGGACAACGAGGAAGAGGACGAGGAGGAAGAGGAGGAGGAGAGAGGGAAGAGGAGGAGGAGGAGGAGGAGGAGGAGGAGGACGAGGAGGAAGAGAGTAACAAAAAGAGGACGGAGGAGGAGGATCAGCAGCAACAACAAAGAGGATGAGGAAGAGGCAGAGGGGGAGGAGGAGGAATATGAGCAGCAGGGGAGATGTGGGAATATGAGAAGGACAAGGAGGAGGAAGAGGAGGAGAAGGAGGAGGAGGAGGAGGAGGAGGGTGAGGAGGAGGGTGAGGAGGAGGAGGAGGAGGAGGAGGAGGAGGAGGAGGAGGATGTACAGGATAAGGCGGAGGAGGAGTGGAGAAAAAGGGGGAGGAGGGAGGAAGAGGATGCAGAAGGAAAAATGGCAGCACGAACGGGACGAGGAGGACGTAGCGCAATTGGACATGGTGCAGCAGACGTCCCCGCGGTAGGACCTCTTGGGCGCCGCCGTAGAGCGCCCGCCCCCGCACACGCGGCTGAAGCTGTCGCGCACGGGTGCCCGGCCAGTGGACGTGAGCGCCTCCGCCACGGAGGCCCGCCGCCGCGGGAGGCCGGCCGAATGGATGCGGCATTGCAGCAGTGTGGCGGATCGAGGACGGAAGACCGAAGACCAGGGGCATTTGCCCACACCATTGCCTTGTTCTGCCACTGAGTTTTCAGAGAGTCGTCTTGTTCGCGGCCATCGTGGCAACGGCCAGGTGAATGAGGGGAGGGAGGGTGACGGGGGAGCGGGGGGTGGGCGGGGAGCGGGGGGGGCGGCAAAGCGTTTGCGACCCATTCGTCCTTCGTAACGGGGAGGGGGGAGGGGGCCGCGGCGTGGGTTGGGCACCGTCGCCTGGTGTGATGACGCTGCTGGAGGGGAGAGGAGGAGGAGGAGGAGGAGGAGGAGGAGGAGGAGGAGGAGGAGGAGGAGGAGGAAGGGGAGGACTAGTGGAAACCCAAGAGTCACCAACGATATTGGAATAAGCCCTCCCCCCAAGTTTTCTCATCACTGGCCCCCACAACGGTTCATTTCCACAGAGGGACCTGCCTCGTTGGAAGACAACCATTTGAAGACCCTGAAGCATGCTAAAACATTGTTCTCGGTATTCTAACGCTACGGATAAACCTGACTGCTGCGTCTTGACGATCCTGAATCGTGCTAGAACGCCATTGGTGGGACTTTTAATAACGCGAATCATCATAACTGTTGCGCCCTCATAATCGTGTATCCTTGCAGAACACCATTTCTGGTACGGCGACCATGAGGATCCGTTAAAGCCTTGCAGCTGTTTAACAAGAATATGCGCGGCGCTAAGGCGCGAGCAACATTTTGAAAACGACCCGCCTTCCACCTGTGAAACTTTTCCAGGTTGCTCAAACGAATGTACGCGGCGCTTGGGCGAAAGCCACATTTTGAAAACAACCCGCCCTCAATCCGCGAAACACGTCCACATGTTGAACGCGAATATGCGCGGCGCTTAGACGAGAGCCACCTATTGAAAACTACCCGCCCTCAATCCGCGAAACCCTTATACACGTTGATAACGAATGTGCGTTGCGCTAAGGCGAAAGCCACATTTTGAAAACCACCCGCCCCGAATCCGAGAAACTCTTGCAAATGTTGAAAACGAATGTACGCGGCGCTGGGGCGAGAGCCACCTTTTGAAAACAACCCGCCTTCATTCCGTGAAACTCTTGCAAACTTTGAAGACGAATGTGCGCGGCGCTGAGGCGAGAATCACATTTTGAAAACCAAGCGCCCTGCAGTTGTAAAGCTGTTGTCAACGTTTTATCAGCAGGGTCATACATGAAGAAGTCTCAGGCGAAACGCCCAGCCCGCCCTAAAAACTGGCTTCGGGGTGCGACATGATAAAGTTACTTTTGAGGAGAAGGAATGGAGGAGGAGGAGGAGGAGGAGGAGGAGGAGGAGGAGGAGGGGGAAACGGAGGGAGGAAGAGGGTGTGAGGAGTAGGGGGTGAAGGAGGGGAGCGAGGAGGGATAGGTGAAGGGGGGGAGGAGGAGAGAGGCAGGCGCGGGGAGGTGGAGTAGTGGAGGAGGGGCCCGTGCACACCCAAGTCACGTCCATCATTCATCATGGTGCAGTAAACCCTCGCTCCAATGTCAGTTTCCAGAGGTTCCTCCAATCATTCATGTTATTGCGGGGCGTCCCCCAGTGGAAGACAGCCGTCTGAACATCCCCGATCGCGCCACAGCACAGAACCTGAGTTTCTCACGCCCCGAATCAACGTGACTGCTGCGTCCTGTCAATCCGAAGTCTTGCCAGAACGCCTTTCCGGAATTTCCAACGGCGCGAATCAAGGTGAGATTGCGCCCTGACAGTTCTACGTCGAACAATAAGATCATTATTGGGACTTCAACTGTACGATCCCGTGACATTGTTGTAGACTTGTGAAACGACTTGTGAAACGACTTGTGAAACGACGGTGCGTGGCGCGAAGGCGAGAGCCACGTTTTGAAATTGAACCGCCCTCGATTCTTGAAGAAGTTGCACATGTTCAAGACGAATGTGCGCGGCGCTGAGGGGATATCCACGTGTTCAAAAAGGGCCGCTTCCCGTCCTTTCCCTTGCTGCAGCTTTGTTTGGTGGGGAAAGTACATGTGCGCAACGCTCAGGCGAGAGCCACATTTTGAACACGACATGCCCTCCATCTTCTTCACTGTTGCACATTCCAGGTTTCATGGTCATAAGCGGTGAGGACGTCTCAGGCGAAACGCCCAGCCCGCCATAGCGCCAGGTCTGAGGGTGCGACAGGCAGAGCTACTCATCAGGAAACAGGATGGAGGAACGCCTCTGCCAACGGAGGCTGTCCGACGAGGCCCGGATAGGAGGAGAGGAGAAAGAGAAGGACGGATGTGGAGGAACGGCTCCGTGCCCCACCTGCGGCCAAGAAGCCACGGCAGATTTATTCAGATATTTCGTGGGCGTCCGGGTGTTTGGTAAGAGCGAGCCGCTCTTTGGCAAACGTTTCCCTCCGCCTTGGCATGTCCCTATATTTTCCTGTACGCCTTTCTATGTTTGTGTATTTATGTGTACACATGTGTTTACATGTATCTAAATACGTATTCATGTCTATGTGTGTGTGCCTCTCTGTCTCACTCACTGTGCCTCTCTCTCTCTCTGTTTTTTGTTTTCTCTCTCTCACTCTCTCTCTCTCTCTCTCCCTTCTCTGTTTACATTATTCCACAATCAGTGCTTGCACTGAAGGGGTCCTAGCGGAAGTTCCCCAATCAGTGCTTGCACTGAAGGGGTCGTCGCGGAAGTTGACGGATTTGGCGAACGTTTCCCGCCGATTTTGGTCGCACGCTGGTTTCCCGGGTTCCCGATTCCGGGTTCCCGAGTTCCCGCTTCCAGGTTCCGGGCCGATTTCGGAGGGCGGCGAGGTTCCCGGGTTCCCGGGTTCTTGGTCGATCTTCTTATCGATCGGTCTCACCATCGATCGCATTACCCACTTCCTCTATCGATCTCACCATCGATGTCACTATCGATCTCATAAGCGATCTACTTAGAGATCGCATGGGTGATCTCGCGATCGATATCACTATCGATCTTATTGAGTCGATTTCACTCTCGGTCTCATGATCGACCTTACAATCGTCCTCATTCTCGATTCCACTATCGATTTCATTATCGATCTCACAATCGATCTCAAGATTCATAGTAGTAATGTTCAGATCATCCACTGATTGGGTTTTCTCAGGTGTAATTGAAAGATTTGGCGAAAGGTTGTGGCCGATTTTGGTAGCAGGCTGGGTTCCCGGGTTCCCGGTTCCGGGTTCCTGGGTTTCTGGTTTTTGGTTCCGGGCCAGCCAATTTCGGTGGGTTCTGGGTTCCCGTGGGTTCTGGGTTCCCGGGCTCCCGGGTTCGTGGTCGATCTCGTCAGCGAAACCATCCATTGATTGCGGCTTTTCGAAAAGCCGCACATGCGGTTGGCGGTTTCTCTGCGCGCACCTATCTCAGTGTCCCAAGCCCCACTCTCTAATGCGGGATGCCTCAATGTACACATTCCTCAGCATGGCGTTGTCTCTCTCTCTCTCTCTCTGTTATCCCTCTCTTTCTGTATGTATACCTTATATATACGTATGTTTATAATCACATATATATATATACATATATGCTGAATTATATAAGGTGTGCTTGTACACGTGTATGTGTGTAGATGCACACATGTGTACATATATATATATATATATATATATATATATATATGTATGCATGTGAACGTACACTGTACATATATATCAAATGTATGTATACATATGTATGTGTATACGCGTGTGGTTTGTGTCCTTGACCTCCTTCCCCTTTCCAGCCCGCTCTCCCTCTCTTTATATATTTCTCTCTCTCTCTCTCTCTAGTTCGGTATATACAGATATACAGATTAATGTGTCTGTTTCTCCCTCTCTCTCTTTCTCTATGCTTATATTGCTTCACGTCTGTATGTATAGTATGTCTTCTTGTTTGCCTCTCTCTCTCTCTCTCTCCATGTAATCCTCTTCCAATATGTTTACAAGCCCGGGGGGGGAACCGCCCCCCCCCCAAAAAAATGGATCCCCGGGACCTGGGGTTGTTGGGCTCCCTTGGACGTCCTTGGAAAAGGTCACCCGGCTTTCTGGGTCTCCACAAACGCCTTGCCAGCAGACCCAGAGCGATCATAGGAGGCATCAGAAAGGATCAAGGGAGGCCCCAGACAGCACAAGAGCGCTCCAAGAGGGACTCCAATTGCTTCAGAACGGCCCACAAGACCCCCAAGGCACCCCAAACAACTTTCCAAGGGGCTTTCAAAACACCAGAATCTTCCCTCCCCTGGGTAAAACCTACAATTTTAGCATATTCGCCTTTCGGATTTCATTTGCTTTCAAAACGGCTTCAAAGCCCCCGAGATCGCTTCAAGACGCCCCAAAAGGCCCCCAAGAAAGCTTCAAGACGGCCGAGCCTGGCCCCACGATCGCCCACGAGAACCCCAACACAGCCCATAATGGACCCAAGAGGCCCCCCAAGGGCTTCCAGGGGCCTGGGAAGTCCCTGGAAGTGCCCAAGATGAGTCCAAAGGGGGCTCCAGCGGGCCCAAGCTCCCCAAGACGGCCCAAGAAGGCCCCAGGACGGCCCATGAAGGCGCCAAAACGGCCCACGAGGGCCCCGAAAACACCCCCACGATGTTTCCGAATGCCAGCATTCATTGATTTTGCTCCCATGACATTCCACATTGTGACCCAGTCGTTGAGGGTCCCGTGGCATGCAGCGAAGATGCCCGAGGATGCCCCCACCAACTTTCAAAAGATGATCGTGAGGCCCCCAGGGGTCCCAGAAGTCCCTGAGAGGCAATCGACTCCTACGCGCGCGTTCCCTTGGATTGGCAGTGCTTGGAATTATGATGCATGGCTTCACATTGCGTTGCTTTGTTTGGCGCTCACTTGCATGGCTTCCCATTGCTTTGCATTGCGCACCTCGGCGGCCCAGGCCACCAGGGGGCGCCCACGCGATTCATTGGGATGTTCTCTTCACCGGCCGGCAACTCAGGAGGATGAGGAGGAGAGGAGGAGGAAGAGGATGTGGACCAGGAGAACGCGAATAAGAAAATGAAATAGGACGAGGGAATTATACGCAAGGGGAGTGCGGAGGACGAGTGGCGAGTATCACCCAAACAGAAAACGAGGAGGGGGAGGAGGACGAGGGAGTCGTGAGATCCGCTTCGCCCGGGTATGCTCACAACTCCCACCTCGGAAACGCTTTGCCTCGCAGTGGTCCCGCCATTTTCGCTTGGGACATCCTCGCAACTCTGAAGTCCGAGACGCCCTGGCCTGAGGTGTTCAGGCCAATTTCGCCGAGACAGTCTCGCAAGTCTGACTTCGGAGGTGCCCTGCACCATAATGGTTAGCCTACTTTCGCCTGCGACGTCTCGCAACTCTGGATTTCGGGATGCCCTGAGCTGAGGTGTTCACACCACTCTTCGCTTGAGACTTCCTCGCAAGGCTGACTTCGGAGATGCCCCGCCCCATAGTGCTCGGGCCAGTTGCGCCTAAGACATCCTCGCAACTCTGACCTTGGAGGTGCCCTACCCCAAGGTGGTCCGGCCACTTCCGCATGCGACACCCTCGCAACTCTGCGTCCGGGGATGTCCTAAGCTGCGGTGTTGGGGTCACTTTCGCCAGAGCCATCCTCGCAACTTTCGGTTCCGAGGTGCCCCGAGCTGAGAAAAGCAGACCGCTGTGGCCTGAGACCTCCTCCGAACTCTGACCTCGGAGAAGCCCTGCCCCAAGGTGATCCAGCCACTTCCGCTTTAAGACTTTCTCGCAACTCTACGTTCCAGGGCTCTTTGAGCTGAGGTGTTTGGGCCACTTTCGCTAGAAACGTTCTCGCAGCTCTGGGCTCCGAGATGCCCTGCCCCATGGAATTCCGCCACTTTCGCTTGAGACATCCTCGCGTCACTGAGTTCCGGTCTGTCCTGAGCTGAGGTGTTCAGGCCGTGTTCGCTCGAGACATCCTCGCAACTCTGAGTTCCGGTATGTCCTGAGCGGAAGTGTTCAAGCCATTTTCGCATGAGACATCCTTGCACACTGACCTCGGCGATGCACAGTCCCATGGTAATCTGGCCATTTTCGCCTGGGACCCTCGCACCTTTTAGTTGCGAGATGCCCTGAGCAACTGGTCAGGCCACTACCACCTGAGATACGCATGTGTATGCGAACCCATAGTGATATATACCTATATGTATATATATATATATGTATACATATGGGCGTGCACCGACAAAGCACGTACGAGTTGCATATGCATGCTGAGCGCCTTACACACATACACTTATATGTACATATGTACGCTGTTTACACATATACAACAATGTAAGTATATTGTATACACCTAGACATATATACGGATAGTGAATGCGCGTGCGCGTGTATAAATGCATGCGCGCATGTACGCACGTACGCATTCCGCTTGCGTGCGGAACTCAAAGGACCAAGGTGCATGGCGCGCAGCGCCAATGCAGTCTTGTATGTATATATATATATATATATATGTATATATACGTATATATATATATATATACAAGTGGCACGTGTGTGCCCAGGCTCATACAAAAAACTGAAGGGGCGTTTGAAGCAGGAGTGAAATGCAACATCGAAGTCGCACTCGAGCGCAAGTGGGGTTGCCACACCTTGCGATGTGTGTACCAGGACCCCCAGGAAGCCTCAGGAGGCCCGACTTGGATACCAGAAGAGGCTCCAGGAGGCCCCAGGATTGTGAGTGTTGTGCGTGTGTGTGTGTGTGTGATGTATGCTTTGTGTGGTGCGTGCTTTTTGTGTGTTGTAGGTGTTGTGTGTGTGTTATGTTTGTCTAGCGTGTGATGTGTTGGGCGTGATTTGTGTCTCTGTGTGCATGTAGTTCTGAAGCCCCAGGAGGCCCCAGGAAGCCCCAGGCGGCCTCAGGAGGCCCCAGGAGACCCCAGGAGGCTTCAGGAGGCCCCAAGAGGCTCCAGGAGGCCGCAGGAGGCCCCAGGAGGCCCCAGGAGGTTTCAGGAGACCCCCAGGAGGCTCCGAGGCGGGGTCTGGGATGCCAGAAGGTTCAGAAAGCCCCAGGAGGTTCCAGGAGGCCCCCAGGAGGCTCCGAGGCGGGGTCTGGGGCTCGATTTTGGAAGGATTTTTCAAGCGAAACCGCCATTCCCT
This sequence comes from Prorocentrum cordatum, assembly GCA_963575745.1. Taxonomy (NCBI): domain Eukaryota; class Dinophyceae; order Prorocentrales; family Prorocentraceae; genus Prorocentrum; species Prorocentrum cordatum. Next base: position 89,482 of record CAUYUJ010016739.1, on the reverse strand, counting down.
GAGAATCGGGGTCACAATTATTGAAATTACCATGTGTTTTTGAAGGTTTTATGTTAACTGTTGAAATTCCCATGTGTTTTTGGACCCTGACGTCACGATCTGCGTGAGGGGTGCCACCGATTTTCAGAATTTCGAGGATGTCCCGAGCGAAACGCCCAGAAAAATCGCGGACGCGTGCGCATTAATCGCCTCTGAGCTCTACTCCCTCGGAGAGTGCGTATGAGAATATATATATATATATATATATATATATATATATATATATATATATCTATATATATATACCGATAGGGCCCCCCCTACGGGTGATCATGGGGGAGGGAGGGTGAGGCGGTCGATTTTCGATGGTCCTGGGTTCTTTGGTGGTTCTATCAATCTATCTATCAATCTATCAATCTACCAAACTGTCAAATATCATCCAATTCATCCATGTGTGTATATATATACCCATATTTTGATATATCTATATATCTACCTACCTATCTATTTATCCATTTATGAGCCATCAGGACAACCATCTGGACAACCTTCGGGACAACCATCGATCGGGACAACCATCGGGCCAACTATCGACATAAGCATCGGGACAACCATCGGGACAACCATTTGGACAACCACCGGGACAACCATCGGGACAACCATCGGGACAATCATCGGGACAACCATCGGGGCAGCCATCGGGTCAACTATCGGGACAACCATCGGGACAACGGGCAACATCGGGACAACGGGACAATGGCCACGCCAGAGCCTCCGCCAGTGCCGACGCTGGCACCGACGCCAGCGCGGAAGCCAGCACTGACACTAGCACCAATGCAGACGCCTACGCCGCACAAGCACTGGCACCACAAGCGACGACGGCAGCGCCGACGACAGCACCAGCGTCGGCGCCTACAGCTGCACTTGAAGCACGCCACGACGCCAACTACAGTGCGAGGTGCGGTGCCCCCTTGTGTTCCCGAGGCGCTGTGCCCCCTTGTGTTCCCGAAGCGCTGTACCCCCTTGCGTTCCCGAGGCGCTGTACCCCCTTGAATTCTCGAGGCGCTGTACCCCCTTGCGCTCCCGACCCTGGTGCATTTCGACCCCCTGGCGTGCCGGCCAATCGGCTATCCGCCTGCCCATCCCTCGGCATTCCCACCACCACCACCACATGCCGACTTTCAGACGCCACCTACTCCTCCTCTTCCCCTGGGGGGCACGATGTGTCCGCCCCATTGGTGCCGCCAGGATGCACCGGCACACTGCCAGGACGCAGCATTTAGGAGTTCCAGTGGTTCCACACGCGTGCAAGGACTTGATGGGTTGCACCGCGATGTGGGACGTTAGATCTGTCGGCGCCTACGTCGGCACAGCCGTCGGCGCCTAGGCCAGCGTCGAGGCCAGCATGCACGCCTTCGACTGCGCCGGCACCGACAGCAGCGCCTACGCCCGCGCCGACGCCAGCACTGACGCCTAAACGAATTCCAGCGCCTGCACTGGCACAAACGACAGCGCCTACATCAGCACCAATGTCTTCACCGACACCAGCACCGTCGACGACTACGCCAGCACCAACGTCGACGCCTACGTCTACTCCCGCGCCGACCTGCTTGGCGGCCCCCGCGCCGACCAGCTCACCCACTGCTACGCTGAACAGCAAACCGAATCCCACGATGAACAGCATGCCGACTCCTGCGCCGACCAGCTGACCCAATCACGCACCAAGCTGCTCGCCGCCTCCCGTGTCGAATAGTTCACCGACTCCCACGCCGACCAGTCCCTTGATTCCTGCGCCGACCAGCTCGCCGACTCCCGCGCCGGCCAGCTGCCGACTCACGCACCGACCAGCCGATTCCCGCGCCGATCGGCTCACCGACTCCCGCGCTCACCAACTCACCGACCCCCGCGCCGATCAGCCCACCAACTCCAGCGCCGGCCAGATCACCGAGTCCAGCCTCGACCAGTGCACCGTCTCTCGCACGGACCAGCTCACTGACTCCCACGCCGACCAACCCCCCTTTGAGCCAGAGGATTGCGCCACGACTGAAGCAGGAGCAGCCGCACCACGATGGTGACGCAGAAGAAAGAGCCACACTTTGTTGGTGCCATTTCTGTTGGCCTCCTTCACGCTGCCTCCACGTTCACCGCATCGATGGCCAGCAGTGTTGCACCAAGCCGGCCACGGTGTCCACCAGGGAAAGGGGACCGTCCTGGCAACGTGGCCGATACCACCGAGAGCATTGGCTGTATCGTCACCGACTGCATGCTGCCTGCCATGTCAGAGTCGAGCATTTGATCAGACTGTTCCTATTCCATATGCACCTCCGACTCCAACTCCGACGCATGCGTGGTCACATTTACCCGGACAAACAGCTGCAGGGACGTCGTCCCGGCCGACCTGGCAGAGCACCGATGGTAGTGCATGACGGCCTGACCTGGGCTTTGCTACGTCGTACTCCCTCATCCACACCAAAGGTGTCCATCGCGTTGTCTCCGACCTCAGTTGCTGCTTTGCTTCAGTTCCGTCTTTGAGTCCATCCCCGACGCCGATGTGGTGACGTCTACCTGACCAGAAGCGTGCGCCATCCTCTGGATCGCAGCACCATGGCTCTGGCGGCCGTCCCGGACATGATACGATGGCTTCTCTTACTAACGCGTACCCCTACCTTCCTTTCCTTGCTCTCTCCGATTCACCTGCCCCGGAGCTCCTACTCTATGCTTTTTTTCTCGTCGTTTTTTTCGAGACCGCCCGCACCACAGGTGTGCGCGCTCAGCCGCGCTCGACCCTGCATGGTAGGACCCGGGCCGGTTTTGTCGCGCACGCCTTGCAAATGTGGGATACTTTCTTCTGCTCCCCCTCTGCATCCGCTTTTCTCAATCGCATTTCGCGTGGGCGCACACCGCCTACCAATGTCGGTGTACGCACGCGCGAGCCTCGTTACAGAATTTGCTCGGGCGTTTGTGTCCTACCGTTTTTCCTCCTCCTCCTCCTCCTCCTCTTCTGTTCTTGAGCTGCGTGTCACGCAGGCCTCCTCCCTGCAGCGTGCGACACGCCGGTGTCCACCCGGCAATGTTGCGACCAGGTGTTGACTTTTACGTTCGCTGGTTTGATCGTTAAGTATACTTCTCTTCGCTGTCCGCGCCCCTCCTCGTCCTTCCTCCCCCACGCTCCCTGCTCCCTCGGCCATCTAGCTGCGGCCCGATTGTTGTTTTGCTGGCGTTGACCCTGTGAGGTAATCCACAGGTGCCGCCGCGGCCACTGCTTGTCGCCCGGCGTGGCTCGGCACTTCGCCGCCCGAGGCCTTGGGAACCCGCGGGCCTCCTGAGATCTCCAAGAGAAAAACGGGACAGCCATCGGGACAGCCATCGGGACAACCGCCGGGACAGCCATCGGGACAACCACCGGGACAGCCATCGGGACATTCATTTTCCATCGGGACACCCATCGGGGCAATCATCGGGGCAACCATCGGGACAGCCATGGGGACAACCGCCGGGACAGCCATCGGGGCAGCCATCGGGACAACCATCGGGACAACCATCGGGGCAACCGCCGGGACAGCCATCGGGACAACCACCAGGACAACCATCGGGACTACCATCGGGACAACCACAGGACAACCGCTGGACAACCACGGGACAACCGCGGGACAACCGCGGGACGCGCGCCCGCCCGGGTGGGGGGCGGCCCTTTGGGCTCCATGTGGCTTCTACCAGTGCAGGAATTCGCGCAGTTTCGCCCCGCACGCACGAGACGAACCGACACCGAAACCGAATTCCCGGTTGGGGTCACGTTCGCCCACACCCCCCAAAATTCCGATCTACTTCTCCATCTATCTATTTATCTATCTCTGTTGTTATTCACCCTCTGAAATCCACCATCGGGATCACCATCGGGACAACCATCTTGACAATCATCGGGGCAACCATCGGGACAACCATCGGGACAACCATCGGGACAACCATCGGGACAACCATCTGGACAATGACAACCATCGGGGCAACCGTCGGTATCGGGACAACCATCGGGTCAACCATCGGGCACACCATCGGGGCAACCATCGGGAAAACCATCGGGACAACCATCGGGATTACCATCGGGCGCACCATCGGGTTTATCACCGGGACAACCATCGGGACACCCATCGGGAGAACAATCGGACAACCATCGGGACAACTTTCAACTTTTCGGCACAACCATCGGGACAACACCATCGGGAGAACAACATGGGAACAACCATCGGGACACCCGTCGGGACAACCGCAGGGACAACTATCGGGACAACCGTCGGGACCTTCATCGGGACAACCATCGGGGCAACAATCGGGAGAACCATCGGGACAACCATCGGGAGCACCATCGGGACAACCATCGGGACAACCATCGGGGGAACCATCGGGACAACTATCGGGACAACCATCTGATAAACCATCAGGACAACCATCGGGACAACCGTCGGGACAACCATCGGGACAGGCTTCGGGACAACCATCGGGACAACCATCGGGACAACCATCAGGACAACAATCGGGACAACAATCGGGACAACCATCGGGGCAACCACGTGACACCATCGAGAAAACAACATCGGAACCACCATCGTGTCAACCGTCGAGACAGCCATCGGGTCAACCATCGGGACAACCATCGGGCACACCATCGGGACAACCATCGGGCACACCATCGGGGCAATCATCGGGACACCCATCGGGAGAACCATCGGGACACCCATCGGGACAACCATCGTGTCAACCATCGGGACAACCATCGGGACAACCATCGGGACAGCCATCCGTCCCAAACCTGCCTGTAGGGGGACGTGCCCGACCTAATCGTAGCCTGCATCGGCCCTTTGGCTTGCAGCTGGGGGGGGGTTCGTTGCACTTCGCCCCCGCTCCAGACCTCCATGGTTTCGCTGCACTCCTTCACGAAGCGCCTCGGACCAGCGCCGCAGGATGTGGAGGCGGGCTCCGACCTGACCACCTCGATCCTCAGCCGGCACTCCTCCCGGCTGCCTCATCATGATGATGTTGACCCTTCACCTCTGCCACTTCTCTGCCCACGTCCTCGCTGCCGCAATGAGGAAGTCATTATGGAAGGGCGTGGAGCTACGCAGCCAGGCGAGCGCCCTCAGGCATGATTTCGCCGGGAGTCGTTCGAACGTTTGTATTGTTCCCCAGCGAGGGCCATCGAGGAGCATCTGGACCATCTTGCAAAAGAAGCACTCACGAAAGCATCGAGGAGCATCTGGACCATCTTGCAAAAGAAGCACTCACGAAAGACCGAACCATACACGGGGAATGAACTTTCGAGCGATGGCAACTTGGGGGCTCACCGATTTTGAAGTGCAGTTGGTTTAGCCACTGACCAAGAACGATAACCGAAACCATCGTCTAGCAGGAAGGGTACGGTGGAGCGGGCCCTGGCAAGACGTGGTAGGAGACAACGGCAGTAGATGCAGGTGGAAGGCGGGGACGGGGAGGCGAGGAGGCGAAGGGAAGGACATCACGAGAGAGGACGTCGCGAAGTTCTGCTTAGGAATCTCTGGCTGCAGAATTGCTAGGGAAGGGCAGATACGGGGAGGCGAAGAGAAGGACCCCACGAGTGGATGTGGCGCATGTTTGCGCACGGAGCGTGGGGAGGGGGAGGCGGGGTGGCGAAGCGCAGGAAGTCACGAGAGGACGCCGCGCATCCCTGCGCACGGCGTACATGCCCCCGACGCCTCGGCCCCGTCACCCGCGGGCCGGCCGTGGTGCTTTGCCAGAGGCGGCCCTGGCCCAAAGTGACCCCAGCTCGGCGCGTCTGGGGAGGCTCACATCTCAGTATCGTTTCACCGACCCCCGTCCCCATCCCCATCCCCTCCGAGACCCCCAACCAAATGACCCCCCCAGTTGGGGATACGCCCCTCGAAACCCGAAGGGAGCGGCCCATGTCCCCATCTAGGGGGGTGAAGCGGCCAGAGGGGCCCAGGGCCACGCCGCTGGGGATGGGGATCGGTGAAACGAGATCCAACATCGCCGACACAGCGCCCCTCACGAGGCCCAGCGGTCCGACCAGGGTCAGAACTGGCGCGAGGAGCTGCGGGCACCTGGGCCAGAGCAAACTCTCTGCAACCTGCGAGCCCGGAGGCCAGCCCTGGCCCTGTGCCCGCGCAGGTACACGGACACCTCGGTGGTAGCCACGCTCGCGGCGGTGAACCCTGGCGCCGCGGACGGCTCGAGCGACCTCAAAGTGCGGGTCGGAATTGGTCCGGCGAGGGCTCCTGGGTATTTCGCATTGAACGGGGCGCGGCCTCCAGGCGTCGCGCAACAGCATGATCGCTTGGTGTGCTGTATGGAGAGTGGGTCTCCTGGGCCGTTTCCAGGCCCCAGGACCGTCAAAGCAATACCCTTCTCTCAAAAGGGGTCTCAGGGTCACGACGTCTTATGTTTGGCTCTTGGTTAGCTGAGCTTGGGATGTCTCTTGTAGCGGAGAACAGAAGTTGGCATCAGCACCACCATCGGCGGCCAAGTACCTCCACCGAGGAGCGATGGCCTCATATCTTGGCGTTGGTGGTATTTTGGCTACCTGATCGCCCGAACTGTTAGCACCATCGCCAAGATGGGGTGTCCTTTTCTCCGTGATGGAGGCGCCCGCCCGCATCTGTACAATTTGTTTTCCAATTTCTTGGCCTTCGAATTTTCTTCGGCGTCTGAGCGTGCTGCTCAGAGCGGGTCTCTTGAGGCCAACAATAATACGAATCGGGGCTTGTAAGTACAACAGTCCGACGTGAGCGGTACGCGAAGTCCCAGCGGAGTTTGGTGTATGTGTGCGGGGGAAGGGGGGGAGGGCGGCGAAACGAGGGGGGGGGGGGCGAAACAACTCGGTTGTGGCCACGTGCCTTGTTGCTTCGTACTTCGTACGTGCATTCACTGCGCGTCCGCGACAGACGCTTCGACAGAGTTCAGCAGGCTTCGTCGCGATTGCGAGTTCTATGCGATGGTATGGAAGGCAGACGTGCAGACAGGAGTACGCCAGCTTCGCACGTTGAGTAATGCGATTCGTTTCATTAGAGGTTCTGCCCATGCCTGTGTCTGACAGTCGGGGAACTCACGTCGTGCGAATTTGCTTGCGACTAGGACGCCTGTTCAACTGCCAGCAACGCTTGGCACGGAAGACTATGTCTTTCCAGCGTGAGGACCAGGATAGATGGACGTGCCAAGTCGGGGCCGCCGTCACGACGTAAACCACAGCTGGAAACGGCCACGCGGGGGCGGCGCTTTCGAGGCTTCGCTGCGCGAGGAGCTGGATCGCCTGCGGCTGGCGCGCGCCCCGCGGATGGTCCCCTGGGCAATGGCTGCTCGAGGGACGCGAAGCATCGTCAGCATACAGTTTCGGAGCTCCGTTACGGATCTCTGGGATGTCGGCGATGACCGCTTCCGAACGGCCACCGATCATTCGAGCGCTCTGCCAGCACCGCCTGGGTTCGGCAGGAGAGCGCACCCCCTCCTGGACGGTCGGCCGCCTCCAGCTCTCGGAAGCCACCACAAAGAGAGAGGGTGCAGGCAGGAGGAGGGGGCTTTGGGCGCTGCCCCCGCCTCAGGTGCTCACGGCGCATTCGTCACATGCTGAGTGCATGCGTTCTTGTCTGAGCGGCCCCCTTTCGGGCCTTCCAGGTGTGCGGTGTGGGTGGTGGGTGGGGAGGGGCCGGGGTCGAGGACGAGGGCGTTCCGTCGCGGGCCAGCGAATCAGAGGCAGGGCGGTCGGGGGGGGGGGGGGCGCCAGCGCCGCCTTGCAGGGGGCTCGGCAAAATGTGGGTTCCGAACCATCTGGGCCTGTACATAGTTGTAGTCTCTGGCCCCAGGGGAGCTCATCGAAGTAACTTTTCAGAATGACCTCGGCATCTGCGCACAATCCCTGTAGACTTGGAGGGGAGTGATGCGCTGCTCTTGGGTTGGACGCTTCTCAGCGCATCAGACTCCAGCGGGCGCATTCATCCTAAAGCGTGGTTGTTGTGTGCAAGCTGGGTCTGGTGGTAGGACTGCTTCAGGGTTCCGAGGAAGGGCCCTGCTACACATTGTGCCACAGCTGTCATCCCTCCTCCCTCTGGACAGGCCCACCCAGCCCCCTCCGCGCCGGAGGGAGAAGAAGATGCGATGAAAGTCGCGCGATCCGAATCAGCGAGCGTGCAATCAAGCGATCTGAATCGGGGTCGCGTGAGCGGAACCCCTTCGCCGCGACCCCTTGGGCCCGATCGGCTCTCTCTGAACTCCCCGTGGTCCAGCGAGGTCGCAGCTTTCTGCCGAGGTCGGCAGTCCACCCAGCCCCACATGCTGGCGAGCGCGCCCTTCCCGATCGGGCTCTTTCATCATCCCGTTGCCAGAACGGCCAGGGAGGTTGCCAGGGGGGCTCTTGCGTTGAAGCCTAATTACCCTCGGCCTTGCGCCGATCCCATCCCCGGGGCCACGCGGAGGTTCAGAGGAAGCTGCGATGAGACATGCCCTGGGCGTGGTGGTGGCCTTGCAGGAGTCGATGGCGTGGTTAGCCTCCAAGGAGCCAGATCATCTTTTGGCAGCCGCTGCTGCGATTCTGCCGCCGCTGCAGTTGCGCATCCCCTGCTGCACTGGCATCCATACAGCTTCACACCAGCGTGTGCCGGCATTCAAAGACGCGGGGGTCAGATCCCAGGTGGCAGGAGGTGCTTTGCCTCCCCCCTCACCCTCGTCTCCGCCCATCGTCCAAGTTCATTCCTTCCTGCCATAAGCACATCCTCCCTTTTCCTTGTTCCCCTTTATGTGCCCGCCACTCTTGCTGCTCCCCACATCCGCAGTGGAATGAGATTGAATTCTTTCTGTCGCCCCCGCTCCTCACCACACATTCTTCCATTCAAGACACCGTTCTCATCCTCATCGCCACAGCCTTCACCCTCATCGTCACTCGCACCCTCGCCGTGATTCTCAGCCTCACCCTCAACTCACCAGCATCATCAGCCTCACCAACTCACCAGCATCGTCGCCCCCACCCTCACTCTTACATTGTTTTTTTCTTCCCAGGGGCAGCTGCATTTGAATTGTGAGGAGGTCTCGAGTTGCAGCCCCTCTCTCGCTCTTCCAGAGGGGGTGTGAGTCTGGCGGCTATCGGCACACCGTGGATGAAGATGGTCGAAGTGGGCGCACTCTGAGCGAGGTGCCTCACGATTTCTGCTGGAAATCGTGAGGAAGTCTTGAGTGCTAACCACTCCCGCTCTCTCAAGAAGAACGGGGGAATCCGAGTAGCTGCTGATTTAGTTGCCCTCTAAAGGGGAGTTCCTGAGAGAGGTGTGAGGTGTGAGGAAGGCTCGAGCTTCACGCGCATGTCTGAGTAAGCTGTGAGTAAGACTCGAGTGGCATCCTGTCTTCCGCTCTCCCACTGAGGGATATGTGAGCTGCTATGGGCCCAGCTTGTCATCATTTCAGTTGGCAGTGCGCAGGATGAGACCTTACAGGTAAGCCCCACCCAGGCTTAGTTCAGCCCAGCCCAACTCAGTCCAGGTCATTTCTGCCGTGTCGATCCCAGCCACGCCCAGTCTAGTCCAGCTCAGTCTTGGTAACTCCTGCTCAGTCCTGCAAATATCTCCCTGGCTGATCTTTCCCAGTCCGGTCCAGCCCATGCCTGCCTCAATTCAGCTCAGGCCTGCTTAGCGCAGCTTAGTCCAGCACCGGGCAGCCAAGCCTGGTCAGGCCCGCCCAGGCCAGCTCAGCCAGCCTCGGCCCACCGTGGCGCAGCTCATTCGAGCTCAGCCCAGCAGCTCCGTCCCAAGCCTGTCCAGCTCTGTCCATGTTCGTCCAGCTAAGTATACGCCCGACGTTCTGCTCACGCCATTAATGTTACTGTGACTGAGCTTCAGGGGTGGAGGGCAAGGAAAAGGAGTGGGGTTGAGGAGTGGGGTTGAGGAGGAGGAGGGGAGGAGGAGGAGGAGGAGGAGGTGGAGGAGGAGGAGGAGGAGGAAAAGGGGTTCTGCGAAGGAGGCGCAGAGTTGGCGAATGAGACGGCGTAACGGACTTGTGCAAAGATCCACGTCCCTGTGGGGGTCTTCAAGGGGGCCTATTGAAGGCCCCTTCCCCTGTGGGCCTCCTGGGAGCATTTTGTGTGCTTAGTTGGGTCCGCCATCTTGGCGTGGAGTACTCAAATTGTCGGTTTGGGTTCGCCGTCTTGGGCTCCCGTGGCCATCTTGGTGGCATCCTGAGCCCTCTTGGGGATCTCGGGGGCAAGACTTCTTACTTCCCTGGCACGCCCCCGATCAAACGGATGAAACTGAGTGCATGGGGGGGCGAATACGACTGTCCTTGGTAGTCTTGAGTGCTTCTCGGACGTCTTTGGCGCTCTTCAGACAGAAAACCTGATAATGGAACACAAGTTCTTCAGTTGCATAGTGGGCCCGCGCGTTGAAGACAGCAAGAGGCCTCCCAAGAGGGCTCCAGCGCGGACCATTGGGACCATGATAGGGCATGTTGGAGGGCAAGGCCTCCAACCACGCTCCCGAGGTTTTTGGCACAGACGCGCGAGCGAAACATGAAGCGCCCAAGAGCGCCAAGGAGCTCCCTAGGAATTGCTGTGTGAATCATGGGCCTGGATTCCGTTTTTTGTGGCAGGCACTGTTTGCTACCGATCTTTTCAGAAGCAAGCATACAAGGACTCTTCGGGATCACGATTTGCACCACTTGGGCGTTCAAGTGTGTGCCTGAGGAGGGACACGATGCGCCGTTGCAAATGCAATTGTTGGGCGTCGCAGGTCTCCCCCACCCGTTTCGTGGGAAGTGAGGAAAGGTATCAAGGCCTTCGCGTATCTCTGGTGCGTGTGTTGCTGAGGCCTGGGGGACGGATGGGCAGGTCAAGCAGTCTTTGGCCCCGGCAGATGCAGGCAAGGACATGTTGTATGTCTTCTGGCAGGCCCGAGTCTGCTTGACTCCTCGGCTTGCCCAACCCCCACACCGCATCTCTGCGGCACGCTGCCCTTGCTCCCAGTTCGAGAGACCACCCCAGGGCCTGTTCCTCTAGGGCCGGAGCTGTCTCCGCGCAAAGAATATGTTCCGCTGGAGGACGGCAGCGGCAAGTTGCTCATGGCCGCCATGATAGCCACGTTCCCGAAGCTCGCCAGCATCGCCTCGCGAATAGTTGACGCAGCGCCTCAGTCGCGCACAGGCTCTGATCACAGATGGCCCGACTTGCTGATCTTGAGTGTTGATTTGCGGATGCTATGCTCTGGAGGTGGGGCTTCTACTTCGCCTGTGTTCGACATGCTCTGATCGGGGACTCTTGTCGCGAACAGAACTGGCCAGAAACAATCTGGGACGAGTAGGGCGACAAACGAAGAGGAGCAAACATGTGTTACATGCGGGCGGTCCGAGCTCTTCTAGCAGCCAGACGTCTTCGATTGAGAGCTTCACCGGGCCACTAGAGGCACAAGGTACAGAACACCCCATAGTCGACTTGCATCAATGCTCACATCGTCTCGATGCACCTGTCGAGGCATCGCCGATGGAGACTGACTTCACGGTGCCCCCCGAGCTAGCCGGATCCTTTCCAAGGCCATGACGGGTGACGGGAGCGACGCGCTCTTTGTCCGACGAATTGGCCACCTGACTTCGCCTTGGGAGTCTCAGGGAAGGAGGACGAGGTTACGCATCACTTGCTTGGCCTCCGTTGGCGCACTTGGAGCCCACACCTTGGGACAGATCTTGGGCCCAGCCTTCCCTCGAGGGAAGCGGGAAGCAATGCGATGGCCGTGGCCAAGGCTTCGCGGTATCTTGTCGACGCCGATCTTGGTCATGGCCCACGCCATTCCACGCTGGACCGCGAGGAACATCCACGAATCTCATGTTGGCCAAGACGGACAGTGACCACGATCGATCCCGACGTTTCCGCGTTCGGTCTCGGTCATGGCCTTCTTTTCTTGCTCCTTTCCATCCCCTGCGGGGGGTCGCACCCGCGGGTCCTGGCCCGGGGGGCCCGGGCCTGGCCAGGCTGCGGAGCTGGCGTGGGCAGCCATCGGCTTTCTCCTGCCACAGCCGCGCCGGCGTCCGATCGGGGTGGGGAGGCGCACGCCCTATAGGTCCCGAAGACGCGCTTCTCCAGGGAGGAGACCCCCCTCGCGGGCGGAGGGAGCCCGCTCGCAGGCCGGCCGTGGAAGGCATAGCACCGCGCATGTGCGGATACGAGCGGGCGCGGGGGGGGTCGCGGGGGGGGTCGCGAAGGGATCGCGGGGGGGGTCGCGGGACGACGACAACGACGACGACAATTCCCCAATCAGTGCTTGCACTGAAGGGGTCCTAGCAGAAGTTGGAAGATTTGGCGAAAGTTTCCCGACGATTTTGGTAGCAGGCTGGGTCCCCGGGTCCCCGGGTTCCCGGTTGTTGGTTCTGGGCCGATTTCGGTGGGTTCTGGGTTCCCGGGCTCCTGGGTTCCCGGTCGATTACCTCAGCGAAAACCATCCACTGATTGGGGCTTCTCTCAGGTGTAATTAATTTAATAATTGATCGCTTTCTTATGCTCGCGTTCCCTTGAACGCGTGTCTCCCAGACCCTCGATGCCCGCCCTGTGCGTCTTTGCTCGTGCACCCTTTGGCGGGTATGTCTTTCTTCCCTGCCACGTTTGGCGCAGCCCTTGCAACAGGAAGGACAGAGATAATAGAACAAGAAGAGGGCCAGGAGGAAGGGAGTGGGGGATGGGGGGGATGGAAGGGGGCAAGAGGGAACGAGGGAGAAGGATACAAGAGGGCTTAGCAAGAGGGGATGGCAAGAAACTCTCAGGCGAGAGCTCGTTCCACTTGTAAACTATGATGACGTTCTTGGTGAGATCGCGATTCCGGAGCGCCGAGAGAGCGATTGATGAATATGTTGTACGGTAGTCTCAGGCGAGAGCGCGATCATTGGACAGATTTCAAGTCCTGAGCGGGAGTGGGTGTCTTTCATACGTTGCTAAGAATTATCAGGCGGGAGCCGTTGATACCCCCCACCAGGGCACCTTGTGTCGTGCCCCCCCTGGGGCTGGCACCCTGTTTTTTACAAGGGGAAATCTTTCTTCTCAAGGTGCGCCCCTGCCCCCCGCCGACTTGCAACAACGGCTCCCGGCTGATACTTGCTTGACACACATTATTCAACATTTGCGCAGTACGTCGTCACAATTTTCCAGGAATCGTGTTCTTGCGTATGATTTCTGTCAAAGTATTCAGATGCCGCGCCCTCGACACCCAGAAAGCACGCTCTAGCTCTGGTGTTCCTCACGTTTACTTGGGAATTGCGATGTCGCTCCAGACTTCTTGGCGATTCATACAGGACTCAGGCTTCAGCAACCCGCTTACTTGACCTGGCCGCCTGGACCCGCCTTCCCGACTCGCTCTTTAGGATCTACCCTCCCATCTGCCCGTCCGGTTCTGCCACGTGTTTTCTGCTCCCAGCCCCCCTTTTGCTAATCTCTCTCGTGCTCCATCCTTCCCCCTCCCCCTTGTCCCTTCCTTCCATCCGTTCTCTCTTCTTCTGGTTTTAGGGGCTGCGCAATACTCATGGCAGGTAAGGAAGAAGTACCCCCAAGGGCATACGCTCGATGGCGAAGAGGGTTGGTATCCAGGGCTAGGGGCATGCAGGTTGTATTGCGCGCAAGCAGATAAGAGCGATCAGTCTAAAAATGATTGTTGATGCTGTTACAAACCGGGAGGCCGTTCCACAGTCTGCGGCTCAAGACATTCTTTTTCGTTACAGAGTGCGAGCCCCAAAAGGGATTCTTGAATTGAGCAGTACGTCGTGCACTTGAGTGGGGGATCGAACGTATTGCTTCAGCACTGCGAACTCAACAGACCACCTCCGCCTCCGCCGCCGCCTCCGCGCAGGGGGCGGCGGTGCAGCGCCAAGGACGGTTGCCGAGTTGAGGAAGGTTTGGGTTTGCTCAGGTGCCAGGTGCGTCCGTCTTGGTGCTGGGTCGCCTTTACAACAGCGCGTGGCGGGTGGGCGGAGTCGTGGACGCGACGCACGTCCTCCGCGGTTGACCCTGTCGATTCGGATGCTCCGATTCGCGTGCCTTCGATCATTTCCGCCCTTGCCTCACGTGCCCCTGCCTCGCTAGTCTCCACTTTCCACCCTCGACCTCCGCCCCATCCGACCCAGTCCACCGGTGGGGCCCCGGCACTTTCTATCCTCCGCCTGTTCCACTCGGTCGCCGCTCATCCATTCGACGAGGCGTGTTGTCCTCTCACGTTCATAGCAAGGTTAACGAGGGCGATGAGCGCCCGCCCGTTGTCGCCATGGTTCGTGCGCTTGAGGCCCTGGTCTTGCATGCCACGAGTGAAGCGTTTGCGTTTGTCCTGCTCACTCGATGCGTGCGCATCCTATCCCTCTCCTTTCCTTTTCCCTCCTCCCTTCCAATTTCAATCATGTTCCCAGAGGGCCTTCCGGAACCTGTTCTGTCATATCGCGTCCGTGTTTTGTGGATTGGCTACCAGTCTACATGTTTGCCCCACTTTGCGTCACGACGACTGTGGACACGGTGTTCAGGCCAATATGCGCGATACCGGACATTGTCAGTCGTGCTCTCCAGTGCTCTCCATCGGTTGATGCTGTACACATGTACCCATGCGCACTCGACTCTTTCCATAGTATTTGGAGGTCGGTTGCCCACGCAGTTCGTCCCCTCTCCATGTCCGCAGGCCGGTTCCTGTGACCATGTTCGGACGTCGAGTTATCCAGCCGTCGTTGTCGACGAACCGGCGAGCTCCGCAGCGTAATGGTCCTCCTCCTCCCGCTCCTTTTCACTCTTTCTCCTCGTCCTCGTCGTCCTCCTCCTCCTCCTCCTCCTCCTCTATCTTCCTTTTCACCCCTTAACCTTATTAATAAGTCCTCCCTGTCGCACCCCCAGGCTGATCGAAAGGGCGGGCCGGGCGTTTTGCTGGAGATGTCCTAATTGGTCACCCTGAAGCTTATAAGTTGGCATCAGTTCCATAGAAGGATGGCGGTAGTTCTCAAAATGTGGCTCTCGCCATTGCGCCGCGCACATTGTACAGCGTTATAAGAGTTTCTCGCATTGAGGGCGGGTCGTTTTCAAATTGTGGATCTCTCCTCAGCGCCGCGCACATCCGTTCCAGAACAGTGGCTAGAGCATCACGGATTGAGGGCGGTCGTTTTCAAAATGTAGTTCTCACCGCAGCGCCGCGCACATGCGTTGTAGATTTGTGCAAGAGCTTCACGGATTGAGTGTGGGTCGTTTTGAAAATGTGGTTCTCGCGGCAGTGCCGCGCAGACTCGGTTCAGGAGATTGGGTAGAGCTTCACGGATTGAGGGCGTGTCGTTTTCAAAATGTGGGTCTCGCTCTAGATGTTGCAAGAGCTTCACGGATCGAGGGTGGGTCGTTCTTTTTGAATATGGTTCTTGCCTTAGCGCCGCGCACACTCGTTTCAGAAAGTTGGCTAGAGCTTCGCGGATTGAGGGCGACTCATTTGCAAAATGTGGTTCTCGCCGTAGCGCCGCGCGCATTCGTTGTAGTATGTTACAAGAGTTTCACGAACTGAGGGCGGGTCGTTTGTTTAATGCGGTTCTCGCCATAGCGCCGCGCACATTCGTTTCAGAACACTAGTTAGAGCTTCACGGATCGAGGACAGGTCGTTTTCTAAATATGACTCTCGGCGTAGCGCCGCGCACATTCGTTGTAAAATGTTACGGGATGTTCACGGATTGTGGGCGGGTCGTTTTCAAAATGTGGTTCTCGCCTTAATGCCACTCGCATTCGGTTTAACAGTTGGCAAGATCTTCACATATTGAGGGCGGGTCGTTTTCAAACGTGGCGCTCGCCTTTGCGCAGCGCGCATTCGGTTTAACAGTTTTAAAGAGTTTCGCAGATTGTGGGCGGCTCGTTTTCAAAATGTGGCGCTCACCCTAGCGCCGCGCACAGTTGTTTAAATATTAACAATCGTTTCACGGATTCCCACGGTCAACGTGGCAGACATTGTGTTTTGTCAGAGCTCTGGATAGTGAGGGCGCAGCCGTTGCGTTGATTCGCGGTGTTGTGGTATTCTGGCACGATTTCGTATCGTCAAGACGCAACAGTCGTGTTGATTCGTGGCGCTGGAGTCCCGAGGACGGTGTTTCTGCATGTTTCAGGGTCTTCAGACGGTTGTCTCTTATCGAGGCACCTCCCTCAGTGGAAATGAACCCTCGCAGGGGCCTATGTGGAGGGAGCTCGGAGGGAGGGTCTAGTCCAACATCGTTGGTGAGTCTTGGGTCTACACTGGTTCTCGTCCTCCTGCTGCTCCTCCTCCTCCTCCTTCTCCTCCTCTTTTCTCTTGAGATTATTCGGGACAGCTCCCAGGGATAACCGGTGGCGGGGTGGTTTCTTCTTCCGGCGCGCCCGGCGCAGCCTGCACAGGAGGTCCGGGGCGGCGTCGTGAAGATATCCTTCAAGGCCCCGCTCCACCACGACGCCCTCCAGAGCCACTACCCCTCGCTCGGGGACAGCCTGAGGGGTAGGCGCGCCGCCAGGTGCATTTGTACACCGGGGCGTTTTCGTTGGGTTTTTTTCGGGGGCCCGCCCCAGGTCGATCCGGATCGGGGTCCGGGGCTCTGGCCGTTTTTTTTTTTCGCACGGCGTCGCATCTCATGGTGCGCGGCGTCGGGGCCCAGGGGAGCGGCGCGGCAGAGGGTGGGGATGCCCAAAGCTCCGGACTTCGCTCCCACATGTTTCAGGAGGGGAAAAAACATGAGTATTCACCGATCCTCAGGGAAGTATTTGAAAATATGGGAAGTGGGGTGGAAGACCCAAACCCATAGAAAATATGAAAATATTGGACTTCCTGGGATTTGTGTCAAATTGTCTTGTCCCTGGGCCCCTTTGATGTTGTCCATGTGCGATGCTCTTAGAGCTTGCGTGCTGCCCTCTCCATACAGCTCGTGCCCCCACCCCCGAGGCTGCGCAGCGCACGGCTCGTGCTGGGGGCCCGAGGCCGCCGCGCTGCCAACGATTGGCTTAAATCTTTGAATCGGGCATGTCTTTGCGACTTTGTTGCCCTCATCTTCGTCTCTTCCTCTTGCACGCCAGACAATTTGCCTTTCGGCTGCCCCGATTAGCCCCGCGCCGGTGCGGATTGCCTCTGCCTCGCCGCCTACGAAAAAGTCTTTGCGACTGAGTCCCGTTCGCTAGGCGACCCGCAGGGGAATGAGTCCCGTTCACGGCCCATTACTTTCAGGGGAGACCATATGCTGCTACGCATGGAACGGATGCAAATCACAACGGTCATTGAGGCTCTGAGCCAGCTATGACGCCCGCTCGTGCTCACTCCGTTCCGCCTTCAGGCGGGGCTTCGCACCCCCCTTATGATGATGGGATGGTGACAGTTGGGACGCCACCCCCGGCATTGCACGTATGGTGCCAGGTTCGAAGGGATTTGCCCCCGCGGCCCCTATGATGGAAGCTGCAAAGGGTGTGGGGCCTCATGGCGGTCCCTACTGGTAAGGCCTACGATGGTCCTCATTGGTGCGGGGAGAAAGATGCTTGAGAAAGGCAGTGAGAGAAAATACCCCAGTGCGACCCTACCTAGAAGTTGGAGCCCCTAGGAAAGCAGCATTAGTTGTTATGATATGCTATGCTATGCCATGCTATGCTGCGCTATGTTATGTTATGCTACGCTATGATATGCTGCGCTATGCTACGCTATGCTAGGCTATGCTATGTCATGCTGCGCTGTGCTATGCTAAGCTAAGCTATGATGTTATATGATAAACTGCGCTATGCTATGCGATGCTATGCTATGCTACGTTATGATTTGCTGTGCTATGCTGCGCTATGCTATGCTATGATATGATATGGTATTATTGGTTATGTTGTGCTACGCTATGCTATGCTAATGCAGCTCTGCGCTATGCTAAGCTAAGCTAAGCTAACCCGCTAGCCAGAGCCTAGGCAGGGAAGTACACCCATGCTAACTACCTATACGCCGCGCTATGCTATGCTATCCTATGCTGTGCTGCGCTATGCTATGCTATGCTGGGCTATGCTATGATATGCTGTGCTGCGCTATGCTATGCTACGCTATGCTATGCTGTGCTCTGCTATGCTAAAGCTCAGCGAAGCTAAGATGAAGGTCAGCTAAGCTAAGCTAAGATAAACCTGAGCAAAGATGAAGCTAAGCTAAGATGAAATAACCTAAGCTAAGATGAGATAAGCGACGCTAAGCTAAGGGGACGTAACTGGGGGAACCGCGGGGCGGATATTTGGGGAACCGCCCGGGGCGCTTTCCACTGCCAGGCCCCTTTAAGCCCAGAGAGTAAGAACCCTTCTAGGCAGAGCCTAGGTGGGGAACTAAGAAAACACCCCCAGCCTAAGCACGAGGGAACTCACTATCAAAAGGAGCGGGGGGTCCACAGGAGGGGTGTCACGCCGCACCCGCCGCCCTTCGCGGCGTCACGCTCCCCGTCGAACACCTCGCTCCCATCTCCTCGGGGAAGCCCGTTAAGAGTCGACACGAATCCCACGGACGCAACCCTTTGCTCTCGTGGTGCTGCGCCCACACGGACTGGTAGTCCCAGTCGTGGTCGTCGTCGTCGCCGATGCTGTTGTCGTCCTCGACGTCCGTAGTCGGTGCCAGGATCGCGGTGATTTGCCCCGCAGCCCCTATGACGGAAGCTGTGGAGGGTGTGAGGTCTCATGGCGGTCCTTCTTGGTAAGGCCTTTGATGGTCTTCACCAGGGGGAGGGGAGAAGGATATTTGAGAAGTACAGTGAGAGAAAATAAAACCGCACCACCAGCCCGGGCACGAGGGAACCCACGATCAAAGGGAGCGGGGTTTCGCAGGCGGACTTCGCGGCGTCGTCACGCTCCCTGTCGAACACCTCGCTCCTGTCCCCCCCCCCGTGGTAGTGTTTTGAGAAGCGGCACGGGTCCCACAGACGCAACCCCTTGCTCTCGTGGTGCTGCGCCCATTCGAACCAGTAGCCCCAGTCGTGGTCGCCGTTGGGGCAGAAGTCGTCGACTTCGGCGTCCGTCGTCGGTGCCAGGACCGTGGGGGTGTGCCCCGCGGCCCCTGTGACCGAAGCTGTGGCCTGCGCGGTCAGGACATTGGCCCAACGTGCCGGGGCCCAGCCGTTGTTGTGCGGTGGGTTGCGCGATGGAGTTGTCCGAGTAGTTGTGCGGTGGGTTGCCCCAGTGGGTTGCGCGATGAGTTGTGCGGTGGGTTGCGCGATGGATTGCATGACTAGTTTCGGGGTGAGTTGTGCGGTGGGTTGCGTGGCGGTTTGGCGTTGGCTTGCGCGCTAGGTGGCGCGCGCGGAGATCCACACGGGGCGCACGCGTACACACACAGCCACTCACACACGAGCGCTCACATGCACACACGCACACATGTTTGGCGGTCGCGGCCTCGCGCGCGGCGACGAGGCGGAGTAACGCAGGCACACACACACACACACACACACACACGCAAACACTTTTGCCGATCGCGGCCTCGCGCACAGCGACGAGGCGGAGAACATCTCGGGGCAACCAGTAAGAGCACGCGGCCAGCTCCTCGGAAGATGGAGCATGTATCCGTACAGGATGGAGCATGCGATGCGCGTACCTGGGCATGGGCTGCGCGGGCGAAGGGATGAAATGGTGAAGCATGCCAGAAAGACAGGCGAGTGGGTGCGCAGTGCGGCCAGGCGCCAGCGACGAGACGACACATGCCCGGAACAATGCAGCCATCGGACAAGACGGCTGGCGACAAGTGGGAAGGAAAAGCGACAGACACACACACACACGTACACACCCGCACGTGCACACTTTTTTACGACATCTACATACACATATAAAGTGTATGTATGGATGGGTGGATGCATGGATGTATGGATGTATGGATGTATGGGCGTAGGCATGTATGGATGTGTGGATGTATGTCTGTTTGTATGTTTGTACGTGTCTCGTGTATGCACGTGTGTCTGCATGTCTATGTATGTATGCATGTATGCATGTATGCATGTGATTGTGAATGTATATAGGTATATGTGTGTATGTATGTAGGTGGATGTGTACGTGTGTATGTGTAGGTGTATATGTGTATGTGTATGTGTGTATGTGTGTCTGTATATTTATGAGAGAATGTTGATCTATAGATATTGATAAATGTTTACATTTCCACATCCCCTCCCCAACACCCATTAAGCTTGCATTGGTTTTTGACCTCTCTACTCGAACTCTTACTGATCATCCGCCTTCGATTCATCTGTGCCTACTCACCCATCTTTCCTATTCGTCAGTTCCCCGTTGCTTCCTCCTGTTGGAATATATTCCGAATCAGCTCGACCACATGGGAACCAGCTGGATCGGGGATCCGCTTCACCCCAATTCTTATTTACATCCCTATAGAAATCTGATTGGAGTCAGCTGGATCTGGGATCTGCCCAATTCGAACCAGATTCCAACAGGAGACAAATCTGAATCTGCTGGACCTGGGGTCTGCCAAATTCGAATTCGATATCTGCTCCATTACAGTTCGATTCTAATTCGAACCCTAGATTGATTAAGAGAAAATCAGCTTGGTCTGGGATCTGCGCAATTCCAATTCGATTCTAATGTGATTGCAAGTGGACCCTATTTGGAATGAGCTGGATCTGTGATTTGCGGAATCCCAGTTTCATTCTCATTGGATTACAATAAGAATCCCAAGTGTGTTCGGCTGGATCTGGGATGTACCCAATAATTCCACGTACATGTAAATTACATCCCAATGAGCATCAAATTAGAATCAGCTGGATCTGGAATTCTGCCTCTCTCTGTGTCTCTCTCTCTCTCTCTCTGTCTTTGTTTTTTGTTTCTCTCTCTCTCTCTCTCTCTTTCTCTCTCTCTCTCCCTCTCACTCTCCCAGACACCCAGCACAATGCCCGTGAAACCACAAGTTTTGCGATGTCAGGGGTGTGGGGATGTTGTGTTTCGTTTGGATGCTTGGAGAGTTTCTGGGGTGAGGAGTGAGGAAACCATGCGTTTTCATTTGCATGTTTGGGATTGTCCTGATTTCCTTCCCTCCTCTGAAAAATAACCGAGGAGCCCTCCCAGGAGCTCGGGTCCCCAGAATCCCACAAATCCACAACATCCACGTGAAAACACATGGCTTCCTCATGTCCCATTCCACAAATCCCAACCATCCAAATGAGAACACACGGTTTGTGATGTCAGAGATGCGGAAATATCTTGTTTTCATTCCGATGTTTGGTGCTCTTGGGATGAGAAGTGAGGGAACCATGTGCGTTCCATTTGGGTTTTTGTGATTTTCGGGATTTGAGTGATCGGAGCTCCTGGGCATTTTCGCGGGAGGGAGGAACACCCACAAAAATCCAAACAAATCAAACGAATACGCATGGTTCCCTCTTTCTTCCTCCCAGACATGCCGAACATCCGAATCAAACCACATGGTTTTCGCAACCCTGGTATGGCAAAAATTATGTTTTCATTTGGGTGTTTGGGATTTCTCAGGTGAGAAGAGGAAACCAAGTGTTTGTTTTGGGATGCTTTAGATTTGGGGGATTCTGGGGGTCGGAGCTTCTGGGAGCGCTCCTGGGTTTAGTTTTCGTGGGAGCGATGCAAACCCCCAAACTCCCAAGCCTAATGAAGACGCGTGCTTCCCTCACTTGTCATCCCAGAAATCCCACACACCCAAAAAAGAACACAGGATGCCCACACCCCTGACATTGCAAACCTTGTGTTTTCACAGAGGTTATGTTGGGTGTCTGGGGGAGAGAGAGGGTCAGAGAGAGAGAGAGTGAGAGAGAGAGAGAGACAAACATTTATTTATATATATATACATATATATACATATATATATATATATTCAGACTGCATTGGCGCTTCACGCCATGCACCTTGGTCCTTAAAGTTCGGCGTGCAGGCGGGATGGCAGGAAGGTCAAGCCGGCAATTTAGCTATAACTCTTTGTTGCCTTTTCTGGCGTCGTCGTGATCATAATGTTTTTTGCGATCCATCCTCCACGAATATGTTTCTTCCTTATCGCCATACCTTACGCATTATCCCCATCATCCTCAGTTCCTTTTTTTGCGGAGGCTCCTCCTGGGAGAGCCTCTGGGGGCCTAACAAAAGTTCTCAGGCTTTCTTAAGGCCTTTTGGAGGCCTCCTGGGCGTGTTCTGGGGTCCTCTGGGGGCTTCCTCGGGCCTCCCTGCCTCCAATCGCGGCCTCCCTGAATGACTGGGTCACGATTTGGAATGCTTCAGAGGGTGTCTTCGGGCCATCTTGGGCCGCCATGGGGCTCTCTTAGGGCCATCTTGGACCCCTGTTGTGCCGTTTCGGGGCTGTCTTGGACTGTCTGGAAGCCCTTTCGGATAGTTGTGGGGCGATTTTGGAGCCTCCCAGGCGGCTTCGGACGCCCAGAAGACCGCCGTCTTGGAGCGTCGGGAAGCCGAAAAGAGGATAACCCCAACATTCACCAACAACCAAAGGAAAACAATAGATTTTTGCCTCTTGGGTCCTTCTTGGGAGTGCTCTTGGAGGCCTCTTGGGACGTTTCGGAGCGATCTTTGGGGGTATGACGGCTTCGTGGGCGTCGTCGTGGACCGTATTGGGGGCTTTCTGGGGTCTTTTCGGGAGCTCGCTGGAACGCCTGGAACCCGTCTGGGGCCGTCTTCGAGTGCTGGGAAGGCTTGGCGAAACTCCCTGCGAGGACCGGGGGGCCGCTTCGAGGCCCGTCCGGAGGGTCCCCAAGCCCAAGATCCCGGGAGTCCGGTTTTGGGGTGGGGGGGTCCCCCCGCCGGGGCTTATGAAAATCTAAGAAGAGGAATATGCATATATATATATATATATATATATATATATATATATATATATATATATATATACATATATATACATATAGATAAGAGAGAGAGAGAGAGAGAGAGAGAGAGAGAGAGAGAGACGGCAGGGCTTGGCATGGCGTGGCATGGCTGGACAGGACATTGCTTTGCATTTCTTTGCGGGCCTGCGCGTCGATGTGCACTCCTTCGCACCGCAGAGCACCACCTGGACTGCACAACCCCCAGGTTGCACCCCGGCCACTGCGCCGCCCCGACGGCTCCGCCCAGACTGCACGACGTCATCACCTGGGGCCCTCGCCGGCCGACGTGTTCCTGCCACCCTCTGCTCCCCATGCTCCTGCTGCGCCCAGGGGGAAGGCAGGCCGTCCGCGCGGGGGCCCCGCTGCGGGGTGCGGGGCGCGCCCTGGCAGAGCAGGACTTCCTCGCGCTCTTCGGGCCCCTCCTCGTCCGCCTGCGGCGGCCGCAGGACCGCGGCGCAGGCGGCCTCAGCGGCGGGGCCGCCCTCAGCCAAGCAGAGGCGAAGCGTCCTGGCGTGTCCATCGGCCTACCAAACAGTGTTCTGAGAACCTTGTGTGGTTTCCACGAAATATTCTTAGAACATTTCTGGCCAGGACCGTCTTGTTTCAAAACGTCGGCCGTCTGCTCTAAGAACATAGTTTTTTGTATTACAACTTTTTTGGGTTCAAAGAACATGTCGTGGTAGGACTATAGGAATGCTGGGACGGTCGGTCCCTGCTCAACTCGGATGGGGTGTTTGGCGTGCACACCCCGCGAGCTGACGGGCAGCACCCATCCCTTCGGTCGGACCAGGGCATGAGATCGAGGATGGTTCGGGGGCGGGTGCCCTGATGTTCTTCGTACTTGTTCGATATTTCTGTGCATCCCGGGGGGAGGAGGGTGCCCTCGAAGGCTCTTCACGGTGGCCGGCGGAGGGTCTCATGTTCTTGAACGGCTTTATCTTCTTCTAGAGCGCAGCCTCAACTCTCGAGGTGCGGGTCAGTCCCCCGATGAGCATGGGTGCGTGGCACGCTCGACAAACACTGAAGGTGGCAAGTCTCGTTTTTCGGGAGCCCCTGCTGGGCCCGGGGATCGTCAGAAAACGACTCGGGATGGGAAGCTGGTCCCCAGGAAGAGGTCCAGGCCTCCCTGGCTGGCCACGCTGTGAACGTCGGGTGTCTGGGCCAGTCGGTCCATGGACCAGAGGAGCGCGGCGAGGGAATTCGGTGTACAGGCGCCCCAGCACCCCAGCGGGTGGGGAGCTTGGGCGTCTGTGTACCGAGCTCTCTTGTTCAGGAGGGGAAGCGAACACACACAGACACAATTCATCGCCGATCCCCAGGAAAATATAGGAAAACATGGGAAGTGGGGGGAAGACGAAAACCCAGAAAATATAAGAGACTATGGGGAATCCTGGGATTTGTGTATTTATGTGTTTGCCCCTGAGCCCTTTTTACCCAGATCATCCGCTACCGAAAAATTCCGGTAGCGAAATAGTAGTACCGATTCTCGCGCGCTACCGAAAAATTCCGGTAGCGTTAACACTTAACGCTACCGACGAATTCCGGTAGCGTTAACACTTAACGCTACCGAAATCGAATGCTAACGCTACCGAAATTGACACTAACGCTACCGATTTCAAAACAAACGTTTGTTGGGACATATGTTCATCACCGACAAACGTTTGCAAACGTTTGCAAACGTTTGTCGTGCGTTTGGGGCTGTGTTGACAAACGTTTGTAGGCATGTATGGTATCCAAAAGTCCTTCTCGTTCAGCTTATCATCATTTCTCCTCCTCATCGTCGTCCTCCTACTCCTACTCCTCCTCATCCTCCTACTCCTCCTCCTCCTGCTCCTCCTCCTCCTCCTCCTCCCCCTCCTCCCCCTCCTCCTCTCCCCCCTCCCCCGTTCAAGCACTGTGTGGGCAAAGGAAGGGGGAGGGGGGAGAGGAGGATGAGGAGGAGGAAGAGAAGGAGGAGGAGGGGGAGGAGGAGGATGAGTTGGAGAGGGAGGAGGACAACGAGGGCGAGGAGGCGAGGATGATGATGATGAGTGGACGGAGAGCAGCAGCATAATCAGCAAGATAGCGAAGGGTATGTGGAACCGTATCGGAAGCAGTATAGCAAACAACAGCAGAAGTAGCAGCAGGTAGAGAAGCAACACCAACACCATGCAGAGAGAGAGAGAGAGAGCAGCCGTTCTGGCCAGATTGCAGAGTTGCCGCGCGATCGGGGCAGGCAGCGAAAACCACTAATGGTTTGGAATGTTGTTTTCGATGATCGGGTTTCTGCTCGACAACGACGTCGTCGACGTTGTCTTGGTTTCCCGACAACGACGTCGTCGACGTCGTCGACGTCGTCGACGTCGTCGGCGTCGTCTTTGTTTTGCTTCAGTCAGCGACGTCGTCGACGTCGACGTCGACGACGTCGGTTTTCATGTTTTGTTCATTTCGGCGACGTCGCCGCCGACGCCGTCGATGCCGCCGCCGACATCGTCGACGATGTCGCCGATTGTTTTCTAACGGTGGTGTTCGCTGCCCCCGATCTCTCCACCGCCCCCATGACCCACCAGCCAGACGTCAACCGTCTCAGTGCCGCCCTGATTCGCCATGTCGAGACGGTGGGCGTGAAGCTCGCATTTAACCTCGGCGCGTACAATTTCGTGACTAAGGACTGCGCCGTCTCGGCGCCATCATTGCATTCTATGTCTGACCTGGTGGCCTGTTAGTCAAATAGGGGCGGGGAATAGATGCCCCCCTTCAAGTTTTACTTAACCCTCCTCCTCCTCCTCCGTCCTCCTCCTCCTCATCCCTCCTCATCCTCCTCCTCCTCCTCCTCCTCCCTCCTCGCCCTCCTCCACCCCCTCCCCCTCCTCCCCCCTGGGCTGAGAGGGGGCAGGGAGGAAGGGGAGGAATAAAGTTTAATGAGGAGGGGAGCAACACGCGGAGTAAATGGAGGTGCGAGTAAACTGAGGTGATGGGGGACATCAGGGGGAAGCAACGGGATGTCCGCCCCGCGAAGGTAGAAGTATTGCTTCGCGAGATCCCCAATGCCGACTGTAACTTCGCGCCCATGCGGTCCGCCTGTGTCATGGTGGTCAATCGGCTCCTAACCTCTTCTCTCATCCTCCTCCCCCTCCTCCTACTCCCCCTCCACCTGCTCGTCTTCCTCGCTCTGTTCACCCTCCTCGCCGTCGTCGCCCTTATCTCGAGGTTCCCGAGGTGCTGCAAGGAAAATCGCCAGGCTTCCGACTTCGAGCGCGCTGGGAGCCTGGCCGACAAACTTCTATGTGTACTAAAACATTTACGTCGTATTCGCGATTCTCCTGGAAGGGCTCGCCAGGCGGGAACGGGTAATGATGAGGATGATGCTGATGCTGATGCTGATGATGATGCTGATGATGATGATGATGATGATGATGATGATGAGGATGAGGATGAGGATGAGGATGAGGATGAGGATGATGATGCTGATGCTGATGCTGATGCTGATGATGATGATGATGATGATGATGATGATGATGATGATGATGATGATTAGACGAGGCAGTGGAGCGAGGACGAGTGTGATGATGGCGAGGGGGAGGGTTGGGATGACGAGGGGGGCAAGATACGAGGAGAGGGAGGGACGATGCGGGAACATGGCATGGTACCCCCCCTCCCCCTCCATCAGAGCTTCCCCTCCCCCTCTCGTCCTCATCTCTCCCCATCCGCCCTATCAGCCTCGCCGTATCATCGGCCTCATATTCGTTAATTCCCTGGGGCCCAGTAGCTGTCGGCCCGATGGGGGGGGTCATGATCCCGCTTCGGGGGGCGCCCCACTCACCCATTCATCCTCACCACCCTCCCATTGCGAGGCGATATCCACGTGCACGACGAGCGACCAGGTCGACTCCATCAATTTCTTCCTCCACCTGATGAACAAGCCCCCCGTGCCCAGCGAGGTGATCGATGCGGCGAGAAGGGGGTCGAGGGCGTCATCGAGGGCATCGTCTGGCACACCTTCCATGAAACGGTCTCCGAGCGCGATGTCGGTGGTTCCCTTGGACGGTTGGTTTAAAGGGGTGGGGTGATGGAGCGGGGGGGGGCTCGATCGTTCTTTCGGTTTTCAGATTGGCACCCGTGGGATTCGCTCTTGGAAAACTGGCGTCGTCCCTCGAGTAAATCCTGGATGCGTTCAGGATGCCTCTAGCCATTCTGATCGCTCGTCTGACCGCTATCCTCATCATCCTCCTCCTCCTCCTCCTTCTCCTCCTCCTCCCCCCCTCGTCCGTCTTCCCTCCTATCCCTCCCCCTCCGTCGCGCCCTCTTCGTCCTCGTCCACCTTATCCCCCATTCACGTCGTCGCCCTCGTCAGTGTCATCCTCGTCCTGGTCATCGTCCTCGTCGTCCTCCTCCTCCGCCTCCTCCCCCTCCTCCTCCTCCTCCTCCTCCTCCTCCTCCTCCTCCTCCCCCCCCCTCCGTGTCCTCGTCGTTCCTCCCCTTCTCGGGGCACGAGCGCATCTCAAGCCAACCCCGCCCCCTCCGCCAGGAGACGCCCAAGCCGTCGTGCAAGCCGCCGCCGGCGTCCGAGATGGGCGATGCCAGCGACGCCGCCGAGGACAGGAGGCGGAGGGGGAGGAGGAGGAGGAGGAGGAGAAGGAGGATGACGACGACGACGACGAGAATGATGGCGAGAAGGACGAGGAGGACGAGGATGACAAGGAAGAGGGGGAGGAGGAGGAGGAGGAGGAGGAGGAGAAAGATGAGGAGGAGGGGGGAGAACGTGTAGGAGGACCGAGGAGGAAGCGGAGGAGGGGGATCGAGAGGAGTGAGGAGGGGGGGGCGGCGCGGCTGCCAGGACGACGAGCCCCTGGACAGCGAGCAGGAGAACCAGCCTACGCCTCGCACGAGGATCGATGAGCAGCCCATCACGGACGCCGAGATGGAGGATACCCTCGCCCGACCGCCCCGTTGGAGCAGGGAGGAGGGGGATAGGGGAGCGGTGTTGGGAGGAGGGGGAAAAGGGATAGGGAGGAGGGTGGGAGGGAGCAGGAGGAGGGAGGAGGGTGAGTGGAAACAGGGGGAGGGGGAGAAGGGGGGAGGGTGGATGGGGAAGGAGGCACAGAAACCTGGGAGCCCATCCGAAGAGCGCGGAGATAACAGCGCTTCGGGCGCGGCGGCCTGGGCGTCTCGCGTCGCTGCATGGGTCCGAGTTTTGGGCGTGGGGTCCACGGCTCGTCATGATCGTCGCCATCGTTATCGTCGTCGCCGTCGTCGTTATCGTCTTCGGCATCGTCACCATCGTTAGGACCATCGTTATCCCTCGCAAATCCTCGCTACCAATGTTGCACCCCCCCACCTCCTTCATCTGATCGGAGCCAGGTTCCATCAACAGCATGATCTTCATTATCAGCAGCATCACCAGCACCATCAACATCAACACCAGCATCATCACCATACCCATCATCACCATCAGCATCATCATCATCAGCCTATTTTGGCCCCATCAACCACATCTGCATCAGTAGCCTGTTTTGGCTCCAGGCACAGTGCCTCGTCGCCTTTGGAGCGACAACGCGCCCCCAGCGGACATGTCCGACCCGACGCTTCACGATCGTGTCGCACAGCAGTACTTCGTCGCGGATCGATGGCAGCGGCTCCAGAAGTCGCAATTCGCGTTGCTGTTGTTCCTCGCGGGCACCTCGATAGAGCTGGTCCCCGCTATGGCGCCGCGTCTCGATTCAGATCGCGACCTTGTCGTCCTGGAGATCCTGAGCGGCTCAGGCCGCATCAGCGAAGCTTGTTCGGAGTTGGGCGCCTGCTACAACTTCGACTCGTCCTACGGCGACGACTACAACGTGGTCACCCCAGCTGGCTTCGCGAACCTCATGCGCCTGGCTCTGCGGATGAAGCCTGGCGCAGTGGCGTGGGTGGCCCCGCCGTACCACACGTGGGTCGGGAAGTCCAGCGCCGATCGCTCGGCCATGATCCCAGAAGGCCCCCCAGATAGTGATGATCTGATGAATGCAAATCGGGTGGTCAACCGCCTCGTCGTCGTCAGCACGGTCGCATGGCTTCGCGGCTGTCATCAGTGCTGGGTCCATCCGCCCTCGTCGCACATGTGGCAGTACGCGCCAGTCGCACGGCTCTCGGCCATGACGAACACGTTCTCGACCAGGACGTTCCTCGCCCATTTCGGCACGAAGCACCTGAAGGAGACCTTCATCAGGCACAGCACCCCAGAGTTCCACGACCTCGAGCGCAGCAAACCCAAACGACATGATGATGAAGATCGGCCCGTGGAGTTCGACAACAGCACGTACCCGTGGGCTTTCGCCGAGGAGGCGAAAGCAGTCGTCTGCAAGATCTTGAACACCACGCCGCAGAGGACCATGTTAGACTACATGACCCCGAGGCGCGTCGAGCAGACCAGTCTATTAATATAATGGAGAAATGAGATCTACAACCAATGTGGTTGCAAACGTTTGCAGACGTTTGCAAACGTTTGCGACGATTGTGGTATAGATCTCATTGCTTTTTTCTCCATCCATTTCCCCACATCCTGGGGCGGACGTAAGGAGCAGGAGGAGGGGGAGGAGGAGGACGATGAGGAACAGGATGAGCAGGATGCGGAGGATGAGGACGAGGACGAGGACGAGGAGGACGAGGGGGACGAGGAGGACGATGAGGAGGGGGAGGAGGAGGAGTAGGAGGAGGAGTAGGAGGAGGAGTAGGAGGAGGAGGAGTAGGAGGAGGAGGAGTAGGAGGAAGGCAATGTATTTTGCGATTTCGGTCGAGGAAGCGGTCCGCCGAGAGTTCGCAGCAGGCTGGCACGGCTGTCGACATCACCAGCGACTCGTCGCCTGGGGCAGAGGTTGTGATCTAATCCCGCGTTGTCCTCACCCCCCTACCGCCTCCAATCTCCTCCCACTCCTTTTCTCTCCCTCCCCCTCCCTCCCTCCCTCCACCCCTCTCCCTCCCCCCTCCATCCCCCCATCTCGTCCTCCCCCCCTCTCCCCCTCCCCCCGTTCACTCCCCCCCCAGGGGTGTGCCCGTGGCAAGCGCACGCGCATCAGGGTCAAGACGCCATCTCCGTTATCGGAGATCGCGGGTAAACCCGCCCACAACACATTCCCCGCCCTCTCCGCGCGAATATCCGAAGAGGGTAGCAGCAGTCAGCGCACGTAATAAGGATGGGCGTCATTACAATGCACCCTTGCGTCCTAACTGTTATTTTTCGGTTCAACAGCTCCACGCAGAAAACGTCGCCAATTTCGATGGCCCAGGGTCTTCCGTCATTGCTGCGATCATCCTTATCACGCGCGTTGACTGCGCTTGTTCACCCACGCCACCCAGGACCCCAAATCAGCAGCATCGAGGCCTCACTGGTGGGAGCGCTTCGGGCCAGCAATGCGCATTAGAATGCAGGAGCGCACAAGGTGGGCAAAACGTAGACCTCCCCACAATTCCCCGTAGTCGCACTCATGTTTGTGTACTGACAGCTCCGCTACAGGAGCTGGGCGCTGATCCATCGGGCTTCTACGAGGACGGCCGCAGCCAGAAGGACGGTGGCGACTCACTCGAGGGCGCCAGCAGCTCGGCAGGTGATGGCGTTCCACTCGAGGGCGGCGGCAGCGTGGCAGGCGGTGGCGTTCCGCTCGAGGGCGCCAGCAGCTCGGCAGGCGGTGACGTTCCACTCCAGGCTGGCGGCAGCTCGGCAGGCGGTGACGTTCCACTCGAGGCTGGCGGCAGCTCGGCAGGCGGTGACGGCCCTCTCGTGTGCGGCGGCGGTTCGGCAGGTGGCGGCGTTCCGCTCGAGGGCGAGAGCAGCTCGGCAGGCGACGACGTTCCACTCAAGGGCGGCGGCAGCGTGGCAGGCGACAACGTTCCATTCGAGGGCGCAAGCAGCTCGGCAGGCGGCGACGTTCCACTCGAGGGCGGGCGCAGCTCGGCAGGCGACAGCGGCCCACGTGAGGGCGGCGGCATCCCAGGGGCGTCTCATTTCGAAGTGTCCGACTCGGACCTGCTTGATATTGCCGCGTGGTTGAAGCACCGCGATTAGGCTGGAACAGCAGGGGCTGGACGGGTAAGATCATGGGGGGGAGGAGGAAGCTGGCCTTCGCGGTGCTGCTGGGTAGAACGAAAACTGCACAATCATATACGTTCGGAGGTCCGTGCAATGTTATTTGGTTTGCGCTCGGCCCCCGTTATCGAGGCGCCAGCAATCGACTGCACGGGGTCCAGCGCCGACCCCATGTATCCACGCGGACCTCCGAAACTGTATGCGTATGCAGTTTGTATTTGTCGAGTGCATCGCTCCTTGTGTAGTGCAATGTTTGAGCACTACGTGCGGTTTCCGCCTGCAAGTACCGTGCAGTGACACGGCCAAGACAGGCCTTGCTCGACGGGGGCGACGTTGGTTTGGGAATCGTCATCATCCGCATCATCATTATCCTCCGCGTCCTCCTCCTCTTCCTCATCATCCCCACCTCATCCACGTTTCCTCATGCCACCCACCCATTCCTCATCCTCAGTATCCCTCCTCTTCGTCCTGATCCAACCCGTCGCCCTCCCCCTCCGACTCATCATCACCGCCATCTTCCTCAGCAGCATATGTCTCCTCCTCATCCTCATCATAGTCATCACTTCATTCGTCTCATGATCTCCGTCCTGATCCGCATCATCCTCCTCCTCATCCGCATCTCCATGCTCCTCATCATCCTCATCCGCCTCGTCAGATTCATGAACCCGTTTTGTGGTTGCCCGTCGTCGTCGCCATTATCCTGTTCATCTTGCACGCGCAAGCTTACCGTCCTCATCCTCCCCTTCCTCATTATCATCATCCGCCTCTTCCTCAGCCTCCTCGTCCTCCTCATGTTCCTCCGTTTCCTGCAATTCCCTCCCCCTCCCCTCCGAAGCAGGCGCGATGGTCCTCTCCCTCCTGCCCCGCCTCTTCCGCATCCTCCGTGCCCCATTTCCACAGTTCAAATCGCCCTTCCCATTTCCCCCCTCGTCCTCCTCGTCATCCCCCCCCTCCTCCGCCTCCTCCGCCTCCCCATCTCCGCCGCGCCAGGAGCTCACGAAGTGGCTCAAGACCCCCGTGAAGACCTCCGCCGCCAAGGCCCCCGACACCAAGCCCAAGGCCTCCGACACCAAGCCCACCGTGACCGAGGAGGAGCGGCTCATGAACAAGGCGAAGCGCTCGTCGGTTGTGCCGACGAAGAAGAAGGAACTCAAGGACCATCCTTTTCCATGTTTCCTCGATCTGGCGATTGCGCGCTGAATAGTGTGATGAGGATGGGAGGAGTTGGGAGATGATGATTCGGAGGAGGAGTAGTAGGAGGACGACGAGGAGGAGGACGACGACGAGGAGGAGGAGGAGATGGGCATGGGGGGAGGTGGAGTAGGAGGAGGATGAGGAGGAGGGAGGAGGAGGGAGGAGGAGGGGTGAGGATGAGGAGGAGGAGGAGGAGGAATGGGAATGTGAGGAGGGAAGGAGGAGGAGGAGTATGATGGCACTGTTTTACTCGTGCGCCGTACCTGGTCTGTGTCGATGGACGGGGGGGCGGCCTTAGACGGTGTAGAAATATCTACAGCGCGTGATCAAGGGTGGTGACACCGTTGACCGTCGCCTCGACCACCCGACGTTCGGCACGCTGTTCGCGACCTTCGGCGCGAAGGCCACGTACTACTGCTACGACAACCACGACACCAAGAAGAAGAGCTTGTTGGTCACCGTCAGTGCTGCGATGACCGACAGGCACGCCGACGCGTGCGTGGAGCTCTGCAAGCAGAGCTGCAAGCAGAACCTCTCGAAGCAGGATACGGTTGCGCTTCGGTCTACGGTTCTTGAGAAATATTGTAAGTGAGCGGTCGTGCTCACGTTTTCGACGTGGCGGGGATTCGCGCGGATGGGGCCAGCGTGTTCCCTGCCCTGCAAAACAAGGTGGCCCCCTTCACACATGCGCCATTCGCCCTCCCCCGCCCCCACCTCAGCAGCCCCTCCGCCCTCCGCTCAGTCCCCGCCTCCATCCGCCCACGCATCCCTCCACCTATCCCAATCCCCGTCCCCCCATCCACACGCTCCACTCTCCGCATCCACCTTCCGAGGGGGAGGAGGATGAGGAGGAGGAGGAGGGGGAGGGGGAGGGGGAGGAGGAGGAAGAGGAGGACGAGGAGGAGGGGGGAAGGAGGAGGAGGA
This sequence comes from Prorocentrum cordatum, assembly GCA_963575745.1. Classification (NCBI taxonomy): domain Eukaryota; class Dinophyceae; order Prorocentrales; family Prorocentraceae; genus Prorocentrum; species Prorocentrum cordatum. Next base: position 56,550 of record CAUYUJ010016739.1, on the reverse strand, counting down.
GGAGGAGGGGGGTGCGGAGAGGGATCGCCACCGATGCCCAGGCGCGTGCACCAACCAATGTTGTGCCCGAGCTCTGCGGTCGGCCGTGTCGAGCCCAGTTTTGAATGGACGCATGTCCTCATCCACCACTCCCCCTCCCCCTATTCGGGGGAGAGGGTGGTCCCTGGATGTTTAGTTATGGCAGCCCTCGCGAGGATCGTGGTCTGGATGGAATGGGGGAGGCAAATTAATGACCCACGAGACTCTGGGATAGTCAAGAGGCTCCAAGACGACGGGCCACCCCTCCTCGTCCTGCTCCTCCTCACCCTCCCCCCCCTCCCCCTTCATCCTCCTCCTCGCCTCCCCCACCCCCTTTCCCCCCACCCCCCCTCCTCCTCCTCTCTCCTCATATGCATCCTCCTCATCGCCCCCATTCATCATCCTCCTCCTCCGTTTCCTCATCCTCGCCCTTCCCCCCACCCCATTCCGCACCCCCCCGTCCCCCTCCCAGCTCCTCATCACCCCCCTCCTCATCCTCCCCATCCTCATCCTCGGAGTCCTCCTCGTTAGTGTGGATACGCGACTCGTCAATACTCTAGGTATGTATGTGCACATGCCCACCATATAATGAATGTTCGTATGCAGTGTTGGGTTAAGCCTAATAATATATAAGCGTGGTTGGTGCAACACCGTTATGTTTACCATACTGTTACGAACTGGTCAAAGGCTGGTGTAATAGTATATATGTATACATGTATATGCTCACACTAAGCTTTGTTTTCGAAAAAACGTATATTTTTGTAATTGTGCCTAAAAAAACATGAATTTGTATTTATATTTTTGAAAATAATTACCAAATTACATGCATTTATTTTTCCATTAATTGAATTTAGCCTTAATAATTCACACACGAACGCAATAATTGACCCATACACTTTACACGGTTTACAACCATTTACAAACGTTTGCAAACGTTTGCAAACGTTTACAAACGTTTGCAAACGTTTGTAGTAAAATGACAAACGTTTGTCATTGACGACAAACGTTTGTCATTTACGACAAACGTTTGTCAATATATGACAAACGTTTGCAAACGTTTGCAAACGTTTGCAAACGTTTGCAAACGTTTCGGACACCTGTGTTTTTGTTCTAAAATAAATAGTTTTGTAATTGCAATTAGGTGTACCAAAACCGACATACAACGCATACATAAATATAATAAAATAGAATATTTACGGTTTCTAAGCGGTAGAACTCACCATTAAATACAAACTATAAAATAAAAAACCACACGAAAACAGTATGTATTATTAATTGTGTGTGTGTTTGTGTGTATGAATATGTATGAATTTACACAGCTCGGCTAGCACTCTATGTTAATATACTAACTCACGTATGGTAATTCACTGGCAATGACAGTATGTGTCCGACTGCGGTATGGGTCGGCTCGAAGCAGCGACGTTGCGTCGGCGCCCTCCCCCCCACCGCCCCAGTCCCCCTGGGGCGCGATGGCGCCAAAGCAGAAGGCGACGGCGAAGGCCAAGGCTTCGACTGAGGGGCGCTCGACGACGGTCTAAATATTCGGTCCCATGGTTCGGCCCAATAGTTCGGTCCGACGATTCGGCCAAACGATTCGGCCCGACGATTCGGCCAAACGATTCGGCCCGACGATTCGGCCCGACGATTCGGCCTTACGGTTCTGCCCAACGATTCTGCCCAACGATTCGGCCCAACGGCGATCGGTGAAACTGTTGGACGCTTCCGGGAAGGCTGTTGGCAAGAAGCCTGCCGCCTCCGCGACGGCGATCGTGGCGTTCGGCCCGAAGGGGCCCGATGGGCCCGTATGTTTTACCATCGATGATTGGTTAACTGCGCACACATCATATTATTCGACGTTCGTTCGGTCTTGCGAGCGTCGAACAATATGAGGTTGCGCAGTTGCCGTGTTCCCCTACAGTGCATTCCGTTCTATATTTCACTAGGGACAAGCTCGCCAAGTTGCTGCAGAAAGCCGAGGGGAAGTCGTTCGAGCAGAGGCAGAAGATCTTCAGGGACCACGGCGACCTCGGCGACGCAGGCCAGATGAGGGCCTTGTTCACGTCGGAGGAGATCAAGCAGCTCCACAACAAGTTTCGGGCGGCCCGCCAGGAGAACGAGCGCGCGCAGAAGGTGTTCGACTCGGTGGATTCGAAGGGCCATCGCGTCGGCAAAAACGAGCAGAAGCAGAAGCTGCTGGCGAGTTGGCTGAAGGATCCTGAGATGAAGAAGGGGTTCTGGGAGGTTGCGCAGACCATGGAGTTCAGCGAGGGCATCCAGCGCACGTCGAAGTGGAAGACGCAGAAGCAGATGGAGGAGAAGTACACGCCGTCCGAGATCGAGGAGATGATCGACTCCAAGAGCATACAGGTTCCCGAGTCGGACTCGTCTAACGTAATACGTATAGTTCACACCGTGAACTACTTATGTGTATACATGAGCCCATGTGCAGACGTCTAGTACTATTTAAACGAATGTTTCGAATGATGCACAAACTGTTCATTGATCCAGCTCAACTTACGAACAACAACGATGAGCGGATGAAACCTACACGCAACATATGACGCACACGCTGTTATATGATCCAGCCAAGGTTAGGAAGAACCCGAGGAACCCGAAGCGCAGGCAGTACTTGGACCACGATGACGAGCACCACAAAACCTTCAACAGGAAGTCGCAGAAGAAACTCAAGGCCACAAAGGAGGTCGACGACGACGACTTCAAGATGTTGTCGCACGACATTATGAAGTCCAAGATGATCGATGATATCCGCGAAGGACCCTGGGCTTCAGGGTTCTTCCCTACATGAATTCTCTCCCCCCCCCTCCCCCCCTCTTCCCCTCCCCTCCCCCTCCCCTCCCCCTCCCCTTCGTCTCCCTTTCCTCTCCCTCCCCTTCCTCTCCCTCCCCTTCCTCTCCCTCCCCTTCCTCTCTCTCCCCTTCCTCTCCATCCCCTTCCTCTCCATCCCCTTCCTCTCCATCCCCGTCTCCTTCGGTCCCTCCCCTCCCCCCCCATTCCTCTCCCCCTCTTGCCCTTTTCTCCTCCTCCTTCTTCCCCAGCCTCCCTATCCCTCCTGCCATCATTCCTCTCCCTCTCCTTCCCCGTCCATCGCCTCCTGCAATTTTCTCCTCTCCCTTCCCAATCCCCCCCTCCATCCCCTTCCGCCTACCCACGCACTCTACCCCTCTCTCCTCGCACCCACCCTCGCCCTTCATCCAAGGGGACAGCCGCAACATGGGCCTGGACATCTCCAGCGAGAACGAGGAGAAGAGCGACGACGACGACGACCACCACAGCACGGTGCGCGGCCGCGGTCGTGGCTCCAAGCGCAGCGGTCGTGGCTCTGGACGCGCTTCGGGGTCGGGACGTGGATCGAAGGTCATGCCCTCGTCGTCGTGTTCGTTAACCTCCTGATTAGTAGGTCGACCCTGTGTAATCGAGGGTACAATCAAAATCCATGGTAAGGACGCGCGCCATCCCCCAGGGCACTCTTGTGTCCTCCCCTCTATCCCCCCTCCTCCTCCTCGGGCATCCAAGGGCCTTGCGTCCTTACCTTCCGTCCTTATGACAGATTTTGATTGCGCCATCTTCCTGTGAGTATCGTGCGTTTCCTGGGGCCATGATGCCATCGGAAGAGTCTGCTGTCATCTCTGGTGTCAAATGAGGCTGAACGTGCCCCCCCCCCCCCGTTTTCTATCACGCCCCCTCCCTGGAAAGGGAGGGGGAGATGAGTCACCTGGGTCTGGAGGGCAGAGGAAGTCAGACGGTCATATAGGGAGGGCATGGTGGGAGAGGGGGACTGGGCGACTGACGACGTGGGGGCAAATGCGGAGGATCGAGTGAGGATATGGACGGATGAAACACGGGGGGGAGGCGGCGGAAGCGGTGGAAGCGGAGCTGGGGGAGGGACGGGGATAGGGGAGGGGGGAAGCTGGCAGGGAGAGGGGAGGGGGGGATGAGGGAGGAGGAGGAGGGACGGTAGGAGAGGGAGGTGACTCTGGCGGGGGGGGGTTGATTGCCCCGCATAAGCCGACGGGGACGATCACCATGGCTGTCATCAAGCCGCTCTTGGAGGTCAACAAAACCGCCCTCATGAACTACGACGCCTGCATCTCGAACGTCGATGGTTTCTACAACGGGCTGCAGGCCCCTAACCTTCACGTCTCAATTAGGGGAAGGGGAGTGATGATGGCGAAACCAATGTGGAGGGATGTGGAGAAGTTGAGAAGTAAAGAAGGGGAGGGAGGATTGATGATGTGGACGACGGACGTGTCGGCTGACCGTTCACATGTCTTCTCATTTGCATCAAACCACGCCAGGGATTCATGGACCATCTCCAGCGCAAGATGAAGCAGACGGGGGAGACCGCCAAGAAGAGCGACCTTGACAAGGCCAAGAAGGCGCCCCAAACTGGGGCACAAACCGATCTAATCCCGTTGACCTTCTGGAAATCACCCCCTAGTAGTGGCAGTGGTAGTGGCAGCAGCAGCAGTAGTAGTAGTAGTAGTAGTAGTAGTAGTAGTAGTAGTAATAACATCAGCAATAATAGTAGTTATTTGAGTAGTCGTAGTCTTAGTAGTAGTTGCTGTTGCAGTTGTAGTTGTAGTTGTCTTAGTATCAATAGGAGTCGTCTACCCGAAACTCGCCCCCCAAGGGCCCTCCGATGGGGGGAAGCATTACTGAGACTCCCAAGATACCCACGGCCCTTTGGAGGCATTCAGGAGACCTCTAGCCGTTCTGCCCGCTCATATGATCGTTTCCCTCCTCATCCTCCTCCCCTATCCTCCTCCTCCTCCTCCTCCTCCTCCTCCTCCTCCCCCTCCCCCTCCTCCTCCTCCTCCTCCTCCTCCTCCTCCTCCCCTCCTATCCTCCTCATACACCTCCTCCTCGCCATCCAACTCATCCCCCCCTCCCTCATCCCCCACTCCCTCAAGTTCTCCTCGTCCCCGTCCACGTGATCCCCCTGCTCGTCCTCGTCCTCATCCTCATCCTCCACATCCTCATCATCCCCATCGACCTCCTTGCCCTCCTCGTCCTCGTCGTCATCACCCTCCTGGTCAATATCGTCGTTCTTGTTCTCGTCCTCGTCCCCCTCCTCGTCGTCGCCCTCCGCCTCATTCCTCACCCGTCATCCCTCTATTGGACAACGGCGGCTTCACCAGCCACCTTCCCCTTGCTCCTTACATTCAAGGGCCCAGCCTCAGCCAATTGGATGTCCAACTCAGCCCAGGTGCTCGCGTCGGCGCGCAAGTTCCACGGCGAGTTGGGTGACCTGAAGGCCGAGGCTACCCCGTCGCTGGCGAAGTGCCAGAAAACGATCCTGAGCGCTCGGGACGTGCTTGCGGAGTTCGAGAAGCTCGCTGTGCTCCAGAAGTGATTATGCGTGAAGCTGCCTAAGAAACAAGAAAACACAACATAGTCGGAATCACTCGGAGGTCAGCCCTGATCCCTGGTCTGACCCCACACGAGCCCCGCGCGCTTCTGTGAGGGGGGATCGGCAACGCCGATCTGAGAATACGTGCGGGCCTCCGACGGTTCACGGCTATGTAGTGGTTTCTTTCTCGAGCTGAGGCTGCAGCAACTTGCACTGCCGTTCTCGACCGCGTTCGTTTCGTGATTTATAAGAATCGTGACCTGCTAACACGAACGGCAGTGCAGCTGCTACGAATATGTTTGTTTCGCGCTGGAGCGCGTGAGATTGCTGCGCGCCTGGGGGCTCCGATCGAGAACATACCGACCCGTGGGGGGGGGGGGAAGGGGGTTACCCAAGGTACCGCTGCATCCTTACCTGTCGACCCATCTTTGCACATCCAAACGGCGCCCAAGAGGCTCGCATCCTTCCAGCGCATCCTTACGCCGAGCGTCGACTGCGGGGACGGGGGCACTTGAGTATACGAATGGTGAGTGGTTTCAGGAGAGCTGTTATCGTTCTTCAGGGGAACCCAGTGGCCAATGATTCGCGCTGCATAGCGCGAAGTCTCATGACATATATGTGCTGACGCTCGAGACTTTACAGCATTTACAGTAGTGCCATTGCTTTGGCTCAGGTGCCAAGCTATGGCCGCGCCTGCCCGTGGCCGTGGCCGTCGGAAGCGCCGTCTAGATATCCAAGACTCCGATGAATTTAGAGATGACGCTTCTGATGGCAGCGATTTCGACGAGGAGCTCATGGGCTGCCCAAGTTTGCAGTTCCAGCGCCGTGCCCCGACCCCCAGTGCCCAGCGTCCTCCATCCAACTCCTTCCACCTCCCTCCCTCCACCCGTACCTCGATCCACATCCTTCCGCACCCCTTTTTAAGTCCTTCCTGTGGCCCTACCCACAGGATGAACGGCCAGCATCTACGCCCTCGTCCTTAGCAACAATGATTTTACATGATTGGGCATGGGGTAAAATTCAAGCGACGGATGTGCAACGCTATTGCCATTCTGCATTTCGCGATGGGTTACATATTGACGAAATAGCTTCTCTGGCAGGAACGGGCGCGTGGGGTTCCTCCGCGGGCAACATACATAGGGACCTTACGAAGCGGTATTTAAAGCATAACGATTTTCCACTGCCTGAAACTGTCAAGATTCGGTGCCGAGCCCCGCGTACATTGGATATCATGAGCGCTGATTGCGACATCATATGCCCCCATGACATGTTTGCGTCGCTATTTCACAACCACGAAGGCCAATTTCATTCCTTGTTCGGCTCTGAGAATCTCGATATGTTCTGGAGCGGGGCCTCGAGGCATTTCTCTCGGCAAAACTTGGGAACGGACGAATACAATGATGGCGGGGGGATGGGCTTGGAGGAGACGGGGGGTGAAGAGGAGGGGCGCCTGGGCGCGGGAACGAACGATTGTCCAATCAAATTCAGCATCTGGTGCGAATCCAATTCACACGGGTACCCTCACGTTCGTCGGGTCTGTTTTTTCGGTCCAAGGGTACCCTTGCTGCCTTCGCGTCCAACAAGTCTTGCTTCATCTGACCCACGTGTTGATGCTGAATTTGATTGCGCGGGAAAACGACGTGGACATCGAGGGTGGAACTTGCAGAGGAAATGCCTTCTGGGTTCGGAAGGCGAGATCCTCGTTTAAGAGGACATCCAGTGTGGCGCGTACGAGACTACAAACAATGGTGTATACCGTTACGTATACATGGGGACGGTGCTGAATTTCAAACGCACGATTCTATGACGGCCGTGAGTTTTACTTCGCTGCTTGCTGTAGGCTCTACGCGTGCTCTGTCGTTTTTGGTAACAGCTTGGCCATTGTCGGCAACTGCTAAACAGTCGGAGCACGGCGTAGATACGTGGAGGGAGATTTGGGGAATCATTCGATGGTCACTTGATGCTTTAGCAACGGGCCTGCACCCCAGACGCGATTAAACGGCCATCCGCCCGTCCGCCGATTATCACATAAGGGGCGGGGGGGTACAGTCAAAAGAGGGTGGGGGGGATAAACCATGGCATATGAGGATGGGGGGAAGATGGGGAGAATAATGGATGATGGCGACGATGCTAGGTGTGCTCACGCGCCGTCCCGCTTACACGTGGGGAGTTGGATTGGAACGACAACGAATTTCCAGCGGGATCTCGTAGAGCCGATTTGGCTGGGAAGTTTTTGTGTTCTAAGGCGCGCGCGTATCGGGCATGGGTGCATAGCATCCTTGGTGATATGGATTTTTTTTCAAAAGATCTTGGAACACCAGCGCCTCAGTGTGAGGAGATGTGCTGGCTGTGCTCAGCCAATCGAGACGACTTAGGAATGCCTTGGAATTGTTTCCACAAGGACAGGCGGCCGAACCATTGGATGACGACGCCGCGGAACCCACCGTTTCACTTCACCCATCCCCTCTTCGACGCGTGGGGGGTGACAGGCAACAGCCTCGCCCTCGACAGCATGCACGTCGTCGACCTCGGGGTCGTATCGCATATCGTCGCTAACGTGTGCTACGAGATAGTCTACGAACAGTCTGGCAAGCCTGCAAAACTAGCGACTCAAGACTTATGGACGGAGATCCAGCAGCAGTACCACGATTTAAACATTCCACATCGCACAACAAAGTTTGGGCGAAAAATGTTTATTCCGAAACCTGACTCGCCCCACAGTGAGTTCCCGTGCCTCAGCAAATCCTTAAAGGCGTCGCAGCAGAGATGGCTGATCCCCGTCTTTACAAATATATCGGCCAATTGGGAAGGCGGGGCAACTGCAGAGATCCGCGATATGAGGAAGATGCGCACTTTATGCCTTAGGAAAATGGCCAGGTACTACGAGTTGCTGGACACCAGCAACATGTTTCTGACCCCAGAGGCAGCCAACGAAGTTGTCGAGGTGGTGGAAAACGTGTTGTTGCTTTACTCTGCTTTGGCCCAGAATGCCATGGAGAATAGAGTACTCAAGTATTCGGTTGTGAATAAGCACCACATGTTTTACCACATTGCCCAGGGGGCTGCGTTTTGCAACCCAAAATTCCAGTGGTGCTACATGGCAGAGGATTTCATGAGGCATATAGTCAAAATCGGGGCAGCCAGCCTCATGGGCTCCCCGACGTTGAAGTTATCGCAGAAGGTCTGCGAGCGCTGGCGCATCGGCAGATATTTTGAGTTCGAGCGTGGGCTCGATGTGTGATTTAGTCTTGCGCGGCACGGGCAGTCAAGAAGATGATATAATGGATGGTGAGGGGTGAGCGCTGATACATATATACATACATGTATATATGTATATAGATATAGATATATGTGTGTGTAAAATATGAATAAGCGTGGTGCACCGTATGGCCATACGCACGTGCACACGTACACGCATGCATATACACACACGCGTACCAGTTGGCATGCAACCTAACATTTCTACATCGGTATACTGGCACATATATACATACACGCGTGTAAACATACACATACAATTGCACATGCATATAGACATATATTACACGTTACATGTGCATTTGCATACGCATGAACCTACACACACGCATTGTAACTGCGTCTCGTACCAGGCCCGTGCCGCAGCAAGCACGCTGTCGAGGGCCCGCTTGCAGCAAGCACCCCCGTCGGGGACCGACTGTGCTTACTTTTTTCGCACGGTCGTGCATCCGCGCCAGTCTCGTTTGGTGCTGGGGCCCAGAGTGCCACCGCCAGCGCTGCGCCGTTGACTGGACAAAGTCGGCACCGCGGTTTGTTTGAGCGTTTGTTGGTGGTTGGTTTGACCGTCGTTGCCACAACTGGATGCGCCTCGTGATCTTTGGTAAAACCATCGAAGTCGGAACCGTGGTTTGTTTGAGCGCTTGTTGGTGGTTGTGTTGGCCACCGTTGCCACAGCTGGATACGCCTCGGAATCATTGGGAAAACGATCGAAGTCGGGATCGTGGTTTGTTTGATCGTTTGTTGGTGGTTGGTTTGGCCGTTGTTGCCACAACTGTTTGCAAACGTTTTCAAACGTTTGCAAACGTTTGTAAACGTTTGCAAACGTTTGCAAACGTTTGCAAACGTTTGCAAACGTTTTCGCTGTACTGAGGAGGGGGAATATGAGGAAGGAGGGGGTGGAGGAGGGGGAGGATGAGGAAGGAGGGGAATGAGGGATTCCATCGGCGCCGTTCAACCCTTAGGCTCGAAGCTCCACGGCTCCCGAGGACAATGGCGGCACACCTAGAAATGAAGGACGAAGATTTGTTCTTGCTGTCTCTGCTTGAGCCCGAAGAGCGGCCCGACAAGCCCGAAACCAAGCCCGAAACCAAGCTCGAAACCAAGCCCGAAACCAGCCCCGACAGCACGCCCGACAGCAAGCCTTGCAGAAATTGCGCGAGGAGAAGTAGAATGAACTCGAGAAAATGAGGGAGGAGAGAGCCGCACGCCAGCGCGACGCAGGCAGGATTTGGCTTTGAATATGTAGGCGCATGAATTCTGCATCGGCCCTCTCCCCTCTCCCCCTCCTCTCCTCGGTCCCCCCCTTCCCCTCCTCCCCTCATCCCTCCTCCCCTCATCCCTCCTCCCTCCCGCCCTCCCCTCGGACCTCCAGGGGGGAAACGTTTGACTGGAGGGCCGATGCAGAATTCATGCGCCTACCGATTCAAAACCAAATCCGCCCCCCAGATCTGTTTGAACTGGGAGTTCGCCAATTCGAGAGGCCCCCCGTGATGGGCCGACCTTCCACTGCGCGAGAGAAGGTGATGTCCGCCCGCGATCGTGGCGCGCCAGAGAGGCAACACACCATCCCCTCCCCCATCACTCCTCATCATTACCTCACTCAGTCTCATCATGATCGTTATCAGCCTATCAAGCATCGAGTCATGGTCAGGTTCGTGCAATATCAACCCGTAAAGCATAGGTCATCATATCAGCACGCATGTACACATGCATACACATAGCTGCAACTTATATCCATATATGTATACGTGCGCCTCGTGGCCACATCGTGCGCTGGTTATGCGTGCGCGGAGTCCCCAAGGAAAACGTTTGCAAACGTTTGTGAACGCGTTGTTGCGCAGTGCTCGACCCCCAAACATGTATGTGACAAACGTTTGCGTCGGCGCGGTCGCTAACGCTACCGATTTTGATGCTAACGCTACCGATTTTCGCTGCTAGCGCTACCGAAATTTCGATGCTAACGCTACCGAAAAAATCCGGTAGCGTTAAGGTCGGTCGCTACCGAAATTGCGTGTGATTTTAGTGCTACCGATTTTAGCTAACGCTACCGAAAAAATCCGGTAGCGGATGATCTGGGCACTCACTCCTCGCGAAAACGCGCGCCGATTTGGGCACCGTGGCGCAAGCCACCCAAAACGCCCCCAATGACCCCCGCCCCGGACCTCAGGTTTTTTTGTTCCCCCAAAACGACCGTCGGTCAAAAAAAATGATACTCTGCCCGCGGGGTGGCTCTTCGCATCCGAACCTACTCACTCCTCACGAAAACGCGCACCGATTTGGGCACAGACGCGCAAGCCGCCCAAAAGGCTCCCAATGACCCCCGCCCCGGACCCCAGTTACAAAAAAAACGGCCGTCGATCAAACAAAAATGATACTCTGCCCGCGGGGTGGCTCTTCGCATCCGACTGTGCTCACTCCTCACGAAAACGCACACCGATTTGGGCACCGCGGCCCAAGCCACCCAAAACGCCCCCAATGACCCCCGCCCCGGACCCCAGATACATAAAAACGATCGTGGATGAACAAAAATGATGTCCTGCAACGACGAGCCCCAGGAGGGCGCCAAGACGGCCCAAGAGGCAATTCAGACGGGACAAGAGGCCCCCCGATCCGGGGCGACGATCTCGTCGAAGTCAGGGGGGTTCAACAACGTGTCCTCTTTGGCCATGGCGAGGATGGCCTTCCCGAGCGTGGGGAAGAAGCCCAATTTGTCCACATTGTCCCTGATCGCCTCCAACTGGAGCACCGCGGAGCCCAAGTGGTCGCGCGTGCCCTTCTCGAGCACCTCCTTGATCACGTGTTTCACAAAGTCGCGAATCGCTGCCTGCTTCCTGCTCTCCTCGTCCATGTTTTTGATCATCCTCACGAACTTTCTCAGCCAGAATTGGGCAAACCGGTCGTTCGTATGGTCTGCGGAGGAGTACCGACCAGCCCGGAAGCTCTCATTCCACTTGTTCACCAACTGGACTAAAATAGTTCGCAAACTCTGACCGGCGCTGGTGGCCTCGAGGAGAGACTGCCCAAACGCGCTCTGGGCATCGTGGCCTGCCGGGCTCCGCGCCTTCTCTGTCGCGCGCGGCGCCTCCTCTGCACTGCCGCGCGACGGGCTCGGCGCCGGGAGAGCCCAGGAAGCGCCGCCGTCGTTGGTCGCGTTCGAGCCCATCGAAGAACAATGCGTGGCGACGCCGGCCCCGCGTGCTGTCCTCGGGACGACGCCGTCCACCAACCAAAACTTCTCGTCCGAGAAATTCCCTGGCAAGTCCTTGATCTTGTCATGCTCGATGATGTAAGTCGCGATCTTCACGGTTTTGCCCTCGATCTTGACTTTTTGGTTGGGAAGGTCGGGCTTGCTCTCCTTGGACACCACGTATATCTCCATCTTCGTTTCCGACTTCACGAACTTCTCAGATTTCCACGACGTCATCAAGGCAGGCGTGACCTTCCCCTTCTTGCCGTCGGGACCGGGTACCTTCAGGAGGGACCGGAGCGCCAAGTACAAGCGGATGGTCTCGTCCGTGCATACAACGCCCTTGTCGGCCCATTGCTTGAGCTGGTTGCTTGCCTCGAGGCGGTCCGGGCCGCCTGCGGCCGCCGCCGCCGCACTGCCTAAAGCCGAGTCCACGTCGGCCTGCGTGATCCACGCGGACATCCTACCTCGCCGAAGCCAGCGCAAGGTAGCGACACACGCTGCCGACTTCTGCTCTGCAGCTTTGCCGAGACATCCTCACACTGGCGGTGTTGACACTCCCTTGGAGCTCTCTTGGGCCTCTTCTGCTTGGGCCATATTGGAGGGCGTGTTTCTCGTAGGGCCCCTGGGGCTCCTTAGTGCCAGCTAAGAACCTTCTATGTTAAGTCGGCGACGTGTGGGAGGGAGGGGTGGGCGCTTTCCAAGGCAGCCTCGCTCCACGCCGAGCCAGGCGAGCCAAGCTTGCCTGACCACCCACTAACGGCCATGCGTGAAGCTCAGCTGCCATGGAAGGCGCGCCCACCCCTGTTCCCACGTGCTGCCGACTCTTTGCTGCGCAGCTTTGCCCGAGACATCCTTGACAGTCCCATTGGGGCTCTCTTGGGCTTCCTTTGTTTGGGCCATCCTGGAGGGCGTGTTTCTCGTAGCGCCCCTGGGGCTCCTGGAAGCCATCTCAAAACCTTCATGGCCCCGCGTATTTGGCGGAGGAAGGAGGAGGCCCCCGAAAGTCGGCGACGTACGGGAGGGAAGGGGGGGGGGATTGTTTTCCAAAGCAGCCTCGCTCCACGCCGAGCCAAGCGAGCCAAGCTCGCCTGACCACCCACTAACGGCCATGCGTCAAGCTCAACTGCCATGGAAGACGCCCCCACCCCCCTGTCCCCACACGCTGCCGACTCTCTGCTTTGCAGTTTTGCCCGAGACATCCTCGCAGTGGCGGCGTTGACAGCCCCTTGGGGCTCTCTTGGGCCTCTTTTGCTTGGGCCATCCTGGAGGGCGTGTTTCTCGTAGGGCCCCAGGGGTTTCATGACCTCGGAGGCCCCCGGAGGCCACCGAGCAACGTGGCCATGCAATACCTTCACCTCCCCCTCCCCCTCCTCCTCCTCCTCCTCCTCCTCCTCCTCCTCCTCCTCCTCCTCCTCCTCCTCCTGCTCCTGCTCCTGCTCCTCCTCCTCCTCCACCTCCACCTCCGCCTCCCCCTCCCCCTCCTCCTCCTCCCCCTGTTTGTCCTGCTCCAGCTGCTCCTCCTTTTCCTCCTGCCCCCCTCCTCCTCCTCCTCCTCCTCCTCCTCCTCCTCCTCCTGTTTTTCCTCCCTCTCTCACCCTCCCTCCGTCCCTCTCCTCCTCCTCCTCCCATCCTCCTCCTCGTCCCCAATGGTCCTCTTCCTCCTCTTCCTCCTCCTCTTCCTCCTCCTCTCCTCCTTTCCCTCCTCCTCCTCCTCCTCCTCCTCTCCTCCTCCTCCTCCTCCTCCCCCCTCCTCCCCCACCTCCACCTCCTCCTCTTCCTCCTCCCCCTCCTCCTCCTCCCTCGCACAAAAAGAGAGGGAAGGGAGACGGGCATCTAAGAATATACGTGCTTTTATGCGCAAGCAAGCCGCAACAAAACTGCGACTGAAAAGGTCGTCAATGGAGCAAACGGTGCCGCACAAACCGATCTGCAGCGGGCAAACTCAAGCCGGTCCGCGACGAATATCCGCCGACCCGCACCAGGCTATGAGAATGAGGCGTCTGCTGTTTTGCAATCCGGTGAAGTTGCAGACCCCCCTCGCCAAGAGTATGCCTGCGGGCACCGCGCTAGCCCGCGAACACCACAACTATGCCCGTGCGCCTCACAGCGTGCCTGCGAGCACCACGGACCTGTGCACGACGCTCTGGCCTCCGACGGCCACATTGTGCCTGGTAACACCACGGCGTGCCTGTCAGCGCCGCAGCAGCTTGGGAAAGACCGGGCGATCGGAAATAGGCGGCGGTATGCGAAAATAGCGTCCAGGATTTGTAATGATGCTTCCTGAAGGCTTCCCAGGATCGGTCACGTAAGAGAAGGGATCGGAGCCGGACCGCGAAGGCGCGAAGCGCAAGCAACTTCACGCCCTCGAGGGCGCCCCTGGCAAAATCAACCCACCTCATAAACACCGTGGATTTCGGGGATCTGCTGAGCCCGGGCCAATCCAGGCCCCTGCACTGAGGCATCGCAGGGTCCTGCAAGATCCAGCAGGATCATGCCGAATCCTGCACCCAAGCCTGGGTCCATGCCCCCCAGCTCTTGAGGATCCTGAAGATCCAGCGCTCTGACTGACCCCCGTTTGCGTTGACCCCCCGTCTCTTGACCCGCATCGGCAATTCATCGCCGATGTACTGGCGACGTCGGCGGTGTATCGGCGACGTGGGCGTGGAGAAAATCGGGCTCCGCATCAAGCCGCATCGGCGATGAATCGGCGATGCGGCGCGAACCTTCGACCCCATCTGCTCGGACCCCATCTAGGAGGCCTAGAGAATCCCGTTCGGGGGTTGCTAGAGGTACCCCTGGCCCCAGATGCCCCCAGATTTTCGCTCAAGTTTGGAGCCCCTGGGGCCCTCTAGGCCTCGTGAGGGGTGCTCTGGGGGCCGTGGGGGCCTCCTTAGAAATCCTGGGGCACCTTGGGCCAAAAGCACGGCTAGCAGCACCCGACCCGTGGATTCCAGCAGATCGAGCAGAGCAGCCTAGAACGTCGAGAACACCGTGGATGAGGGGCAACGAAAGGGGGGGACAGTCACAGGGGGGGGGATGATTCGACCTGAAATCGGCGATACATCGCCGATAGATCGGCGATAGGCCCCCGACAGGGAATCCGCACGCTCCTGGGCAGGTTGAGGCCATCGGGCCCTATGGGCGATCCATGGGCGATGTGGGGTCGGTGCATCCCCCCTATGCCTATCCCCCTCTATCGTTGCCGCCGAGAGAGCCCAGTGGACTCCAGCAGATCGATCAGCCGGTCGCACGTGTAGGACAGGGGCACGTTGCGGATCATCACCGTCGTCCACTTGGAAGCCTCTGGGCCGGCGCCGCCGAGCCTGGGAGGGGCGAAACACTCGGAGGAGGAGGAGGAGCAGAAGGCGAAGGAGGAGGAGGAGGAGGAAGAGAAAGATGATGATGATGAGGAGAAGGAGGAGGAAGAAGAAGAGAAGGATGAGGAGGATGAGGAGGATGAGGAGGATGATGAGGAGGAGGAGGAGGAGGAGGAGGAGGAGGAGAAGAAGGGGGAGGAGGAGTTGGAGGAGGAGCAGGAGTTGGAGGAGGACGAGGAGGAGGAGGAGTTGGAGGAGGAGGAGGAGGACGAGGAGGAGGAGAAAGGACGAGGAGGGGGAGGAGGGGGAGGAGAGGGAGGAGGAGGAGGAGGATGAGGTGGAGGAGGAGGAGGAGGTGGAGGAGGAGGAGGAGAAGAACGAGGAGAAAGAGGAGGAGGCGGAGGAGCAGGAGGGGGAGGCGGTCGACGAGGGGGAGGAGGGGCGAGTTTGTTCCCCGCCGAAAGGAAAGGGGGCGGATTCCAAACCAACGACCTCCTGGGGCTACGCGTCCCGCTGCTCCCCTGACCTCTCCCAGGGTGCCGCCCGACCAAGATCTCGAGGCCGTTCCAGCCGTGGTGTCGGGAAACCCAGGAGGCCCAAGAAGGCAAAGAAGACGAATGGGCAACAGTTTCGGTGCACTGCGCTTCTGCGCTCCACGCTCCACGAGCGTACTTCCGCCCGCCGAAGCGTCCGACCGCCGCGGGCGGGGCGCACCCAGGGGCGCGCGACGAGCGAGCGATGAGCGAGAGCAGGCGGCGGCGGCAGCGGCCCAGGCCAGCAGCGAAGGCAGCAGCAGGCAGGCGGCAGCCAGCCAGCAGGCCGTGCACTATCTGTGCTGCGACGACGACGCCGACGCCGACGACGACGACGACGACGGGGAACTTCGCGCGCCCCGTCGTGCCCCCGCGCGGCCCCTCGTGGAGGGGCAGACCTCCGGCTCAGCCCGCGGCGCGCGCAGCATGACCTCCTTCGCGCCCCGCGCCATCGATCGGACGTCCGCTCTCGTTCATGTTTCGATTCCGTGCGCGCTGTTTTTTCCGCAAGACGACCTAAGATGATCCTCGAGTGGGCAAGCGCGTTTTACTACTCGCAAACAAATAATTCGCAAATAGCCTTGATTCACCGCGGGGGATGTACGATATAGTACCTCGAGGCGAACACATATTTTTCGAACGGTTGCGAGTATGCACGTTGCGAGCAGTGGAGCGCACTCGGTGATCGATGGTCCCCGCCGAGTAGGACGTGCACACGTCCGAGCGATGCCAGGGCCCCCGCGAGCGACTTGGGCTTCCAGCATCTGGCGCCGGCCTGGGCCTCCAGAAATCTCAACCTGCTCTCAGACGAAGCCAGGACGAGGGCAACATCGGGCGAGGATACATCGAGAATCTCTGAGATCCGGCGGCTCTAGAGGATGTCTCGGGCGCCGCGGCCTTGTCAGAGCGTTCCAGAGCGCTCTGAGATCGTTGCGGAACGCTCTGGAACGGACTTATCCTCGTCCTAGCCCCGTCCGACCTTCCCCAGGGCATGGCGTTGCGCCCCAGGCCCGAAAGCTGAGCACGCACCCATCAGACAGACCAGACCGAGACCCACCAGGCAGGCCTGCGCTAGCCCGAATCGTAACATCGGCGCGGAGTCGGATCCAAACCAGACCGTGGAGAACCGCGGATCGGGTTGGGCCCTCTGCAAGCCGGAGAGTGAATCGGCGCGTGTCGTATCGGCTACAATGGAGGCCAGGCGCCAAGAAACCTTCCACCTGAGACCCCAGGACGTCCATGGCTTTTTGGTGTGACAACCTCACGCCTTCCATCGCAAAACCATCTAAACCGAAAAAACTCAGGGCACCCTGGAAGCAAGCAGGGTGTTTCTTGGCATAGGCCCCATCTGTATGGGCTAACATCGAATAGGACTCGATTCTGGGGAAACATGCCCGGACCGTGGGAAGCCCTGACGGGCGACCTGGTGGGCTCGGGCTCCTCGGATAACACGTTGGCGTCCCAAGCCCCCAAAAGGAATTCAGACCTACGGAATTTGAGGTCGCGTCAGGTCCAGCCCGCCCAGTGATCAGGCATCCGCCTCGATGTCATCCCTGTCGCTAAGATTCGCAGGCCCAAAGCGATAACTATCTCAGAGATGCACCTTCAGAGCCTGAGGGGTTCCTCGCGATCGGCGTAGAGCTTCCGAGTGGCTTTCGGTGCAGAGCTTCCGATTGGCTCTTGAGGCATCAAGATGGCTCGGAGAGGGCTTCAGAAAGCCCCAGGGGGAGCCCAAGAGGGCGCGAAGAGGCGATTGTGGGAGCATCCAAGGGGCGGATATATAGTACCTCTCCTCTTTGATCGAAGGCCTTCAACATGAACCCCAGAGGGTCACCACGGCCTCCGCCCCACCCCCCCTCCACCCCAACCCCTTCGCCCCACTCCAGCCCCTTCCCCACTTCTTCCAGAAAGCCCCGAAGAGCCCCACACAAGCTCCCAGAGATCCGTCGTCTTCCCACTGCGAAGGTAGCGGTTGCCCCCTTCTTGTTCCACTGCACGCTGCTACGCATTCCTGATCAGGGCAACTCCACTGGCGACTGCTTTTGGATGGGCTGGTGGGGATACTTTTAGTCAGCGGCAACAGGCGAGAGCGCCAGCGGCGAGTCCAGTCAGAGCGGGCCGCGCAACGACGAATTAACCTAAAGCGGTGGGGCGGAGCCTCCCGCAGCACCTCGGCGGGCAGTCTGCCGAGTGGAGGGGGGTTGGCTGCAACTGCTGGGAAGCTGCACTGCCAGGGTGCACGCATGCAACGCGCTGCAAGGATGGGCTGGCTGCCACGGTGGTCGGCTGCCAGGGTCTGCAAGCTGCGAGCGCATTGCATGCAGGGGCGTAGGCACCCACGGACCTGCAAGAGTACCAGGGTAGCCGGAACCACGTGAACCGACTGCCACGAAACGAATTGCGTGCCCTATGCAGAGGCGCAAGCACCAACGAGCTGCAGAGTACCAGGATGGCCGAAGCCAGGTGGGCCGACAGCCACGACCCGAATTGAATGCGAGTGAATTGAGCAGCAGAAGCTGCGGCGCGACCAAAATGGCGCGGGGGGGCACCACGATGCGGCCAGGGTGGGCAACTCAGCGGTGCCCAATAAGCATGCCAAGGCCGGGCGGATGCGAGCGGTAGCGCCAGCAAAGTCGCGCACCAAGGCCCCGAAATGGGGTGGGCGCTGTCCGCGGTCGGCACACCAGGGACGGCGACAAACGCGAACAGACGGCGC
The DNA here is from genome assembly GCA_963575745.1 of Prorocentrum cordatum. Classification (NCBI taxonomy): domain Eukaryota; class Dinophyceae; order Prorocentrales; family Prorocentraceae; genus Prorocentrum; species Prorocentrum cordatum. The sequence goes on along the minus strand of CAUYUJ010016739.1, from coordinate 38,147 downwards.
GAGGGTGAACGCCGGCACTGCAGCCGAAGTCGCGGCCGCGGCGCGGTGGAGCCACGAAGGTGCCTAGGCTGAGCCACGGGCGCCAGCGGCCCCCACCCAAAAGGGAGGCGAACCGCGATTTGCGCAGTAAAAGGAAGCCAGGACATGTGGGAAATGGCACCACCGAGCTGGCGAACGAACAAGGGGCCCAGCCGCGGGGGGCCACCCCGGCGCGGGAGGGCGCCCGGGGGCGCGGGGGTGTGACGCGCCAAGAGCGAAAACAACTACAGCGGGCCGAAGGCCGTCGGGGGACAGGTGGACACGGCCCCAGCGGCAGTCCACGAGCCAGCACTGTCGGCAGGCCGCTGCCCGTGCCCCAAGGGCGGGGAGCAGCGGAGACCGGGCAGGGAGCGGCACCAGGGCAGTAGCACCGCCTGCAAGTCCGGCAACGACCACAGCGAGATGCGCGGCGCATTGCGTCTAGCGTGAAACAAACGGGGGCCTTCGGCGAGGGCCCTCGCCCCAGGCCACCATGAACCCGTGATGCGTGGGGACCATGCCAGGGGTGGCTAACGGCCACTGCTTGCCAACTGATGACATAATGCGAGGAACCTGGGGAGGTCAACGCCCTTCTGGCCGCGCGGGCCAGACCATCGCGAGACAAATAGACATCGCTGAACAGTCTGCTGTGGTCAGGCGATGCGGCGCTGCTATGAAACACGCGCCGGGGGGCGGCCAGGGAGGGGGCGGGGGGCGCGAGGCGGCGCAACTTCCATTGGCCGAACGGGCCCGGTTTCAGTTGGGAAAACCGATCATATCGAACCACGCTCCTTTCTGGCCTAACGGGCCCTGCTTCAGCTGGAGAATCCGAGGTGCAACCACGGCGAACCCTGCTGAGCGCTGGCCTGACGGGCCCTGCACCACTCGGAGAGGTCTGCTGTCTCCCAGGGGCGCCTGGCGGGCATCGGGGCCCGCGAATCAGGGGCGCGAGTGCCTGGGCAGACTGCGATCTGTCGTCGCCGTGAGCTGCATTGGTGACGGTGGAACCGTCGCCCTGACGACTTCCTGCCGTACGGGCCCTGTTCTTCTTCGCAGTCTGCGGGCTACCAGGGCTGCCCAGTGGGTCGTCTGCGCCGGGGCGCCAGAGGGGCAACCGCCGCCGCCGCCGTCGGCGAGGAGCTGGCAACGGCGGCGGCGGCAGCATCGGCCGCAGCGACAGCGGCCGCCGCGCTGACCACGGGGCCGCTGGCCGCCGCCGCCGCAAGAGGGGTGGCGACGGCGGCGGCAGCGCCGGCGGCGGCGGCGGCAGCGGCCGCAGCAGCGGCGGCGGCCGCGCCGCCAGATGCCGCGTGGGCGGCCGCGGCGGCGCCGGCCGCCGCGCGCTCCGCCGCCGCCGCCGCCAGCGGGGAACCGGCAGCGGCGGCGGCAGCGGAAGCGGCAGCGGCCGCTGCGAACGCAGCCGCGACGCCGCCCACGGCGCCGGCGGCGGCGGCGGCCGCGGCGGGGGCGGCGGCGGCGGCGGCGGCAGTGGCGGCGGCCGCGGCGCCGGCAGCCGCGCGGGCGGCCGCGGCGCCGCTGGCCACCGCGCCCTCCGGGGAGCGGCGCCGGCCGCCGCGGCATGGGGGCGGCGGGAGTCGCGAAGCGGTTTGTGTCCAGCGTGACCCGTGGGGCGGCTGGGCAGCGCGGGCAGGGCGCACGCGGGCCCAGCTCGGCTTGGCGGGGGCCTTCGGTGTGCAGAGGCCGTTGCGTCAACGCCACGCGTTGGAGCGCTTGTCCCCCCTCCCGTCGCTGCTGTCGCCACCGCCTCGCTTGCCCCCTGCCTACCAGTCATCGCCGTCGCAGGCTTGCGACCAGGACCAAGTGTCCCAAACCCAGGGTTGCGGGGAGCTTGCCGCGTGCCCCCTGTGCTGAGGGGCGCTTCTGCCCTGGTTATCTGACCAATTGTTGCGCTCGCGGCCCCATCTGACCTGGACCTCATGCTGGCTGTCCATCTCGTAGGCATCGTACCCGCAGCGGTTCTAGGCGTCGAGGAAGCTGCGGCAGGTGGCTTCAGGGATCCGAACGGGGTCGCTCTTCGGGTCGTTGGCCCCTGTTGGGTGCTTGCGGGTGTAGGCGTGCCAGATGCTGCTGAACACTCCTGCCAGGGTCTTTAGGAGGCGCGAGATCTTGGCTGCAGGTGCCTCCCCGACCCTGTCAAGGTCGACTCTGCCCAACAGCTCTTTGCACATGCGCCCACCATCGAAAGGGGTCGACCAGGTCGTCGAAGACCCGTTTTACAACCCAGTCGCGGGGGTTGGCGAGCGGCTGTCTGGAGATGGCTGCCTGGGGTTGGAGCTGGCTGTCTGGAGCTGGCTGGCTGGAGCCGGCGGTCGCGCCGCCGGGGGGGGGGGGGGGGTGAGCGGTTGTCTGGAGCTGCGGCTGGTAACCTGCTGCTCCCTGGCCCGTCAGCTGGGGAGTCTTGCCTGCGCGGGGGGTCGTGTTCCACCTTGGGCGGTGGACCGGCGCTGGCGTTGCGCGTTGCTCGGCCCTGCTCGGGCTGGCCTGAACCGTCCGCGCCCTGTCCGAACACCCCCAAGGAGTCGTCGGGAGGGCTACCGCTGGTTGTTTCGCCTGCTGTCTCGGGCGAGGGAGGGGGCGGGATGCCCTCGAGGTCGACCGAGTCGTCCGCTGCTCCGCCAGGGGGCGGTGAGGAGGTCGGGGGGGGCGTCGTCGCCCCTGTCCTCGTCGTAGTCGATTCCGTCGGGGAACAAGGTTCTTCATCGTCGGGGGAGGCCTCTGTCGCCTCGCGGTCTGACGCCAGGGGGTCGTGGTCTGCCCGCGGTGCGGAAAGACCGGTCTCGTCGTTGGCGGCGCCGTAGGTTGGGGCACCAGTGGCCGGGGTGGGCGTCGCACGCCGCTGAAGCTGCTCCGACTGGCTTCGGTTGTAGCCAGGCCCTCGTGGTCTCCCCTTGAGGGGGCGCGCAAGCTTCGTCGATGTAGGAGGCCGAGAGGTCCTGTTTTGCCAGGGTGGCGACGGGTGGTCTGAGGGGTCCTCTTCTGCCAAGAATTTGCTTGAAACGCCGGCATTCAAGACATCAATATGTCCGAAATCCCCAGACGCATCCAGCGTCGTAATGTTGTTCACAGCGCAGGCCCCAAGAAGTCTGGACCTCGTCCAGGGGATCGGCTTTTGAATCCCAGCTCGTCTGCGGACGGCCTCCCAGGCCTGGAACAGGGCCCTCCGAGGCTGCAGACGTCCAGAAACCTTTTGCCTTTCCTTCCTCGCCACGCAGATGTCAGGGCCCCTGGGGTCACAAGCCGAGTTGCGGAGTGGGTGTCGTGACGGGCATTTCAGGGCGGCGGCCCACCAGAGGCTCCGAGAAGGCGGACAGAAACCCATCAAGCTGCTCTGGTCGCGGCGACCTGGAACCAAGACGCGGTCGGGGCAGCCAGGGGAGACTACGGTTAGGTCGGGCGTGTCTTCCTACAGGCGGATTTTGGGCGAAACATGACAACTCGTCGAAGCATGCTAAAATAAGCAAACGTAGCAGAGAAGTCGGCCCCAGACTATATTTTTACTATTTTTGAAAATTCCTCAGGCCCAACTTGAGACTACGGGGCCGCATTCGGCACAACAGGAGCGGGAGAGGCACGAATGCGGGGAGAGGGAGCAGCGGGCGGCGGAGCACGCGCAGAGCATGCATTGCTCGCGAGTGTGTGCCAGAGCACCGCAGAGACCCACAAAGCGCGCGAACCTCGGAGGCAGAACCTCTACCGTGCTTTCCTCCTCTGCTCGCCGTCGCTCGGACGCCCATTCCCCGTGCACTGTTCGATGTCGTGCGTGTTTTGTTGTTGTTGCAGGGACCGACCACAACGATGTCTAAAACGAAATGGCGCTTACAACGAACAGCGAAAGGAGGCCCAACGTTCAAAACGAACGTGCAAAACGAAGCTGGTGCCAAACGAACACGAACGACGAAACGGGGCGTTTCAAGCAACAGCGAGAAACGACATGAAACAACAACGAAGAACGAAACGAGACACAAAGCAAAGGCCCAAACCAAGCTAAACAGCGTTGTGGTCGGCTCTTGGTTTTTGGTTCGACGATCTAGGGTGCTCCTAGATGGTCATCGCCGAGAACAAAAAGCACACGCCCGAGCGATGCCAAGCCTGCCTGCCCCGAGGAGCCTTGGGCGGGCGACTCCCGCCAGCGCAAGGCACTTGGGCACGAAGGCCTCGGCCTGGCTGCGCAGGGGCGAGTACACCTCCGGAGTCTTCCCAAATGGGGTCCGAGCAGATTGATGAGCCACCACCACTACCGCTAGGTAGGGAGGAGGAGGAGGAGGAAGAGAAGGAGGAGGAGGAGGACCTCCTTATCCTCCCTTCTCCCTCGTCTTGCCAATCACAGTGGTGGTGGGAAATTTGCACATCACAGATGGGACCAGAGGATCGCGCCGCATTCGCCGATGCATCGGCGGCGTCAGCGTGGAGAAAATCGGGCTCCCCCTCGAGCCGCATCGGCGATGCATCGGCGATCCGGCGCGACCCTCCGACCGTCTGCTCAGACCGACCGATGGGCCTCAGAAGGTGTGTTGGCGCCCGCGTGTGCTCATCCACCGGGGCCCTTCGATGCAATGCGGGCGTTGTTGGAGAGGGCCAGCACGGGCGGCGTGCCATCGGCAGAGCTGAGCGGGGCAAGCACACACACCGAACTAGCATGCGTCCTGACCTAGTCATCCGACTGCTGCAACTTTGTTTTGCGAGGGGGCCCTGAGGTCAGGACCTCTTCTGTGGGCCAATTTTGCGTCCTGAATCGTTTTTGACGCTTCCTTGGCCCGGCGAGGGCCCCTGGAGGCCGGAAACCGACAAACATCGAGTAGGGAATCGACTTCAACACTCATTGACCCCAAAATTGATTTCCTGCCGAATCTATTCATGGAAATGCGTAGACTGCTCCGTAGATCTACTGAACATACTGGGGAAGTTTCTTCACTGATTTTTGGGGGCACATCGACTCTGCAACCGAACCCCTGCTCGACAAAACCTGCCGCTCCAATTTCTTCGGAGCGTCGGATCTGTGGGGGAGGGTCATGGGTCGGACCGTTGAGCAGGGACCGACCGTCCTGGCCATTCTTTTAGGCCTACCACGACATGTTCTTAGAACCCAAAAATGTTATAAGAGCAACAACCATGTTCTTAGAACATAAACTCGATGTGTTAAAATGAGACAGTCTCAACAAGAACTGTTCTAATAACATTCCGGTTCTTAGAACATTCTCTGGTGGGCCTGAAGGCAAGCTGGGACGCTTCGCCAGTGCTTGACGGACCCCAGCTGGGAGGCCCCAAACCTCGGCCTGGCTGCGGAGGGCCGTGCGCCCAGCGGGGGCGGCCGCGCACAAGGTGGGCTCGCGGCAGAGGCCAGGGGGCGGGCCCAGCCCTGGGCGGGGAGGCCTCCTTCTCCTCCTCCTCCTCCTCCTCCTCCTCCCTAAGACGAGGCCAGGACGAGGATAAACCTGGGCGAGGGTAAATCGAGAACCCTCGCTGTTGACGATGATCGGACATGAAGAACGGCGCTTGTTGCGTCATGATGAGAATCCTCCTCCTCCTCCTCCTCCTCCTCCTCCCCACCACCATTATCTTCCTCAGCATCCTCCTGATCAGGAAGACCCCAGGACGAGAAGGCACAACGGTGAGAATAGATCGAGAATCTTCATGTTCAAAACCCTGGATCGGCAATGTCTGATCAGCGGCAATGCCGCTGATCAGACACGAAGAACGGTGCTTATTGCGGCTTATTGCGTCGTGATGGAGATCCTTCTCCTCCTTCTCCTCCTTCTCATCCTCCTCCTCCTCGCTACAACGAGGCCAGGACGAGGATACACCTGGGTGGGGATACATCGACAAACCTCGTTGTTGATGATGGTTAGACATGAAGAACGGTGCTTGTTCCATTGTGATGAAAGATCTCCTCCTGCTCCTCTTCCTCCTCCTCCGCCTCCTCCTCCAACTCCTCCTCCTCCTCTCCTCCTCCTCTACCACCCCTTTCTCCTCCTCCTCCTCCTCCTCCTCCTCCAGAACTGTGAGCCCGTCTGCACCGTCCTCGCGGCAGCGCCCGTTATCCTGGGACCGCCCCTGCTCCCCTCTCCCGCGCATGGGTGACGTCACGATGCGCGCCAGCGCCGTCTGGCCTTAAGTCGGGCCTGTCCTCGTACAGGGGGGATTTTGGACGAAAAATGAATTATCCCAGTGCGACCCTACCTAGGAGTCGGAACCCCTAGGAAAGCAGCATTAAAAGTAACAGTAACGCTAAGCTAACGCTAAGCTAAAGCTAAGCTAAAGCTAAGCTAAAGCTAAGCTAAAGCTAAGCTAAAACTAAGCCACAGCTAAGCTAAAGCTAAGCTAAAGCTACGCTAAAGCTAAGCTAAAGCTAAGCTGAAGCTAAGCTAAAGCTAAGCTGAAGCTAAGCTAAAGCTGAGCAACAGCTAAGCTAAAGCTAAGCTACAGCTAAGCTACATATAAGCTAAAGCTAAGCTAAAGCTAAGCTAAATCTAAGCTACAGCTAAGCTCAAGCTAAGCTAAAGCTAAGCTAAAGCTAAGCTAAAGCTAAGCTAAACGCTAAGCGACAAGCTAAGCGAAACGCTAAGCTAAAGCTAAGCTACAGCTAAGCTAAAGCTAAGCTAAAGCTAAGCTAAATCTAAAGCTAAAGCTAAAGCTCCCAGGGGACTGGGGGGAACCGCTCCCAGGGGACTGGGGGAACCGCCCGGGGCGCTTTGCACTGCCCGGTCCCTTTAAGCTAAGAGAGTAAGAACCCTTCTAGGCAGAGCCTAGGTAGGGAAAAATAGTAAACAAATGCCCCAAACATTGACAGAAAAAAACTAGCAAGGTCGTCCCCAGACTATATTTATACTATTTTTGCATATTCCTCCTGTAGAGGGACAGGCCCGACGTAAGTCTGGCCATTCAGTGCCCCTGCCCCTGGCCGTCCGAGGATGGCTCCAAGAGCGGTCCGAGATCCCTATTAATAAACACTCCCTCCCCCCCGTCACCGTAGACAAACAATACAGAAAGCACTGTGCCTCCATAGCCGCCGGCCCCTTGCGGGTCTCCAGGCGTATGAGTTTCTTCCCTCCCGATACCCCCCCTGGACAAGGACAAACGCATCATGAGGGATACAGTGGGGGCCCGACCACAAGAAACCTTCAACAAGAAATCCAACCCTGAGACCCCAGGACGTCCATTGATTTGTGGTGCGGGAGCATCACGCTGTCCATAGCAAAACCATCGAAACCCAAGACACCCAGGGCACCCTGGAGGCCGGAGGCGAGCAGGGTTTTTCTTGGCTCCACTGTAGGGGGACCAATTTCCCAGACGGCGACGGAGCAAATCGTGACAATACCGACCCGCTCAAACCCCCCCACTGGCCCGCCTCCCCGTCAACGCCCGTCGTCGCCGAAGGATGCAAACCTGGAATCTGGAACTGTGCACATACCAAGCTTCCTCACGCAGTGGAAGTCTGGGTAGGCACATGCACCGATCCTGGCTAGGCCCATCCTTGGCGGAGTGTCGGTGGATGCACCCTCCTAGAATGGCGGGAGCGCGCTGGATCCCCTCCCAAGCATGCAGGAACGGGTCCTGAAGGAAAAGGTCCTGGAAGTTGCTTGCCATCTTCTGACCCCATGGTGCCTGCTCTGCCCTGGGTCCCGAAACCGTCAACGACACGACGCAGGATGTGTGAGCCCTGGGGGGGTCTGCATCTTCGCGGCGAAGATGGGGGTCCTGGCAGTCCGGGCGAGGCAGCTTGAAGGCCGACTTGGGGCGAAGAGTCGCGGCAGCAGGGAGGGTGGCCAAGGTGCGGGGCCGGGAGGATGGCCGAGGTGCGGGGCCGGAGAGATGACCGAGGTGCGGGGGCGGGAGGATGGTCGAGCTAGCAACCAGCTATAGGGTGCGCCGCCGTCCCGGACCCCCCAGTGCTTACAGCGCAGGATGAAGAACTGGCAGTGGAGGAACAGCCACAAGGTCTGAGGCCTCCTCCTCCTCGTTCGTTCGCGGCTTTAGGGCAGAGAGTGGAAGCCCGATAGCCGCTCCTCCTCCTCCCACTCCTCCTCCGCCTCCTCCTTCTCCTCCTCCTCCGCCTCCTCATCCTCCTCCTTCTCCTCCTCTCCCTCCTTCTTACTAACATCCTCCTCCTCCTCCGCCTCCTCCCCTCCTCCGCCTCCTCCTCCTCCGTTTCCCGCAAGACACCCCGTTCTGTCACTCGGGCCGACCTCCCCGCACCCAGGGCACACCCGATATGGGCGCCGCCAGGCGTGTGGGGAGGGGGGGGTCTCAGCGCCGATCCAGGGAGTCCACGTGGACGCATCGACGCACATGGTTTGGCCGTCTGAGCCCTTCGCATATATGCCCCGATACCGGGCTCGGGATAACGACAGGACGGGCGCGGCGTAAAGTTTTCGACGCCATCTAAGCGAGGCCCTGGGCAAGGTGGCCCGTTTGGCGCCGCGCACAGGTGGGAAGGGGGCAGGCTTCTCAGAAGGAGGCTGCTTCTTAGAAGGCGCCGTCTTTACGTCTACAGACAAGGGCCGCGCCCTCTACGAAGCAGGGGTGCTTCTGAAAAACCTTCCCAGCCTCCCCCGATCCAGCTCTGCGCGTGGCCGACCTCTGGTGCGCGAGCTCGGGAGGAGGGCCGAATCCAGGATGCGCAAGCCGCTGCGCCGTCGCCGCGCGTGCAGCCATCGGGGAGCCCCTGTGGCCTCCCACCGCAAGAGCCACTCCAGCGACGTGGTCACCGTCACTGCGCGCTCGCGTGCGCCGCACGATGTGGAAACGACGCTCGCGCCGTCCTGGCCTCTGGGCACGCGCCACCAACCCCGGTCAGCAAGAGCCTGGGTCGGCCAAGGCCCTGTCGCGAAGCCCGGCTGGTCGCCAGAAGCTCCCAAGCCTTCTTCGTCACAGCGCGGCAGAAACAGTCCGCACGCTCGCTCAGGTAGGCTGGGTACCCATCAGTCCGAAAAAGTAGGTAGAAACATGAAGTAGGAAGGCGTTCAAAAAAGATTGGGTTCCGTCCGCCCCCTGGGGCGGACGGGAAAGTTGAAGCCACTCGATCATTGAAGTAGGAAGGCGCTTAAAGAGGACTGGAATCTGGGAAACCAAAAATACCTACTTTCAACGACCGATGGGTAACGGCACCGCGAATTCACAGGCAGGAAGAGTGGAATCTCGTAGCTCCCAAACAAGGGCCAGCGGAGGGCGGCCAAAAGGGCGGAGCACGGAAGAACGGTCCAACGTGCGAGGGGATTGGCCGACCCGCGTCAGAGCCCATGTTTCTCGACTCGCGAGAACGCCCGCGACTGGATCCGCCCCCCCCCCAACCACACCCCACCTGGTCACGTCACGATTCGGGCCAGCGCCGTCTGGAAACGCCCCCCCCGCGCAAGTCACGCCCGCTGCTGTCGGACCCAGGGCAGAAGAAGATGCTTCAAGAACAAGAGGCCCTCTGCCAGCCAAAACATACATAATATCCAAGGGTACCCTCCCCAGGGTGCACAAGAGCATCCAGCAAGGACCAAGAACATCAGGGTACCCTCCACGAACCGACTCGTTTTGGGCCCCAAATCGCCCCTTGAGGGGCCCCAAAAGGCTCCTTTTCTGCAGCCTTCGCTAACCCCCCCCATTTACCGACCCCCCCCATAACGCGACGCCCAAACCCCCGTTACCCGAGCCCCTTCCAGCCTTGAGCTTATTCGATATATATATATATATATATATATATATATATATATATATATATATATATGTGTGTATATATACATATATGTATATATGTATATATGTATGTATATATATATGTATATACGATCACCCTTCGGGTAATAAGGAGGCTCGGGGGGGGGAGGAACCAATGTCTCACTCGATCGGTCCTACTATCGATCTTACTATCAATCTCACTATCGTTCTCGCTCGATCGATCTCACAATCGATATCACTAGATATATTTCGTCCGATCGATCTCACAATCGATATGACGACCCATCTCACAGTCGATCTCATTATCGATACCACTATCGAACTCACAATATATCTCACTGTCGGTCTCACTATCGATCGCACTATCGATATCACAACCGATCTCACAATCAACGTCATCATCATCATCATCGACATCATCGTCATCAACGTCATTAACATCACCATCAGCATCGGGATACCATCATCATCATCACCTCATCACCATCATCATCAACTGCACCATCACCATCATCATCGGGGCATCATCATCGTCACCATCATCAAAATCATCATCACCGGGACACCAGCATCATCGGGACACCACCATCATCATCATCGCAACATCCATTTCATCATGAACAACATCGTCAACATCATCACCATCATCGGGCCACCATCATCATCATCAGCAGCATCATCACCAACATCATCAACATCTGGGCACCATCATCATCGTTACCATCATCACCATCATCATCATCATCGGGACACCATCATCATCAACATCAACATCATCATCATTATCACCAGGCCACCAAAATCAAAATCATCATCACCTCACCAGCATCCTCTTCATCAACATCATCTTCACCATCGAACACCATCATCGTCATTATCATCATCATCAACACCAGCATCGGGGCACCATCATCATCACCATCATCATCAACAGCATCATCATCAACCTCATCATCACCATCATCATCGGGACATCATCATCATCTTCACCCTCGTCATCATCTCATCATCCCAGCATCATCAACACCATCATGATCAGCAACATCATCATCATCGGGACACCACCATCATCATCATCATCATCATCATCATCGGGCACCCATCATCGTCGGCACCATGGTCATCATCATAATCATCACCATCATCACCATCATCGGGACACCATCATCGTCCCCATCATCATCATCAACCGCACCATCGGGAAAACAGCATCATCATCAGCATCTGAACATTACCATCATCATCATATCACCTCAACATCATCATGAACAGCATCATCAACATCATCGTCGGTACACCATCATCACCATAACATCATCATCATCAACATCATCATAATCGGGGCATCATCATCATCACCATCGACATCACCATCACCATCGGCATCGGGACACCATCATCATCAACACCACCAACAGCATCATCATCACCATCTGGCCACCACCATCAAAATCATCATCATCACCTCATCATCATCCTCAGCAACATCACAATCACGCGGACACCATCATCGTCAATATCATCATCAACAGTAACACTATCATCGGGACACCACCATCATCATCACCACCATCATCAACAACATTATCCTCCACCTCCTCATCATCAACTTCACCGGGACACCATCATCATCACCATCATCATCATTCTCATCATCATCAGCATCAGCAGCAGCATCATTATCATCATCTCATCATAATCAATATCATCATGATCATCAACATCATCGTCACCATCATCGGGACACCATCATCATCATCATCAACAGCACCAGTATCATTGACATCATCATCATCATCGGGACACCATCATCATCACCACCATGGCCATCAACATCATCATCATCATCATCATCAACATCGTCATCATCATCATCAACGTCATCGGGACACCGACGGGACACCGGCGGGACACCGCGGGGCACCGGTTGCCAGAAGGGAGACTTTTGGTCCGGCCGCGCCTCAGCCAGAGGCGGGACATTTTTTCGCCCGCCCACGCAGCTTCGCCTCGCCCGCACGCACGGCACGCACGAAGACGAAACCGAAGCCGATTTCCCGGTAGGGGGGCTCTCCACTTCGATCTCACCAATCACCTCCGATATAACAGAAACTTAGCACAATCCCAGCTTGCTACATATGTATATATATATATATCGGAAATGAACGGGTGAGATCGAAGTGGAACGGAGAGCCCCCCTACCGGGAAATCGGCTTCGGCTTCGTCTTCGTGCGTGCCGTGCGTGCGGGCGAGGCGAAGCTGCGTGGGCGGGCGAGAATAAAGTCTCCTGTGGCTGAGGCGCGGCCGGACCAAACGACTCCCTTCCGGCAACCCGTGCCGCGCGGTGTCCCGCCGGTGTCCCGCTGTGGCTGAGGCGCGGCCGGACCAAATGACTCCCTTCCGGCGTCCGGTGCCGCGCGGTGTCCCGCCGGTGTCCCGTCGGTGTCCCGATGATGATGATGATGTTGATGATGATGATGATGATGATGTTGATGATGATAATGATGGTGATGGTGGTGATGATGATGGTGTCCCGATGGTGATGATAATGACGATGTTGTTGATGATGATGGTGATGGTGGTGATGATGGTGTCCCGATGATGGTCATGTTGCTGATGATGATGGTGTCCCAATAATAATGATGATGTTGATGATCCGGATGATCTTGATGATGATCAGATGATGATGAGGATGCCGATGATGATGCAGATGATGATGGTGTCCCGTTGCTGATGATGATGATGAGGTTGATGATGATGCTGGTGATGATGATTGTGATGATGATGGTGATGATGATGGTGCCCAGATGATGATGTTGATGATGACGATGATGGTGTCCCGTTGCTGATGATGTTGATGATGAGGATGATGATGAGGTGCTGACGATAATTTTGATGATAGTGGCCCGATGGTGGTGTTCCGATGATGATGCTGATGTTGATGATGATGGTGGTGTCCCGATGATGGTGATGATGATGATGGTGACGATGATGATGGTGTCCCGATGATGATGTTGATGATGATGATGATGATGATGTTGCTGATGATGATGATGGTGTCCCGATGTTGTTGATGATATTGTTCATGATGATGATATGATGATGATGGTGTTCCGATGATGATGATGCTGATGATGGTGTCCCGATGATGATGATGATGATGATGATGGTGATGAGGGTGACGATGATGGTGTCCCGATGATGATGATGTTGATGATCATGGTGATGAGGTGATGATGATGGTGCCCCGATGATGGTGCTGATGATGATGATGATGCTGGTGACGATGCTGTTGGTGATGATGACGTTGATTGTAATATCGGCAGTAACATCGATAGTGAGATCGATAGTGAGACCGAATGTGAGATCGATTGTGTTATCGATAATGCGATCGATAGTGAGATCGATCATCATATCGATTGTGAGATCGATCGAATGAAATAGATCGAGTGGGATCGATTGTGAGATCGATCGAGTGAGATCGATCGAGCGAGACCGATAGTGAGAACGATCGGTAGATCGATAGTGAGACCAATCGAGTGAGACGTTGGTTCCTCCCCCCCCCGAACCTCCTGATTACCCGAAAGGTGGTCGTATGTACATATATATATATATATATATATATAATGACAAAAACCGGAAACAAAAAACGCTCTCTGGGCGTGGACCCCCGTTGCGCGAGCCCCCCCCGGCCTGGCGGGAGGCGGAGCCCCAGGGGGAGGCAGGCGCCCACGGCGGGCCAGGGCTCCGCGGCGCCGTCCGAGGCCGTGTCTGAGCCGTCGCGGTCCGAGCCGGTGCAGGTGTCGCTGCCGGCGGCGCGGCTGCCGCCGTCGCCCAGGCGCAGCTTCAGCGGCAGGGCGTGCCCGCCCGCGGGCGGGAAGGTGGCGGAGGCTCGGCGGCGCGCCCGGGGGGGGAGGGCCACCTGCGACGACGACGACGACGACGACGACGACGACGACGACGACGACGACGACGACGACGAACTACTGTTGTGTGCCAGCCAGCGGCGGCGTGGGGCACGAGGCGTCGAGCAGCAGCAGCGGGGGGGGGGGACCGGCTGAGCTGGTCGCGCCGAGTGAGGGGAGCGGCCGCGGCGCAGATCATCTGCTCCTCGTCCTCCTCCTCCTCCTCTTCCTCCTCCTCCTCTTCCTCCTCCTCTTCCTCCTCCTCCCTCCCTCCCTCCCTCCCTCCACACAATGCTCCCTCCCTCCAGCCCGCCAGCCCTCCCGCCCTCCCTCCCTCCCTCATCTCTCATCCCTCCTACCTCCCCCCTCCTCCCTGCTCCCTGCTCCCTCCTCCCACCCTCCTCACTCCTCCCTCCGCCCCCCTAGCTCCTAGCTCCTAGCTCCTAGCTCCTCCTCCTTCTCCTCCTCCTCCTCCTCCTCCTCCTCCTCCTCCTCTTCCTACTCCTACCCCTATTCCTACTCCCACTTCTACTCCTCTTCGTCCGCTTCCTCGCTTCCTCATTTCTCCTCCTCGTCCTCCATTTTCTCCTCCCCCTACCCCGCAGAGCGGGCGACTCGCGTTTGTGGAGTGCGGCACTACCCATGATGAGAGACTAACACCACAAGAGAACATAATAACCACCGTCAGAAGAAGCACGCCTACAGGCGAAGCCCAACTCAACAAACACACCTAAGAGGAAATAATACAACAGGGCAGGACTGCTTCGTAAACGCCAGAAACTATGGAACACGTCCAGGTCGACTGGATGAATGAAGCCCCGCCAGCACTCGAAGAAAGTCCATATCCACAGCCTTCCGAGGTCCCCGAAGATCGATCGCCCAGGCGGGGGAACTCGCCTGCAAGAGGGCGGGAGGGCTTCCGGCAAATTCACCCGCCTTCTGAGAAGATCGCCCCCCTTGCCCGTTCCCCCTGGGCACGCCGCCGAGATGGTACCACGGACATGTATGTACTTGAAGAACTGACGACAGGTCTGAGACCAAGTAGTAAGTAATCGTGAGGTAAGTGAGTGTATAAGTTTGCACCAGGAGCCGCGAAGGCGTACTCTCTTGAGCCAGGAGCTGCGAGGGCGCTCTTGGCAGTCGGTCTGAGAAGAATGGGGCTTCGGACGCTCGATGCAGTCAGTCACTGGCGTGCAGGGAACGGAGGACGTGGCGGGAGGCAACGAGGGCGGCGGAGGGACGGAGGGAGGGCTGGAGGGACGGAGAGAGGGCTCGAGGGAGGGACAGAGGAGAAGGATGAGGAGGAGGAGGAGGAGGAGAAGGAGGAGAAGGAGGAGGAGGGGGAGGAGGAGGGGGAGGGGGAGGAGGAGAAGAGGAGGAAGAGGAGAAGGAAGAGGGGGAGGAGGAGGAGGAGGAGAAGGAGGAGAAACGGAGGGAGGGAAGGAAGAGATGGAGAAGAAGAGGCATGGAGCAGCGCGGCGAGGCCAGGCAGGGCGGGACCGATGGTGGCGGAGCCAGGTGGAGGAAGAGGGAGGAGGGGAGACGTTTGAGAAGAGGGAGGGTCAAAGCAAAGCAAGGCCAGGCGGTGTGCATGCCAGCTCCAGTGCCGGAGCGGTCCACTGGAGGGCAGACGAATAATCTCGCGCAGCATCGGCCCAACGCCGTATGAGCAATCTCTTGACCTCCCAAGAGGGAGGGTCGCCGAGGGGAATCACGCGGAACCACAGATGAGGCGAGTGAGCCCTCCGTGGGTAGAAATAGATGGTAGACGAGTGCCTGCGCCCTAAACAGGGAGAAGACGAGAGGAGGAAAGGGACGGAAAATGGGGAAAGAAGCAAACGGGGGAAACGGAAAGGGGAGGAAATTGAGAGGGGATGCGAGGGGGTGAACAGGGCAGAAGGTGAGGGAGGTGGAAGGGGAAGGACCGACGACGTCGCGCCTGTGTACATCTGGATGTGTCACTGAATGGATCGTGGTTGGGTTTTGCCGCCCCTCCGAGAAGTAGATCCACGACATCGTAGATCCCAGGAGCGCCAGCAGAAA
>CAUYUJ010016739.1:0-17500 GCA_963575745.1 Prorocentrum cordatum | reverse complement strand
GCCGCGCCAGGGTGACGACCCCCCTCCTGGGGCTCTGAAACTGACAGGAGCTATGGAACAAAAACAAAGATTTGGGCCTCCTGGGCATCTTGGGGGGCCACGGGGGCGTCAAGACGGCTCAAGATGGGCTCTGTGCGGGACATGACGGCCCACAGACGGTCCAAGATGGCCCCAAGAGGGCCCACAACAGCGCCTCCAGAAGCCAAAACCATTGATATTCCAGTGGCTTTCGCTATGTTTTAGCGTTCTCGCCTTTTTCGACCCTCGGAGGCCCATGACGGCCCAAACAACTTCCCAAATAGCAAAACAACAAGAAGCCCTCAATAAGGCCCCAAGACGGCACAAGAGGGCCCCAACACGGCCTAAAGAGGCCCCCGAAACGTTCCAAGATGCCAATAAAACGGCCCAAAAAGACCCCCAAAAAGCTTCAAGGCGGCCGCGAGAGGCCCCCAAGACGGCTTCCGAAAGGGCGGAACGGCGCAAAAGCGCCCCAAGACGGCACAAACCGCCCCCAAGAGCCCCCAAGAGGCCCCCAAGGGGCTCCAAAAAGCCCCCCATATGCCTCCAAGACGTCTCCAAGAAGCCTCCAAAAAGCCCCAAAGAAGCCCCCCAAAAGCCACACAGCGACGGGAGTGTCATGTTATTTCCCCCCTGGGCGAACTGCGGCGCAGCGCCAGCCAGGTGGAACTTGGTCACGGCGGCGCCCATGATTAGAGCCGGCGCTGGAAAGGAAGATGGGGAGGGAGTATGAAAAGGAGGGAGGGGGGAGGGGCCCCAAAGAAGCCCCCAAGAGGCCCAAGGAAACTCCCAAGAGGCCTCCAGGAGGCCCCCAGGAGGCTCCCAAGAGGCCCCGCGACGACGTGACTGTACGTGCTCCGGACGTGCACCCCGCGAAGCGAGAGGAATCACTAGATTCGCTCGGTGTACTTCATGAGCGAAGGATCCCTGCGCAAAGCCATGCACATCGCTTCGGGAAACCCGCCGCTGTCTTCTTCAGCGAGCTTCTCATGCCCCCATAGGTCATACTTGAGTTCTATCCTGTTCTTTCGTGCGTGCAAACTGTCGGTAAGGCGCAGGAGCAATGTCCGAGCCCACTCCGAATTCAGAATCGCCCAAGGTCCGTTGCAATCTCTACTGATAATAAGTCGGGCACTGCGTGGTGCTGCGGTAATCTTTTCGCACACAACTTGAACTCGTTGCGCATTCGGGCCGCCACCGCCGCCCACCAGAAGCCAATCTGTCCCCGTGTCTTTCTGAGTAGCTTGCAACTTGTTATTCATCATCTGCAGTGCCTTCACCATACCACCCCAGCCCTGCAACGAGGGAAACAACACTACATTATCAATATAGTGTGCACCTTCGGTTCCCCGGGCTGTATCTTTCGGGCCAAATGGTGTATATTGAACTCTGGCTAGATGTTCCTCGCTGACACTACTTCCGTTGATGTAAAAGAACTTATGCACGTGTGATGCGACTGTTTCCGCATTATACGCTCTGGCAGTGTTAAGCAGCTTGTTGCAAGTGGTATCGATTTGACTATCCTCTGGGCTCCCAACGCAAACCACAGTCAAGCCTGCCGCACTGCGACCGTATTGTGCTAACGGGGGATCTTCGTCTTTCGGTGGCCGGGCGACCTCATCGATGTTGCAGAGCTCATTACATGGGTATGTGCCAACGGACTTCAGAGCCTTGATTTGCGCCGCCTCGCGCAAGCCATGAGGGATCCCAGCAAAATGTTGAAGGAAATCACCCGTATGGTAATACACGCGACTCTTAGCTTCGGGACGATCTTCCTCTGGCAGTTCATCTGCACAGCCATTCTCTACTGCGCGTGCATTGAGTGTGCGAGGAGGCGCGAGCAGCACCAAATCATTCGGCGAGTGTGCCAGCACAATCCACAAAGAACCCTGATCTCCATTGAAATGGGTTTGATACAATAAGTGGCTGTCTTGAATACGACGTATGAGCGATCGGCCAGCCTCATTGTTCTTGAAAAGAAGGCTGCCGGCATTAATTCCATCCCCACATGACCAGTCAACAACAATCGCGATTTGTTGCTGTCTCTCAGCAGTGTCGATCAGTGGGCTCAAGCTGAACGTCGTATTCATAATCACCACATCAGTATCAACCATCCAGATCCAAGAGCCTTCCTCTGCTACTGACGACACCCGCAAGGCGTTTGATATTTTGTTCCAAGTATCCCACGCTGTCATTAAACCGAAGGGCACTGCTTCTACACGACCAGCCCGATATGCTGCCTGCATCATGGGATTCCACAAAAAGTGTGTGGCTCCTCCAAGTGGGCGATCGGCGTCAAGCCATGTGTCATTCTTCAGATCCCTTGGGACCTGAGATCGGTTTGGGTCCAGGACATGATCGCCCCCATCAAGAAATACTGAATAATTGTGCATGTGTGCGTAATGACGGAACCGCGCGATTGTCGCAATCTG
Organism: Prorocentrum cordatum; assembly: GCA_963575745.1. Taxonomy (NCBI): domain Eukaryota; class Dinophyceae; order Prorocentrales; family Prorocentraceae; genus Prorocentrum; species Prorocentrum cordatum. Next base: position 15,050 of record CAUYUJ010016739.1, on the reverse strand, counting down.
CACAGGCTGCCTGCGGTCCTCTGTCAGAACAATGTTGACCTTGTGAGCGTCACATGTCGCCTCCCAGGTGTCTGTAAGCGTCGAGAGACATTCCTGCTTAGACCACCAGGGCGGATTATCATTGATCTCCTCATCATTGTTCGAAACCGCGGATGCCAATGATCGATGATGCATTTTCCGATGCATATTGTACTCCCAAAAATGTGCAATTTCCTGCTGATTGGCAATTTTCCTGTAATTGGAATCCATGTTGGATGACCGAGATTGGGGCACATCATTTGGCTGATTCTGGGCGGTCCGCAATGCTGTTATGAATTTGACACACGGAGTCAGAAGAGCAAAGAAACGTACCATCGAATCTGAGACTACGAGAACGTAGGCACAACGAATAAATGCAACGAACAGAACAGGACGGAATACCTTCAGCCACAATGGCTACGGAGAGGCTTTCTTGGGCAGTCGAGCCCCATTTTCTTGGGACCATTTTGGACCTTCTTGGGGCTCTCTTGGGCTGTCTTGGGGCACTCTTAGGCCGTCATGGGGCCCTCTTGGACTGTCTTGGGGCCCTCTTTGGGCGATCTTGAGCCGATTTGGGGGGCCTCTTGGGCAGTTCTGGGCCGTCAGAAGCATGACAAAACGACAACACGAATTATTTTACTTCGATCGATCCCCACGGAAACCTTCGGCGCCTGCCCTCCACTAAAGGGACTGAGTCCGCAGTCCCAACATGCCACCTCGCTGGGGAGTCTCCATTCATCCATACATCCTTTCCGTCCTCCCTCCTTCCTCCTCCGGTCCTCCTCCCTCTTTCTCCTCCTCCGCCTCACTCCTCCTCCCACTGCCGCCGCCGCCGGCGACGACCACGACGACGACGACAAATCGACGACGACGCGGGCGACGACGACGTGCACGCGGGGCCCCGCAAGCGCGCGGGGCACTGCGCCCGTGATCCGACGACGAGGGATGGCCGTGGTCCGAAGACGAGGGCGGGCGAAAAACGGGGAACAGGTCTCATGGATTCTGTCATGATGCCCTGGTGTGTTCTGTGATGCTACTGTTATGCTCTGTTCTGTCATGCTCTGTTCTGGCAGGTTATGTTATCTTATGTGTCCGTCATGCCCTGTTCTGTTATGATCTGTTATGCTCAGTTCTGTCATGTTCGTCGAACGCGCTGGGGCCGGGAGACTCGAGGAACTCTCGGTGGACGTGGTACGCAGGATGGGTGGGTCGGGAGGTCTGTCCTTGAAATCTGACAACCCCAACATATCGGGTGGGGAACACACGTGTTAGGTTATGATGGTCATGGTGTTATGTCATGGTATGCTATATTACTTTATGCTGTATTAAGGTATGTTATGTTCTGCCATACTATTTTATGGCATGGCATGTTATGTCGCCATACTGTGTTTATGTTGGTATAATTTGAGGTGTTATGATATGTTATGTAAGATCCGATATGCATTTGCATGAGATGGTATGATATGATGTTTCATGGTACGTTCTCTCTTGGTAGGTTGCGTTATTATGTGTCATAGTATGGTGTTCTGCATTGTTATGTTGGGATGTGATGTTTGATGTTATCAAATGTTATGTATGATCCGCTCTGTCGTGGCACGCTTTGAGATGCTAGTGTTGCTGCAGTATGCTCTGTTCAGTGATGATGCAGTATGATGTTATGCTATGATTTGTAATGCTATGTTTTGCCATGCTTGCTTTGTCATAATATGTGTTGCTCAGCTCTGTCAGGTTCTGTGGTGTTCGTCGAAGGCGCGAAGCGGGAGACTCGGGGGATTCTCGGTGGACCTGGGCATCTGGCGGCCGCGGTATGCAATGTTCGTCGAAGGCGTGAGGCGGGAGACTCGGCCGGGAGAGCTGGCCGAGGGAGCCGGCCGCGGGAAGGCGCCGGCCGGGAGCCGGGCCGGGAGCGCTGGGAGGGCGCCGGCTGGGAGGAGCGCCGTGCGCCGGGAGGGCGCAAGCCCTGGAAGGGTGCCGGCCGGGAAAGCGCCGGCCAAGAACTGGGAGAAACGCTGGGAAGGCGCCGCCCTGGAGCCGGGTCCGAGTTCAGTCGGGTCCGAATTCAGCCGGGTCCGAGTTCAGCCAGGTCCCAGATCAGCCGGGTCCGAGTTCAGCCGGGTCCGAGATCAGCCGGGTCCGAGTTCAGCCGAGTTCGAGATCAGCCGGGTCCGAGTTCAGCCGGGTCCGAGTTCAGCGGGTCCGAGATCAGCCCAGCCCGGTCCGAGTTCAGCCGGGTCCGAGTTCAGCCCCTTCCTGCTCTGGAGAGGAGGGGTGCCGTTTGGGGCAACCTCCGCGCAGCGCTTCGCGACCCTGGGGGCGCCGACACAGAGCATTTTACGATAGATCGTGGCCCTGGGAGTGCGGAAGCCGCGTAATTTACAAGGGATCTTGGTACTGGGAGAGCGCAAAATGTATAATTTACAAGGGATCGTGGCCCTGGCAGCGTGAATCCCGTGTGATTTACGAGGGATCTTCGCCCTGGGAGCGCGAATCCAGTGTAATTCACGAGGGATCCTGGCACTGGGAGAGGGCCACAAGACGGTTCCAGGTGCTCTCGGACACCTTTCAGGACCCCCCCAAGAGCCCCAGATCTTTCAATCACATAAGGAACATTTATGAGTTTGGCCTTCTCGCCGTTTCTCTTCCGATGCGCTTTTGGGGCCTCAAGATGACCCCAAGATGGCCCAAGAAGGCCCCAGAATGGGCCCAAGAGGCCCCCAAGACGGCCCCAAGGGCACCCAAGAGCGCTCCAATAGGGCCCCAAGAGGGCCACAAGAGAGGGTCTTAAGGGCCCCAGGGGGTGGCTAACTTTTACACCCTGCCCGCCTGTGGTCGATAGCCTCCAAGATGGCTCCAAGAGGCCCTCCAGGGCTCCCAAGAGGGCCCCAAGAGAGCTCCAAGAGGGCCCCAAGAGGGCCCCAAGACCCCCCAAAGAGGCCCAAGAGGACCCCAAGATCCTCAAAAAGAGCTCCAAGAGGGCTCCAAGAAACTATGTTTGGGCTCCTGAGGGGGGGGCGAAATCGAGGGCCCCTCCTCCTTTGATCGATGCTCTCCAAGATGGCCCCAAGGGGCCCTCCATGGGCCCCCGAGACGCCTCCAAGAGCACAGGCAGCAACACCAGCAACAACACCAACAGCAGCACCAGCAGCACCAGCAGCAGCACCTGCACCAGCAGCACCAGCAGCAGCACCAGCGCCAGCAGCAGCAGCACCACCACCACCACAAGCTCTAGCACCATCAGCAACAACAGCACCAGCAGCAGCACCACCAGCAACAGCACCAGCACCGCAACAGCACCGCCAGCAGCAGGGCCCCCGAGCGGTCCACAAGAGCACAGGCAGCAACACCAGCAACAGCACCAACAGCAGCAGCGGCACAAGCAGCAGCAGCACCAGCAGCAGCAGTACAAGCAGCAACACTAGCACCGTCAGCAGCAGCACCAGCAGCAGCAGCAACAGCACCACCAGCAGCAGCACCACCAGCAGCAGCAGCACCACCAGCAGCAGCACCACCAGCAGCAGCAGGAGAAAATGATGAAGAAAAAGAAAAAAATACGACAGAAAAAAAGGAGGGGAGCGTGAGCATGCACAGAAGGGGCGAGCGCTTCGGGGGAGAGGGCCCGCAAAGGCATCCGGAACGACCCAATGTGGTCTCAGATGGCCCCTGCACAGACCTCGAAGGCACAAAGCGAGCCCCAACACGGCCGACGAGGGCCTGAAGATGGCACCAGAGGGGCCCAAGGGCCCAAGTGGAGCGCCGTGCAGGACCCCAAGACATCCCGAATACGTGCACAACCAGGCCAATGTGGCCCGTCGAAAAGCCACGATGAAAGGCGTCGCACGTTACAGCCGTCCTTGTCGACGTCATCCTCCGCGTCAGCATCACCACCATCCCCGTCTTCATCGTCAAGATCAGCAAAACATCACAATGACCCCCATCCACCCTGAGTGGCCCCGTCACCGTGACCTTCGCCGTCACCAAAAACGTGAGCAGCATCATTTTCATCGTCGTCGCCTCCCCCACCACCGCGAACGTCGTCTTCGTCATCGGAATTGTCGTCGCCATCGTCACCGATCTCATCATGTTATGCATCTGCATCGTCATTTTCATACATAAGAGATCATCATCAAAATCGGCATCACCATCATCACCACCACCAATACCATCATCATCATCGTCATCATCATCACCACCACCAAAATCATCTTCATCATCATCATCAGCAGCATCATCATCGTCATCATCATCATCATATCCGTCATCGTCATCGTTATCATGGCGTTCGCCCCTGTGTCCGACAATCCTCCTCCTCCTCCTCCCCTTCACCCTTCCTACACCCCTGCCCCCGCCCCTCAACAGCGGCTCGGGACGGGCTCTGAGGGAAAGGAGGCCCAGGAGGGCCATAAGGATGACTTAACAGAGACAACCTGCAGCACAAGGGCGACTGTATCGAGAAGGCACGGTGCTTCGAAAGAGACGGATGAGGAATGCACGGGCGGCAAGAACGCGACTGGGTGGGACAGGGACCCAGGCAACGAACGAGCGTGTGCAAGCGCTGGCAAACCCCGAAGAATGCCGTAATGATGTCCACGCGGCCCGCCGAGTAGTGAAGATCACAAATGCACCCTGTGACTGCTACCCTCATCGTTTTCCACCTCCTCATCAGCATCACAACCGTCCTCGCCGTCCTCGTCATGATCGTCACAATCACCGCTGTCATCATCATCATCATCATCCTCATCATCACCGTCGTCATCCAGGTCTCCTTCATCACCGCCGCAATTATCATCGTGGTCACAATCACCATCATCATCGACATCACCCATATCAACATCGCCATAATGACCATCGACATCGTCATCATCAGCGTCACCACCATGATCACCACCATCGCCATGAACGGCATCATCATCATCGTAATCACCATCGTCATGTTCGTCATCGTCATCTTCATCGTCGTCATCATCATCACCATCATCGTCATCATCATCATGATCATCAGCAACAGCAACAGCAACAGCAACATCATCATCATAAACTCACGAATCGTCCGCGCCGCCACCCACAGAGGCCTTTCGAGGGGCCCCCACTCTGCCGGTGACACCCCCAATCTCACAGTCACGAGAAACGTCGGGACGAACCTAAAGGTCCCAAGCTGGGGCCAAAACAGCCCCAGGACACTCCAAGACGGCCCGAAATTGTTCAAGAGGACACCGAGACGGCCCGTGATGGCCTCGGCGCTGCCTGAGGCGGCCCCAAAAGGCCCCAAGATAGCCCCAAAATCACCTCCGAGATGATCCCAAGAGGGAAGAACCGTCCCAAAGAGCCAGCTGGCTCGTTCGCACTCTCGATCGCTGGAAGGCGATCGAGCAGGCGAGCGTGTCGACGACGCCGAGCGAGAGCCGCGACGTTCACAGCCGAGCGCGCCCGTCAGGTCGCCGCTGCCGCCGCCTCGTCCTCGTCCTGGCGCCGCCACCGTCTCCGCACCGCGCTGCCTCCGCCTCCGAATCTGAAGTACACCTCCGGAGGCGCGGAAATCGAAAGCTGGAGAGCTAGAGTGGCCTCCGATCGGCAGGAGGGGCCACGACGAGGAGCGACGAGGAGGAGAAGAGGGAAGAGGAGGAGGAGGAGGAGGAGGAGGGAGGGAGGAGGAGGAGGGAGAAGAGGAGGCGGAGGAAAAGGACGACGACCAAAGAGAGGATGATGAAGAGGAGGAAGGATGAGAGGTGGAGGGGAAGGAGGACAAGGATGACAAGGAGAGGGAGGAGGATGAGGAGAAGCAGGAGGAGGAGGCGGACAAGGAAGAGGCGGAGGAAACGGGGGACGACCAAAGTGCTCGCGTGCGAGCGCCAGCCGACCTGACCATCCACAGCGGACTCGCGCGTGAGCGCCAACTGACCCGACGAGCCAGCGGACCCGCGTACGAGCGCCAGCCGACCCGACGAGCCAGCGGACTCGCGCGTGAGCGCCAGACGACCCGACGAGCCAGCGGACCCGCGCGCGAGCGCCAGCTGACCCGACCCGCCAACGGACCCGCGCGCGAGCGCCGGCCGACCCGACAAGCGAGCAAGCGGACCCGCGTGCGAGCGCCGGCCGACCCCACGAGCCAGCGGACTCGCGCGTGAGCGCTAGCCGACCCGACGAGCCAGCGGACCCGCGTACGAACGCCAGCCGACCCGACGAGCCAGCGGACCCACGCTCGAGTGCCGGTTGACCCGACGAGCCAGCGGTCCCGCGTGCGAGCGCAAACGGACCCGACGAGCCAGCGGACCCGCGCGCGAGCGCCAGCCGACACGACGAGCCAGCGGACGCGCGTGCGAGCGCCAGCTGACCCGACGAGCCAGCGGACCCTTTGCGCGAGCGCCAGCCGACCCGAAAACCCAGCGGGCCCGCTCGCGAGCGCAAACGGACCCGACGGGCCAGCGGACCAGCGCACGAGCGCCAGCCGACACGACGAGCCAGCGGACGCGCGTGCGAGCGCCAGCCGAGCCGACGAGCCAGCGGACCCGCGCGCGAGCGCCAGCCGACCCGACCCGCCAGCGGACCCGCGCGCGAGAGCCGGCGGATTCGAGTGCTGGCCCAGGTGCCCTGTGGTCGTCTTCCTTCACCTCCGCATCCTCTGCCTCCTCCCCCTCCTCCTTCTCCTCGTCGTCCTCCTCCTCCTCCTCCTCCTCTTCTTCCTCCTCCTCCTCCTCTTCCTCCTCCTCCTCCTCGTCCTCTTCGTCCTCTGCGTCCTCTTATTCCTCGCCCTCCTTCTCCTCCTCCTCCTCCTCCTCCCCCCCCCCTTCCCCTCCTCCTCCTCCTCCTCTCCTCCTCCTCCTCCTTCCTCCCCTTCCTCCTCCTCCTCCTCCTCCTCTCTCCTCCTCCACCTCTCCCCCTCCCCCTCTCCCCTCCCCCCTCCCCCCCCCTCCCACTCCCCCCCCCTCCTCCACCTCCTCCTCCTCATTCCTCCTCCTCCTCCCCTCCTCCTCCTCCTCCTACCTCCTCCTCCTCCTCCTCCTCCTCTCCTCCTCCTCCACCTCCTCCTCCTCCTCCTCCTCCTCCTCCTCCTCCTCCTCCTCCTCCTCCCCCTCCTCCTCCTCTCCTCTCCTTCCTCCTCCTCCTCCTTATCCGCCCTCTCCTCCTCGTATCCTCCCTCCTCCTCCTCATGTCCTCCTCGTCGTCCTCCTCCTTCTCCTCCTCCTCCTCCTCCTCCTCCTCCTCCTCCTCCCTCACCTCGCATCCTCTCTGTCCCTCTCCTTCTCCTCCTCGCCTCCCTTCTCGTCGCGGCCCCCATCCCTGTCGATCGGAGGCCACGCTAATTTTCCATTTCCGCGCCCCCACAGGTGCACTCCACAGTCGGAGGCGGAGGCGGCGCGGTGCGGAGACGGCGGCGGCGCCAGGGCGAAGACGGCGGCGGCGGCAGCGGCGACGACGGCGACGAGACGACGCCGCCCAAAGTCTTCGACAGCAGCGCTCGGCTGTGAACGCCGCCGCTCGCACTCGTCGTCGTCGACGCGCTCGCCTGCTCGCTCGCCCGCCGACGATCGAGTGCGCGAGCGAGAGGGCCACCCGTGGAATTTGTAGAGATTACAGTTCGGCGTTTTGTCAAACAATTCCGGTCGTTCGAATTGCAAGTGGGGTCCCACTGTGGGACTCCCACGGTGGAACTTACCACAAGCTTATTACACAGGTTACAACCGGATTGCAGGTGTACGGGGGCGGGGGGCACGCTCGCCCGCTCCAGTACAACAAAAAGGACCTCTGATTGAACTTGCACGGAAAGCCCCGTGGCTCGGTCGCTCGCTGATTCGGGCAAGCGAGCGAGCTAAAAAAGGCGACAAAAGAAAAAAAAAAAGAAGAAAGAAAAAAAAAAAAAAAAAATAAAGAAAGAAAAAAAAAGAAAGAAAAGAAATGAAAAAAGAACAAAAAAATGACGATCGCAGAAAAAACTACGCCGCACACTTGCGACGCACCGCCTATCACCCCCCCCCCCCCCCAACCCTCCCCTCTCACCCTGCACCTCCCCGCCCGCCTCCCCCCCTTCGCGCCCCCCCCCCCCCCCCTCCGCCCACCGTCTCTCGCCCCCCCCCCTCCCCCCCCCCCCCCCCCATTCCTCCCCCCCACCGCCCCCCCCCCCTGCCCCCCCCCCCCACACCCCCCCCCCCCCCCTCACCACAATCACCTTCCCCTCCCGCTCCTGCCCCATCCGCTCTCGTCCTCTCAATCATCTATTCTGGTTCGTACCTCCCCCACCATCCCCCCGTCCCCCCTGCACTACCAGGCGCTCAATTCCCTACCCCAACCTGCAACCCCTCACCTCCCCAAAACCCCCGAACCCGAACCGAACCGGAACCCGAACCCGAATTGGGCGCGAACCCGAATCCGGAAAACGGAACCTGCACCCGAACGTACCGGAACTGGAACCGGAACAGGAACCGAAACCGAAACCGGAACCGGAACCAGCACCTGCCGCGACAGCATGGAGAGGGGTGGGGCGAGGGTGTCTCCATCCGGAACCAAAACCACAGACGGAGACAAAACCAAAACAAGAACCAGCACCTGTCGCGACAGGATGGAGAGGGATGGAGATGAACGGTGAGTCCTATCCGGAACCGGAGCCGGAACCGAAACCGGCACCTGTCGCGATGGGGGTGACGGATGATCCCCATCCGGAATCGGAACCGGAACCGAAACCGGCACTTGTCGCGAAACCCAGAGGTCTCAAACAGCTTAAAAATAGCCGGCAAGTACGAACAGTTTTTTTTTAGCTGTAGTATAATATCGTTTAGCTGCGGGTTTGGGTGCGCTGATGAAACTGCAAGATAAACGCAGCGCAGGCGTTGTTTTGCGCGCGCGCGGCGTGCACCGCGCCACTTTTCAGCCGCGCAATATGCAACATCGATTATAACTACGAAGGGACATGCAATGATGACTGGAAGATTTAATGACGAACGTACATTAATCTTAGTTTAGCCAGCGTAAGCAAGATATGGTGCGACGTTCCCCGCAATCGTGCAACATGGCATACCACCCGTCGTTATATGGATATGCCATTACGTAATACGTTTAAGGATATGTTACAAAGTAAGCACATCTTCGGCGGTGCGGTGGGCCCGAGCACGCGCAACACGTTGCCATGGTAAATAATCAACGCACTGATACATGCCATACCGCACGTTTACGTTACATTGACAACCATATGCGTTGACGCGATGGGGGGGGGGGGGGGGGCGAAGTTGGGGAAGGCGTAGAGCAGGCGTCGATAAGACGGGCCAGGAGGCACTGATAATGATAAGATTGACGAAGACAAGGGGGGAAGGGAACGTGGCGGGAGGAGGAAACTCCCTCGTCATAGCATCCCGTTCTCCGCCATTTAACCTCCCCGTTTGCTTCGTTCGCGCAATCCTGCGTTCTGTCCCCATCATTATCATCCGCGTCGCCCTCCCGCCATGGCGTATTCTTTTCTTCGCATCGCCCCTACCATCTGCGTCCCCCTGTTGATCTGTTTAGTTTCATCGTTCTCCTCGCCTTGTTGTCGCCCAGCTCCCTTCCTTCCGACGATGCCGCGACCTCCCGATCATGTAGTCATTCTCTATTCTTCACCGTTCCGCCCGCCCGTCCCTTGTCCGTTATTGCTTCAGTGTTCGGCCGCGAATGCGGCGTACATGCGGTGTTCAGCTGTGCCTAGGCCCCGTATGGGGCGAAAAAGTCTGGCAACGCTGCGTCGTCATCCGACTATGGTTCGTCAGGTTCGGTCGGGCGGGGAGGGCACGAGTTGCTAGATGCGAAAGGGTTGACAGCCAGGAGGTCCCCCCCGCCACTGCGGTGAACGCCGAGCTTGAACATGTTTTGGGCACTGTGGCTGAAAATGACAAGGCGCCCCGCAAGTAGTTACCCGCCATGTCTACCATCACCCCCGTTTCCCCCACCTAGCGCCACACGTGCGCACCAAACCTACACGAAGCATCACACCGTGCAGGAGTATCAGACCGTCAACGCGCGCGTTGACGATGCAGTGATGCATCGTTGAGGGTTGGCACCCTGAGTGGACGCGAGAGGTGGGCAAGGGGGGGCAGGATGATGGGATACGTGGTGGATGTAGAATATGTCAGTGCCTGGTTATTTCGGACCACGCACCTGATGTATGTTCGATTTTCATTTTGAACTTGGCGGTCTCGTTCGGCCGACCCTCGCGGAACCGTTTCAACGCCCTCCCCAGTTTATCGTACATGCGGCGGTCGAGTTCGGTCTGACGTGAGTCGATCGCGTGTTCAGTCAGGTTGTTTTGTTGGTTTATAATGTGCCGTGATGTTTCGATTTGATGGGTTGTTAGTCGAATTGTATGGCCGATGGCGCGCCCGACCAGACTGGGCGCGAAATGGGGAGGGCATGGTTAGCATAACTTGTGGAGATGTGGATACGAGTGGCGAGATCGATGGTCAACGAGGTCTGCCGACGGCCGTAAAAATCATTTCGCGCCAAGTCTGGTCAGTTGCCCCACCAGCTCTGGATCCCACCCGCCAGCGATCCAGTCGGTGGCATCCTCCTTAGACATGCTCATCGTCGCTGGACTCTCCTCGGACACTCGGCTGCTTGTATCTGTCGGTTTTGAGCCTGAAGGGTTGGGTGGGTGGACATCGAGATTTGAGATTCGCACCGATGCCGTAGACCAGTTGTCCCTAGACTCCCGCCCTAGACTCTTGGTCCCGAGACGCCCGCCCAAGACTCCTTGGCCCTAGACGCCCCCCTAGACTCCCTGTCCCTAGACTCCAGCCCGAGACTCCTGGCCCTAGACACCAGACTCCTAGACTCATGCCCGAGACTCACGCATTCCCTAGACCACCCGTGCCTAGACTCCCGCCCTAGACGCCTGCCCTAGAATTCCGCCCAAGACTCCTGGCCCCTAGACCCCCGCCCTAGACTCCGTGTCCCTAGACGCCCCTGGATTCCACTCCGAGGCAGCCCCGAGATGCCATTGCAAGCGGCCCGTGGGTGGCCCAGTGGCGGTGCCAAACGCGCCGTCACTTAGCCAGCGCTCCACGTCCCGTTCGCAATCCCTTCTCTGGGCACGCTTCGTGTGGACCAAGGTCCACCTTATGTATGGATGGAGGGCGGTTCGATGTCAGAATGCGGTGTGCTGTGCAGCTAGGTCACAGGCGTGTGTGCGTATGCGCGGGCGAGAGAGAGAGATGGGACGTGTGTGTGTGTGTGTGTGTGCGTGTATGGGTGTGTGTGTGTGACGAAATGGGTGTATGCTTTTTGTGTGTGTGCGTTGCTAATGGTTGTGTGTGTGCGTGTGTATATATGTGTATGTGTGTGTGTGTGTGCGTGTGCGTGTGAGCGTGCGTGCGTACGTATAGGTACGGAGTTGCGTAGGTGGTTGTGTACGTGCCTGTGTTTCAAAGATGTCGGTTGGTGGGCGTGGGTTCACACTGTTAGTCTAGCACGCTTGTAAGCTACCACACAAGCATTGTATGACTGATCGGATTGCGTGGAACAGCTTAGGATGATGGAGATGTGTGTGAAGCATTTGCATGACTGAGCATGGCTGAGGGCGGTATGCGGCCCAAAACTCCTGCTCTGCGAGGCACGCCGCACGGCTGATCACCGTCGGTGAAAGCGAGAAAAAAAAACAGCACAGCGAGCATCGCCGCATATGAAGGTAGGCGGTGCCATGAGCATACGTGTACAGTGTGCGTATATCATGTTTATTCATTGGTGTACACATAGTCACCCCTATATCGCATGTCCTTCCTTCCCGAACGTCAATAGTCATATTGAAGTCGCGTGGCCAAACGCCCCGCGTCGCTCATGCCGCCAATTGCGACCTCAGCCAAGGCAGCACAAAAAGGCCCAGGGCATCGCGCTGAGTCCTTAAGACCATCTTTGTTGCCAGTCACCCAACCCCTGCGCTTCCAACCCTTCGTGACATCAGCGCTCGCCGATCGGGGAGTCATATCATAGATCGCACTCCCTGCGTCATCAGGCCGTTTGAAATCCTTAACCCCCTTGACCAGGCTATCAATCGCAACGTCACATGTAGCGTAAAACTCGAGGCGTTTGAGGGTCTTGTATCCGAACCCTCCCATGCACGAGGTGAAACGTACCATCCCCACTAGATCCATTGCACTTTGAAGGTCTGTCCACTTGTAAAGTAACGAATTCAACGGTTGCTCAATCACCACTCTCACACCCCGCGTGACCGAATACACCACCAATTGTGACCTTCGGAGGGAGGGTGGATGGCCCGCGCAAGCGGATCGTAATTGGCCCCAGCCCCGCACCGCCCCTCCGCACACCCGCGCCTCGTCGTCTTCTTTGTATCACATGTTCACCAGCATCATACAAGGTCACGTCGCCGCCCGTCCACCAACCGTGAGCGGGTGGCATTGATGCCGACGGGGCATGCGTAGAGGCGCGGGGGAAGGGGTGGTGATGGGCGGGGGGCAATTGCTGTCATAACACGCGCACACGACAACCAACATCCAACGGATGCGTTGAATGCACGTTGACGGTGCGTTGATGGACGTGCGCGTGCATTGCCAACCTCCAAAATTAAAGGAGTTTGGCATGCCAGCGTTGAGCGTACATCCCCTCTCCCCCTCATCGTCATCATGTCCTGTTCATAGGTTTCGCCCCGCGTCGTATTCCCACGTCCCTGTCACGTGTTACACCACCTACACCATTCAACAGCCCCTATTAACAACATTAGCTCGTGTCGTCAATAGGTTTGGGGGTAGTGATTGTCTTGTGGTGTTACCCAGCCCCCTGACAAGATGAAAGCTGTCCAGTTTGCCTCCCTCACGTCCTCGCGTCCCACATCGCCCTCGATAGAGTTGTTGCGCCGGCCACTGTGGCCGCGAGCCATTCCAATCCAAGAGCTGCATTGTGGCGAGCAATGTAGTAGGCCAGACCGACTCGCAGCTGTGACCAGATAGAATGCGTACATGATCCCCCCCACTGTGCATATGTTCTGTAACTCATCGCCGTGCTTCCTATCGAACGCGTACGCGCGATATCCCCGACGAGTAACGCAAGCGGTGGTGTCAGCATAACCTGCAAATAATTCTGCAAAGGCAACGGTGCGAGCGATAGTAGGCGCCTTCTCCAGCACCTCACGAAATAATTCGTTGTAGGTCGATAGCTTGACATCAGGGCTCGCAAAATTGCACACATAGCCACGTTCAGAATAGAACTCAGCGCGGGATCGGGCCCAACGACGGGCCTCCTCAAACACTGGATGCTCAGGATGATCAGCAATGCAGCACGCGGGCCTCTTTGAGGCCTTCTTACCTGCCCCGACCAGACGCACCAGCAATGCCAATGTTAGTAGCCACGCACCAGCGCGAGCCATTCCCCCCCTGGTATATATGGAATCAGGTTCAACTGGGATTGCAGATCTATGAATGTGTGGATCCTCTTGTAAAACGTAAGGCGCAATGTTCCTCACTGGCAGATTCAATGTTTCGTCAATGAAACAGTTGTACATTTTCAGGGAGCCGTGATCTTGGATCCTGGTCCAGAGAGTGATGCCGCGCACCCGTTTGCCACCCGCGTTGCCTCCGCCCCCGCTACGCCGAGAGATAGATGTAGCAGGTTTAACTGCGTCTGGTCGAGGGCGCGGGGCCCAGTGCCAGAGGGCGGAGGCGGCGCGACTGGCGAATGGGTGCGAGGCGCCACGCAACCCGTTACCCCCTTGGGGGCCGAGATTTGGAATGAGGATTGCCTCAAGCTAGGGAGCGACCCCGATGTAGGATCAACTATACGTGTGAGAGTGGTTGCGGTTTGTTTGATCCAGCTTGAGGCAATCCACAATCCGAGAGCTCGCCTGTCGGTCATATGGACACACAGATGATGCTTCGGAGTGAGGTCGATGCCCGTCAGCTCGCAACAACGTAGGTGCACGCACATGCACGCCATAAGCTCAGCACACACATCATCGTCCACTATGCACGGATTCTGCCGCACAAGATCCAAGTATCGAATTAGGGAATGTCCTGCATGCATCAGCGGCTCACCAAATTTAGCAGACCCGCCTGACGTCTCGAGCATATGCACCGCGAACTCTAGGATAATACCAGTCTCGGCAGCTTTGAAACTCATCGTGCACCCTGGATGCTTGGATAGATTGTGCACTTTCTTAGTAGCCGTCTGCCCCATAGACTTCAAGGTGAAATATCCTATTTTTCTAGTGTTACCATGGCGCATGTAATTAGCAGCGAACCAATCATCCATGTCTGCCGACAGCCGTCGACACCCTATCTCGAGTCGTTGCTGGAGGCTCCCTCGGCAGTCCCAGGGGTTCGAATTCAATACTCTCCAGAGGCTGGCCGAAGCGAACTTTTGCACTGGGCCGTAATAAAGGGTGTGGAGGCTATCGATAGCAAGGGTCCTTGCTGGAGATGATTCCAAGGACCCGTCAAACAGCGGACACCTTGACAAGACGGATCGACCCTTGCTCGTTGGAATGGTGGAGGAGATATGGCGATGGGCGAGGGGTTGAGGGGGGGTGATGATTCGGAGGAATAGTGGGCGGGTGAGCACGGTCGGGGGTCGGGTTGCCAGGGGCCCAGGAGCATGTGTTGAATTGCATCGGCCCCCCCAAATACCCCCCATGTGTTAATCCCCGTCCAACGCCCGATCTCCACCTCACATTCCTGGCGGGATCCCCGTCTGGCCCTCTCCTGTGGCCTGTGCACGACCGCATCCAATGCCAGACCATCGGCACCCCGTCTGGACCTCCAGAATACAGCTTTTAGCGGGAGGGCGGCACGCGGGAATGCGAGGATGCCCAACAGGGAGGGCGACGGGTCGAGTCGGTCCCCAATCTTGAGCTGCACCCCCCCGACGACCAGGTCCGATATTAGAGTGGGCCCCCTCCTGCCAGGTTTAGGAGCCCAATCGATGCAATCGGCGACGCGCTTCCGATCGAGATGGGTCTCGGCCGTTATGTGAACTTCGCAAACAGTGCAGGAACGTTAGTAGTCATCGTGCTGTCGCAATGGGAACGTCGGAGTGGCGGGATCGCATACCATGCACTCATTCATTGAGTG
>CAUYUJ010016738.1:895702-942163 GCA_963575745.1 Prorocentrum cordatum | reverse complement strand
CTCAGGGGGCTCCCCCTCAAAGCGTCAGACGTGGGAGCGCTTCTGCGGCTGGCAGCGGGCTGTCGGCCGCAGCGCGCGGAGCGACCGCACCTGTATCGGGCCGGGCGAAAGGGGGGGATTGGGAAAGGGGGGGTTACGAAATTTGCTGCGTGCAGCTGGTTTCGGCCTCACCGAGGGGCCCATTCCTCGATACATGGCCGCCTCCGGCGCCGGAAGGCGCCGGGAAAATCAGCTGCGTGAGCTGATTCTCAAACCCCCCCTTTCGCCCGACCCGACTGTACCACCCGGGGAGCATGGGGGACGAGGAGCATCTGGGCCTCCCAGATGGGGCCGGAGTAGACGGGGTCGGAGGATGGCGCCGCATCGCCGGTGCATCGGCGATGCGGCTCGATGCGGAGCCTCTTCTCCACGCCGACGTCGCCGATGCGTCGCCCGGCGATGCATCGCCGAGGCATCGCGGATGTATCGGCGATGCGGCGCGATCCCCCGACCCCATCTACTCCGACCCCATCTGAGAGGCCTCTAGAGGAGTGGGTTGGGCGTGGAGACCCAGCCCCCCGACGTCACGATTTAATCACACCGTCGACCCCCAAAGGTATCGACCCATTCCCTGGGAGGCTGGTCTTTCATCCTGCGCCGATGTCTGACGGTCCCGAGGCCTGGCGAGGGCCGCCAGGGGCCGACAAACCGTCACAAACAATGCAGTCCTGATATTGTCTTAAGTCGGGCTTGTCCCTCTCCAGGAGAGAGATTCAAAATAGTAAAAAAATAGTCGGGGGACGACTTATGGTGTCTTTTTGAACATGTTTCTGTATTTGCCGACTACCGTCGGCCCGGATTAGTAGGTCGACCCTGCCAAATCAAGGGTACCCTTGTGTCCTGTGTCTCGCGACACGTGCCTTCTTACACTCCTATTATCTTGTGTCCTCTCGCGTGTCCTCTCCAATCAAGTCCTAGTGTATGGTTTCTTTTCCGTCCAGAGTCCGCCTGTAGGAGGACACGCCCGACCTAGATCTCGTCACGGCGCGAGCATGCTTGGGGCGGGGACGTGGAGAAGGGCCTGAGAAGGGGTCCCAGCCTCGGGCCTCGAGGCAGCCTCCTCCAGTGGTACTGCTAGAATTATGTCGGGCTTGTCCCTCTACAGGAGGAAGATCCCCAAAAAGTCCAAACATGGGGACTATGTTTTGCCAATTTTGGAGTATGTTTTGAGTATGTTTTATCTTTCGTCGAAAAATCCCCCTGTAGGGGGACACGCCCGACTTCACCCGAGGTGCCCCCAGCTTTCCGCCTCATGTCTGAGCCCCTGGGGCCCCGAGGGCCTCGCGAGGGGTGCCCCCGGAGGCCGCCTGGGCCACCCCGCGAGTCCTGGGGGGGCACCTTGCGCCAGGGGCACTTCTGGCGACACCCGAAGCGGCATTCGCCGCCGCCGCTCCCGGCCCCGAGGCCGGCTGCGGGGCGGGCCTCGGCGGAGACCCCTGCCTGCGGCGCAGCACCAGCGCGTCATGCCTCGGCGGCGGCTCCCCGGAGGCGGCGTCCGCCTGCCTCTCCTGCTCCTCCTCCTCCCCCTGCGCCTCCACCTGTCTCCTCAGCTGTAGGTAGCTCCTCCCTCCGAAGAGTACAAGCCCGTCTCCTTCGTTGTAGATAGCTCCTCCCTTCGACGAAGAAAAAAACAGCGTAAACACAAACTTGTGGCGCTCCGCGCCGCTGGGCCCCCCCCCCGGCGGCGCCTCCAGCTCCGCGTGCCAGGGAGGGGGGTCCAGCGCAGATCGGAGAAACCCGCGCGGAGCGCCACAAGTGATTATGCAGCTTTCTTTTTCTATTATGCAGTTTTCCTTTTTCTACTATCGATAAACTCCTCCCTGTCGGCCCCCGAGGCCAGTCGAAAGGCAGGGCCGGGCCTTTCGCCGGAGACTTCCGCACCATCTCGGATCCTGAAGCTTATATGATCTGCAGGAGTTTCACGCATGGAGGGTGGCCCGTGTTCAACTTGTGGTTCTCGCTTCTTTTCCCGCGCGCATTCATTTTAAAAGTTTGCGAGAGTTTAACGGATGAAATGCGCCCCCTTTTCAAAATGTGGCTCTCGCAGTAGCGCCGCATGGAGGGCGGCCCGTTTTCGAAATGTGGCTCTCGTCTTAGCGCCGTGCACATTCGCCTTGAAAGTTTGCAGGAGCTTCACGGATGGAGGGCGGTTCTTTTTCAAACTGTGGTTCTTTCTTCAGCGCCGCGCGCATTCGGTTTAATAGTGTCCAGCCGTTTCAAGGGTTCTCATGGTAACGTACCAGATATTGTGTTTTGACACGATGTGGGATTGTCAGGGAGCAACAGTCACGCTGATCCGCGGTGCGTTCCGGCACAAGTCCAGATTTTCAAACGATTGCCTGCCAACGGGGCACTTCCCTGAGTGAGAATGAGTCCGTGTAGGGGCCTATGAAGAGCGAACTTGGATGGAGGATGTATTGCAACATCGTTGGTGGGTCTTGGGATTGCGCCAGTCCTCCTCCTCCTTCTCCTCCTCCTCCTCCACCTCCTCCTCCTTCTACTCCCCCATCCCTTCCTCTCTCCCCTACCCTTCACTCATTCTTCTCTGCTCCTTATCCCTCCTTTCCTTCTTACTCCCTTCTTTTCCTGCTCCTTCCTCCTCCCTCTTCCTCCTCCTCCTCCTCCTCTTTCTCCACTTCCTCCTCCTCCTCCGCCTCCTCCTCATTCACCTCCTCCCTCCTCCTCCGCCTGCTCTTCTTCCTCCTCCTCCTCCTCCTCCTCCTCCTCCTTCTCCTTCCCCATTTCCATGCCGTTTCCCCATGAATGGCTCCTCCCTGTCGCATCCCCAAACGTGCTAGTAGGGCGACGATGGCGACAAAGATGACGAGGGCGACAAGGACCACAAGGACGCTCACGACGACGACTCTGACGACGACGGTGACGCTGACGACGACGCTGGTGACGACGTTGACGACGACCTTGACGACGACGATGACGATGGACGACGACGACGACGACGAAGCCGCCGCCGCCGACGACGACGACTACGCCGCCGCCACTGCCGCCCCCGCCGCCGCCGACGACGACGACGACGCTGACGAAGCTGACGACGCTGGCGACGCTGGCGGCGGCGGCGACAAAGTCCACCCCCTGAGGCGTCGGCGATCCTCCTGGAGAACAGGCAGCTCCGGGACGAGATCAGGTGCAGGGCGCGAGGAATCATGTGTGCAGCAAACGGCGCTCCTCGTTGGTTGTGTTGTTGTTTTATGTCCCGACCCCTCATGCCCCCCAGGACCCGGAAGGAGGAGTGGAGAACGCAGGAGGAGAATGAGGAGGGGGGGAAAGAGGAGGAGGAGGAGAAGGTGGAGGAGGGAAGGAGGAGGAGGGAGGAGAAGCTTGAGGAGGGAGAAGGAGGAGTGGAGAAGGAGGAGGAGGGTGGAGGAGGAGGAGGAAGAAGAGGCGGCGGAGGAGGAGGGAGGAGGTGAATGAGGAGGCGGAGGAGGAGGAGGAGGAAGTGGAGAAAGAGAAGGAGGAGGAGGAAGAGTGGGGAGCAGGGAGGAGGAGGAAGATGAGGAGGAGGCGGAGGACGAGAGAGAGAGAGAGAGAGACAGAAAACAGGAGAAGGAGGCGAACTAGGATGACAAGGGAGGAGAGGATGAACTGGAGTTGGAGGAGGAGGATGCGGAGGAGGATGAATGGGAATAATGCAGAAGAGGAGGAGGACGTGGGGGATGAGGAGGAGGAGGAGGAGGAGGAGGAGGAGGAGGAGGAGGAGGAGGTGGAGGAAGAGGAGGAGGGATACTAGTGGTCAAGTGTCAAGTTAGCCAGGTCGAGCGAGTCAGCGGGCCCAACCCATGCCCACCCTCCCGCCAATAACATCATAATCAATCGTGGCACACATTGATACTGCGCCTGGGACGACTTCCCCCCTGGCGACCGGAGGGCGGCGACGAACACGCGGGACGCGCACGGACGATCCCTGCGCGGCGCCGTGGCCAGACCCCCATCTCGTCTTCCTATCGAGCGGCCCGACTTCCGAGGAGCGCTGCGGAAATGACCCACGCGTCGCGCTCGGCATCGCTCGGACGTGTGCCTTTTTCCTTCGGCGAGGACCCTCGAGGAGCATCCTGGATCACTTGGCGGAACAGCCACGCACGAAACCGACAACAAAGCACACGGAATGGACGTCCGAGCGATGGCGCGCCGCGCCGCGACAGCTCCGCCGCCCTCGCGCGCCACAGTGCGCGGCCCTCCTGCGCGTGGGGGCACCGCCTCGCGCCGCTCTCTCTCGCGCGGCCCCGCCGCCGCCGCGGCCTCCGCGGGCGCCGCGGCGATGCCCGAGCGCGCCGGGCGCGCCCCCCCGCGGGGGGAGCGCCGGGCGGCGTTTCTCTGCACGGAGAGGAGGAAGAGGAGGAGGAGGAGGAGGAGGAGGAGGAGGAGGAGGAGGAGGAGGAGGAGGAGGAGGAGGAGGAGGAGCTCGGGCGGGGGCGAGCGGGCGCGCCTGCTCGCGCGCTCGGCGCCGCCACCGGCTTTTGGCACCGCTCGGGCGTGCGCGCGCCGGTGTCGGCGAGGGCCCTCGAGGAGCCCCGTGCCTGGCCTCGCTCGGACGTTTTTTTTTTTTTTTTTTTTTTTTTTTTTTTTTTTTTTCCCCCCCGGCGAGAAGCATTGAGGACGATCCTGGACCATCGAGCAACAAAAAACACGCACGGAACCGACAAATGCACGGGAAACGGACGTCCGAGCGACGGCGAGTGTGGGCCAACCTGCGAGGAACTTCACGCACGGAGGCCGACCCCCAGCGACTTGGGCGAGTGACAAGTGGTGTGCGGCGCCGAGGCGGGAACGGCACTGTCGTCCTCCCGCCTCGCCGACGAGCTGGCGAGGGACAAGTGGCGTGCGCCGCGACGGAGCGGGAGCTTACTTCCCAGGGACAATGAAGGCGGCGCTGGAGCGAGAACGTCGATGTATGCTCAAGCGTGGTGCCAACATTCCTGTTCATTTTGATGAGGAGGAAGAGGAGAAGGAAGAGGAGGAGGATGAAAACGGGCAGGCTGAGGAACACGTGAAGAAGTCGGAATGGGAGAGGATAGAAGAGGTGGGGGAGCGTCAGGCATATTCATGAAGGGAACGAGGCAGAGCGATGGTGATTATGATGGTAATACTGATAATGATGATGGAGATGATGACGAGGAGGAGGAGGAGAAGGAGGACGTATAGGTTGAGTCAAGCATGGGGTAGAGCGGATGGCCGAGGAGGCGTATGGGGAGGAGGAGGAGGAGGAGGACGATGAAGGAGGAGGAGGAGGAGGAGGAGGAGGGCGTGTGATGATGATGATGATGATGATGAAGATGATGATGATGATGATGATGATGGTTGCGATGATGATGGTGATGATAATCTCGATGATGCTGATGCGGATGATGGTGCTGCTGCTGCTGATGATGATGCTGATGCTGATGCTGATGATGATGATGATGATGATGATGATGATGATGATGATGATGATGATGATCGTGATGATGATGTTGATGATGTTGATGATGATGATGATGATGCTGATGATGATGATGATGATGATGATGATGATGATGATGATGATGATGATGATGATGATGATGATGTGATGTTGATGATGTGATGATGAGATGATGATGTGGAGGTGTGGAGGAGAGGAGGAGGAGGGGAGGAGGAGGTGAGGATCGTGAGCAGGGATGGGGGGAGGAAGGGGGAGGAGGCGGAGGAGCGAGGGGAGGAGGAGGAGGAAGAGGAGGAGGAGGAGGAGAAGGAGAAGGAAGAGGAGGATGAGAACGAGGAGGAGGAGGAGGAGGAGGAGGAGGAGGAGGAGGAGGAGGAGGAGGAGGAGGAGGGAGCTGCCCCGCGTCCTCCCAGCAGCGGTGAGTGACGCAGAGGTGACTCTCGAAGGAGAGAGAACAACAGCATGAACATACACTTTTGGCGCTCCGGCTGGATTTCTTGGATCCGCGCTGGGCCCCCCCCGGCGGCGCCTCCAGCGCCGCCCCTGGCGCGCTCCGCGCGCCAGGGAGGAGGGTCCATTAGAGAGGGGCCTGCTGAGACAATGGCACTGTCGGCGTTGGCCTGTGGGGGTGGGGGCCCTCCTCGCTGCGATTGGACGCAGCCCAGACAAGTTGTGCGTCGGAGGTGTCTGGGGACCGATTTTGAGCTGCCGTTGTCTCAACTCGCCCTGCTCCGAGTCCAGCGAGGGCCAGGTGTTGAACAGGAGCCGCCCTCCATCTGTGCAGCTCTTGAGCAGCTCACACTTAAGTCGGGCACGTCCCTCTACAGGAGGTACAGCAAACATAGTTAAAATATCGTCTGGGGACGATTTCTTGAACCTAGACTATATATATATATATATATATATATATATATTCTGACTACTTTGAATGGTTCGTCCAAAAACCGCCTATAAGGGGACATGCCCGACCTAAGCTTACATTGTCGGTCAACCTGTCTGAGTAGCTTTCGAGCGAACAGCTCATTTTGAGAAAGGAACCGCCGTCCATCCTTGCAAATGCTGGAAGGTTTTGAAGCGTGTTTGCCACTGTGGGTTCCAAGGGGTGAGTGTGGACACTGCGGATGTGCATGCTACTGAAGGAAGCAACGTGATGAAAGCAACGCTGTGCACTCGTCGTGGTGGAAGCGATGTGGTGGACGCCAACTGCTGTGGCAGCAGCGTGGTGTGGTGCAAGCTGGTGTGGTGGAGGCTGTGTGGTCGAAGCTGCGGGGTACGAGCAGGATGGGGCGAGCTGGTGTGGTGGAAGCAGTGTGGCGCCACCTCTTCCGGCGCACGCCGTGCGGTGGAGGCGAGGCGCTGCACGCCGAGTGCCGTGCCACGCGCTGCGCGGCGGTGCACGCACCGCGGGCGGCCACAGGCGGCGCCGAGGCGGCCACGGGCGGCGATCGCGGAGCCGCCAGCCAGCGCACGACGAGGCGGCGACGAGGCGGCCCCTGGTCGTCTTCGTCGTCGTCGTCGTCGTCGTCGTCGTCGTCGTCGTCGTCCTCGTCGCCCTCGTGGTCCTCACCCTGTCCTCTTCTGGCTGAAGCCCGATGGAGACGCGGGAAGCCGGAGCCGCTCTCCCGACTTCTCAGAAGCCCAGCGGCGTTCCGGCGAGAGGCGCCTTTTGGCGACGGTTCGCTCCACATCCGCGCAGTCGCTGGAGGACTCTGCGACCCGTGTGCGCAGTGCCCAGGCGACAGCCCCCTCTGAGAACGGCCCGCCCTCCATCTCCGTAGCGGTTGGATTTTGAGCACGAGTGTGCGCGGCCTTTCGGCGAGCACGACCAGTTGAAGACGGGTCGCCTTCCATCCTGCTAGCTGGTGAGATTCGGGCGTGGACACCCTGACAGGTCGATGAGTGAATTGTCCGTTTTCGGTTCTCGAGCGGGCGCCGCGGCCGCCATTTTCCAGGCTTGCGCCCGCCAGGTTTGGGTCCGAGGTCGTTTTCACCAAACCACGTTTTACTAAAGGGAGTTCTGTCCATCCCCGAGGGATGCTCACAAGACGCAGCTACGCGAGGAGGACCTCTCGGGCGAAGTGCCCGGCTCGCCCGATCGGCACCTCTGGTGGTGCAACCATGAGGAGTCACTTACATCGAAAAAGGTGGGTGGAGGAATAGGAATATATGCACATGGTTCATTTCTAATTCTTCGAAGGTTCTTTGATTTTATTGGGGGCCAAGATCCTTTCGTTTCTAACTGTTCTGTCCTGGGTCTCTTCCTGGCCACCCCGCGACCGGGGACAACTAGAAACGGGCACAACTAGAAAGGAGCACGGTTAGAAATGAACGACGTGCACACAGTTCTCACATGACGGTGCCAATGAAAGATCTGCCCACGTTCAGACGCACAGACCGTCTGGCCGCACTCGAAGCCTCTGGGGGAAGCTGCACTCGAAAGCCTACCCGGGCATCCCGTCCTAGCATCGTCCAGGGAGCCAGTGCACCCTATAGGCTCGAGCCCCGCTCCCGGGCCAGCCGGGAAGCCCCCAGTCCCCTCCTCGCGTCGTTCCCACGGGTGCTCGTCTTGCGGGCAGTACTTATATCCATATCCAGAGAGTCGTAGACTTTTTGGGAAGAGGTGCCGCAACGCCGAGGCGTACTGGATATGGACAAAATCAAGCCTCTTGGAGCCAGATTTTTATCCGTATCCAGTGCGTCTACGGTTTCTGGGGAAGAGAGCCCAAGAATCCAAGACGCACTGGATGTGGATATAACTATTGCCTGCACGTCTCTCGCTGCGCGCGGCGCCTCCTCTGAAAGACGAGCTCCACATGCGGGGGAACGACAAGTGGCACGGACAGGAAAGCTCGGGGTTCCCGCGCGGACTTCTGGGATCCGCGCTGGGCCCCCCTCCCCGGCGCGCGGAGCGCGCCAGGGGCGCCGCCGGGGGGGCGGCCCGGCGCCGATCCGAGCAGTCCGCGCGGGCCTCTGAGTTTTGATGTTGATGTCACGTTTCGTTCCCCTCGGCGAGCTCCACATGTGGCCGCCGCTCGGGCGGGAGGTCCGTTTTGCAGGGGGCCGCCCCTGCTCCTTCGAGCCACGCAGGGTGCGACGAGGTGGTGTTCAAGCGTCCAGGATGTGGCCAGCAGTAGTCCCGCTTGGGAGCGGAACCGCCCCCCCGATCCGCGCAGCCGATTGTAGTTTGGCACAAGCCTGAACTTACTTTGTTTGCACACTTCTCGGTGAGCTCGCTCACGAGGTCACAGACGCCGCCCCCCCTCTCCCACACCCGCCCACCCCCTCCCCCCCTTCTCCCCGCACACACCCCCTCCCCCCTTCAACCCGCCCCCCCCACCCCCCCCCCTACCCCACCCCACCCCCACCCCCCATCACCCCTCCTCCCCCCCCCCCATCCCCCCCCAACCACCCCCCCCCCCACCTTCCCACTCCCCCCCCCTACTGCCCCCCCCACTCTCCCCCCTCTCCCCCCTGCCTTCCCCTCCCTCCACCTCCCCCCCGTGTTTGCCCCCACCCCCTTGCCCCCTCCCACATCTCCCCCTTCGCATTCCCCTTTATCCCTCCTCCCCCTCAACCCACTTCCTCCTCCTCCTGCTCCTCCTCCCCCTCCTCCTCCTCCCCCTCCTCGTCCTCCTCCTCCTTCTCCTCCTACTCCTCCTCCTCCTCCTCCTCCTCCTCAGGCGGGAGCTCGCTCTGGAAGAGGAGCCGTCCTCCGTCCGTGCAGCTGGTGCCGGCATTGCTTTCGACTTGTGGTCCAGGCAGCCCGCACAGTGAGGACGGGCAGCCTTCCCAAGGGTACCCCAGATTTCGTAATAAAGGGAGGGGGGTCTCATTTCGGGGGGGGTCTCCTCCAGGCTATCTTGGAGGGCCTGGGGGGGTCTGGGGAGGATGTTTTGGAGGGTTCTCCCACGGGGGAGGTCTGAAATGGCTTGTCCTGGAGGGTCCAGACCCCCTCCCTTTTACTACGAAATCTGGAGTACCCTGGCATCCTTGCCTCTTCGGTCCATCCTTGGCCACTTTCGTTGGCCGCGCGCCGCGCTCGGAAAGCTTCGAAATGGGCGTCCAAGGTCCTTGCATGCTTATCGCGCGTCCTTACTCTGGGTTTCCTAAGAAGCGTGGGGGGTACCCCCCCGACGGGGGTCGAACTCGCCTCGTCGTCGCGCCGCGACGGAGGTCGGAGCGCCTTCGGCGCGCGGTGGCTGCCCGCGACGAGGGTCGATGTGGGGCCGTCGGCGGGGGTGACGCCCCCCCGACGCTTCTTAAGAAATTCGGAGTCTGATACGGGTTGACTGTATCTTGTGGTAGGGAGTCTCAGGCGAGCGGTTCCCTTTGAGAAGGAGCTGCCCTCGGCTCCGTCCGTGTCACAGCCGCACTCGTGCAGGATGCGTGTGCGCGGCGCCAAGGCGAGAGCCCCCATGTTGACAGCGCTCCGCATTCGATCCGCGCCGGCGACGCTGGCGAAGGCGTTCAAGGTTGAATTCTGCGGCGCGGAAGCACGGATGGGCACGGTAACGCCATTGGGCCCGACGGAATTCAACCTTGAACGATCGAGGCCGCGATCGATTCAAGGTTGAACGATCGACGCTGTGTCAAAATTCTTTGCGCGCGCCGACGCCGCACGAACCTACCGCATCACAGTTGGCCCCATCTTGAAAAGGTGCCGCCCTCCCTCCGTGCAGGACTTCGGAGGAGGAAAAGGTGCGCTCTCTGCCTTTCCATCGCTTCCTCCTTCTTTCGGGCCTCCCTGGAGGCCCTCGTCGCCACCGCTTGATTCGCGTCTCGAAATCCTGGTCAGAACGCGCCCCGGGCGAGGTCCAGGGAGTCACGGCATCGGCTGCGCGCTGCGCCAGGGCGTGGGGCACTGCCTCAGCACGTACTGCCCCCGGCCGCGTGGCCGCTAGAAGTTTCTGGCCTCGGCACATACAACACAAAACGCGGTGAGGCGGTCTTTGGCGAAACTAACGACACGTCTGGTGATCGTTTTTTTATTCATTGTTTTGCCGATCGGCGCGGGCCCTTGCACCCCTCCCATTCCCCCCCCCCCGATTGAGTAGATCTCGGCTGTTTTTGGGGGCTGTTTTGGGGGGCCTATTTCGATCAGGTGGAGTCTCCCCCATAGGACGCACGGTTCCAAACAGCCGCATTAAGCAGAGGTCTGGAGCCAGATCCCCCCCCCCTCCCCCCCCTTCCGCCCAATGTCGAAACGCCGAATCAAAAAAACTCACCTGGTGGCGCCGCCAGCAGGAGTTATTCATAAGGAAGAGGGGTGGCGGGGCAGGAGGAGGTGGAGGAGGAGGAGCGGGAGAGGAGAAGGAGGCGT
Organism: Prorocentrum cordatum; assembly: GCA_963575745.1. NCBI lineage: Eukaryota > Dinophyceae > Prorocentrales > Prorocentraceae > Prorocentrum > Prorocentrum cordatum. Next base: position 931,388 of record CAUYUJ010016738.1, on the reverse strand, counting down.
TGGAGGGGGAAGGAGGAGAAGGGAGCGTCATGGCCAGGCGTAGCCTAGGCTACGCGGCAGTCACAAGCGCGCGTTGGCCACAGCAAGAGCATTACAATAACAATGAGGAGAAGGAGGAGGAGGAGGAGGTGGAGGAGCAGGAGGAGGAGGAGGAGGAGGAGGAGGAGGAGCAGTCTGCGGGAGCTGGGTGGAGGAAGGCCCTCCCTTCGAGCATGTACGGGCGGCGCGCCGGGCGCACGGCAGACCCGTGGCATCCTGGGGGCAGGCATGCCGCCTCCGCCCCACCTCAGGGCCACCTGCGACACCATCAAGCAGCAGTCGAGCCGGCTGAGCCGACACTGGGCCGCCTCCGGCGGCGCCGCGGCCTCCGCGCTCGGCCCGCTGGGCGCGGGGGGCGCGGACCGCACCGGCGGCGGCGGCGCCAGTGGCGCGAGGGCGCCGGGCGGCATCGGCGCCGCCATGCGCGGGGTCGCGGAGCTCAGCCGCCGGCAGCTCTGCGGCCTCGGCGCGCCCGCGCCCGCGCGCGGCGCGGCGCCGCTGCCGCGGTCGCTCAGCGCCGGCGCGCTGCCCAGCGCGGCGCAGTGGCAGTGGGCGGCCGAGGCCGCGCCGCGCGGCGGCGCGCTCTTCACGCCGCCCCCTCGCGGCCACTGGGAGGCCCCTCGGGGCCGCTGCCGCCGCCGCGCTGCTGCTCGTCGCCCCATTTCCTCCCTCTTGCCGTCGCCTCCTCCCCCTCTCCTCCTAACTTTTTACATGTCTCGCACTGCATGAATCCAGACGCCTCAGATCCTAGAGGCCATGGCCTCACCCACCTGGTCTGCTCTAGGCCCGGACGCTGTCCGCAACGGCGGTCGCATCGCATCGCATCCCTCTTGCCGTGGAGCGGGCCAGCGGCTCCAGGGCCGCGGCCTACCGTGCAGCGAGGGCGTCCAGCGTGTGCGCCGTGGAGGCTGGGAGGTGTGGCCGACGCCGAGACGCCATGCGGCGATTGTATGGATGCATCGACCAGTGGATGGATCGGGAGACATCTGTGTTTATCAGCCGCGGAGAGGCATATGATGTGAGATGCTGCAGTGCCAACCACCCCATGCTGCGCTGGGGCGGGCTCAGCCCAGTCTCTTTCCCCCAGCAGGTTGGTGTCCTTCCATTCCCCGAAAAGCTTTGGAGTTGCCAAAGGCCGTTTGGAAGCCTCGATCATCGGTTGTCGTCGTCTTCGTTCTTCGTCGTCTTCGCCGTTGCCGTCGTCGCCGTTGCCGTCGTCGCCGCCGAAGATTCATATCTCTAAAGGATTATGAATGTTGCTGAATGGAGGCGATTCCGGGCGCTCTCGCCTCCACGCAGTCTACCTTTTCTTTGAAAACGACGCTCCCGCTCGAGCGTGGGGCTGGTTCCAAATCTTGATTGTTGAAGGCCCAGCCACGCCGACAACGGCTCCCGCTCAATAGTTGCTTGCAATTTGCCCCGGGAAGCCCTGGCCAGAGAGGCCCGTCAATTCAGGAACGGCGCTCTGGCTTGAGACTTCCCCGCGCTCCTATTCAGGGTGGTGCAGGTCCAGCTGCGACGACAACGGCTCTCGTTCGATACGTCTTCACAGTTGACCCTTCAGTCGGGCCTGTCCCTCTACAGGAGGAGTATCTTATGGGGACCATTTGTTGAGCATTTGCTGGCCATTTTTGAAGATTTTTGGGGACTGTTTAATTCTTCATCCGAAATCCCCCTGTAGGGGGACATGCCCGACCTAAGTTTACCCTGGGACGCCGTGGCCAGGGAGGCCCCCCAGTCGAAGGGAGGAGGAGCGATACCAACACCACCAGGGGGCCCACCTCCAGCGAGGAGGTCCACAATGCCTCCCTGAGCGAGAGACTGGGGATGCCTCGAGCGAGAGGGGGGGACCACACCACCAGGTGGTAGACCCCCCTTGCCTCCGTCGCATCTCCTCGCCCTGTTGGTGTTGGTGTCGCCTTTCCTTGTTCCTTACCCAGTGCAGGAACGGCGCTCTGGCTCGAGACCTCATCTTTCAGACATGCGAAGGCCCAGCCTGCGACGACAACGGCCTTCCCTCCGATCAGTGTAAGTCGGGCCTGTCCCCCTGCGGGGGGAATGTCCAAAAATTGCACAAGATAGTCTGGGGATCATTGTTTGACTACTTTTGGCTATTTTTTGGAGTGTTTTGGGGGTATTCTTTATTTTCGTCCAATCTCCGCCTGTAGGGGGACATGCCCGACCTGAAGCTACGACGACAACGGCTTCCGTCCGATCTTTGTTCGCAGCTTACTCGCGTGCGCCCTGGTCATACGCGTTCTCGCACTCAGGAGCGGCGCTCTTGCCCGAGACGTCCTGGCAATTCGTCCAAGTCTGTGGGAGCCCAGCGAAGACAACAGACGCTCCCGCTTGATAGTTTCTCACAGCCAGCTCTGGAACGCCCAAGGGAGTACAGTCGGGGCCCTGAAGAGGGAACCCTTTTCGTTGGGGAGGGGCTCCGCGTTCCTTGAGTGTTTCGCAGCTTGCCTCAGGTGCTCCTTGTGTCTTCGATCGGAGATCGAAGTTTAACTTCTGGAAAAAAGGGTCCCCGTTCCTTATTTTAGGTTCCTTAGGTCAGCGCCCCGACTGTAGCAGCGGCGCGCTCTGCCAGGGCTTCTTCGCAACGACTCCAAGTTGGCGGACTGCCCGCGGGCGCGCCGGGTCGGATGGCGGCCATGGCGGCGCGGTGCGCACCCCATGGGTACGCTGCAGCATGCTTCTGCCGGGTGCCGGCGTGAAGAGAGACTGATGGGCCTGTTTTCCACCACCACCACCATAAGCTGGAGGAGGAGGAGGAGGAGGACGACGACGACGAGGAGGAAGAGGAGGAGGAGGAGGAGGAGGAGGAGGAAGAGGACCCCCTCACCCTCCAACTTATGGTGGTGGTGGTGGAAAACAGGCCCATCAGAGACGCCTCCCAAGAAGAGGGGGGTCAGTTTATCGATTGCGTGGGCGGGTCCACAGGAGATGGCGGCGCCGATCGCAGCCAGCACAGCGTGTTACATCACACGTTGGCACGGTGATCGCCATCGTTGTCGCCGTCGTCGTCGTCGGCGTCTTCGTCACCCGTCCGGTCGTCGTCCGCTCGTCGTCGTTGTCGGCGGCGGCGACGGTGCTCACAGCGTCGTCGTGGTCGTGGTCATGGTCTTGGTCGTGGTGGTGGTGGTGGTGGTGGTGATGGTCATCGTCGTCGTCGATGTCGTAGTCGTCTTTCTCATCGTCCCTGTCGGTCGCACTGCTTCCGGCTCGCAGGGCTGGGCCGCGCCTGCCGAACGCTGGCCGCCCTGGCCGCCCGAGCGTTGGGCGCCGCCCGTGGCGTGCGCCTTGGGCGGCCAGGCGGGCACGCCTCCGACGCGAGACGCACGCGAGGCCGCGCCGCCGCCGACGACGTCGAACGGCTCGGGGACGGCGACGGCTCGGGGACGGCGACGGCGACGGCGACGGCGACGGCTCGGGGACGGCGACGGCGACGTCGACGTCGACGTCGACGGCGACGGCGACGGCGACGGCGACACGACGAGGGCGACGGCGACGGCGACCTCGACGGCTCGGGGACTGCGACGACAACGACGACGACGGCGACGGCGACGGCGACGGCAACGGCGACGGCGACCACGACGGCGACCACGACGGCGACGGCGACGGCGACGGCGACGGCGACGACGACGACGACGACGACGACGGCGGCGGCGACACGACGACGGCGACGGCGACTGCGACATCGACTGCGACGGCGACCGCGACGACGACGTCGACGGCGACGACGACGGCGACGGTGACGGCAACGACGACGGCGACGGCGACGGCGATGGCGACGACGACGGCGACGGCGACGGCGACGGCGACGGCGACGGCGACGACGACAACGACGGCGACAACGACGGCGACGACGACCGCGATGGCGATTGCGATGGCGACGGCGACGGCGACGGCGCATGCGACGGTGACGACGACGGCGACGGCAACGACGACGACGACGTCGACGACGACGACGACGACGACGACGGCGACGACGGCGACGACACGACGAGGGCGACAGCGACGGCGACGGCGACGGCGACTGCGACGTCGACGGCGACGGCGACTGCGACGACGATGTCGACGGCGACGACGACGACGACGACGACGACGGCGACGGCGACGGCGACGGCGACGGGGACGGCGACGGTGACGTCGACGGCGACGGCGACGACGACGCTGACTGCGACGACGCTGACGGCGATGGCGACGGCGACGGCGACGGCGACGGCGACGGCGACGGCGACGGCGACGGCGACGGCGACGACGACGACGACGACGACGACGACGACGACGACGACGACGACGACGACGACGACGACGACGACGGAACGGTGATAGCGACGACGACGACGACGGCGACGACGACGACGACGACGACGACGACGACGATGACGGCGACGACGACGACGACGGGCGCGGCGCATGCGCGAGGCTGCGGTGTGGCCGCCAGCCGCGCCGGCCGCGCAGGCCCCGCCGCCCTCGCGGGGCGCTGGGCCGCCGTGGGGCGCGCCGCCGGTGTACCGCTGGTCGCCCAGCGGCGCGGGGGCGGGCTCCCCCAGCGCCGCCCTGGCCGCGCCCGCGCCCGCGCCCGCGGCGCCGCCGCGCGCGCACGCGATGGCTGCGCGCTGGCCCGAGGCCGCGCCTCTCGACGAGCCAGCGCCCTCGACGCCGCTGATGCGCCGGGCGCCGCCCTGCGCAGGCGCGCCGGCGCGCCGGCCGCTGTCCGAGCTCTTCGCCGCGGCCGCCGTGGCGGAGCGCCGCGAGGAGCCTCCGCCCGCGCCCCCCGCTGCAGCGGAGGAGCCCGCGCCCACGCCCGCGGCCGCAGAGGAGCGTCCGTCCGCCGCTGCTCCGCCGCTGTGGACCGGGCTCTCCCCGGTCGCCTCGCCGAGGGGGTGCTGTGAGGGGCCGCCTGCGCCAGCGGAGCCGCCCCGGCGGGCGGCGGCGCCCTGGACTCCAGAGGGGCCGCCGCTGGCGGCCTCGCCCCCCGCGGAGCCCGCGGAGCCCGCGGCCTCGCCCCCTGCCGCCGCCTCGCCGCAGAGGGGGCCGCGGTGCGCCGGGCTCTCGCCGGGCGCCGCCGGCTCCCCGAGCGAGCGCGCCGAGGCGCGGCGGGCGGCCGCGTTCGCGGACGCCACCTGCACGCTGCGGGCCGCCGCCGCCGAGGCCGGCGGGCGCAGGCCGGCGGCGGAGGCTTGGGCGCCGCCACGGCGGCCGCAGGGGGCGGGGCCGAGGCCCATCGAGGCGCTCGACGCCGGCTTCGAGGAGGCCCTGCCGGCGCGGGGCGCGGGGCTGAGCCCGCGCTGGGCCGCGCGCGCCAGGCCCGCCGGGGGCGTGCCGCCGCGTGGCGCCGAGGGGCGCGTTGCCGCGCCGGCTGCCGGCGGCGCGGCCAGCCCCAGCAGCCCAGCCAGGCCTCGGCGACGACAGGGGTGTGGTTTCGCTGGGGTGCGGTTTGCGATGGGCGTCGTTGGGGCTCAGGGGGCGCCAGGTTGCCCTCGTCGGACCTCCTCGCGCGGAGGACTCTAATTCTCGAGGTCCTCGCCCGCCCCACAGGGTGCGTGTTGCAACTGCACCTTTGCAAACCACACCCGTCGGCCTCGCCGAAGGCCGTGGGCCACCTCCGCCGAGAGCTCGGTGAAGGGCCGCGTCATCCCGCCGCGGCACGAGCCCCAGTGCAGCAACGGTGGCGCCGCTGGGCCCGCGCAGCCCCCTTCGCCCGCGATTGAGAAGAACGGTGGCGCCGCTGAGCCCGCGCAGCCCGCGTCGCCCGCGATCAAGAGGCGGTCGCTGGGCCGGGCCCGCCGATCGCCTGGCCGCGGCGCCAGGGTGAGGGCGCCGCTCAGACAGGCGCGGGCCCCTGCGGTGGACCTGTGCTTCCCCGAGAGCCGATGGGAGACCCTGGTGCTCGAGGGCCACCTGACCTCGGAGGAGGACCTTGGTCACCCAGAGATCCTGGCGCTTCATGTTTTTCGAGCCGGGCGTTTTCGCCCAGATGCGGGCCCCAGGATGTCCTCGAAGATCGATCCGGTTCGAGACATGGCGCAGGAAGATGGGGTCTGGGGCTCCAGCCGTGATTTTTCGCGGTGCCTCAGCTTCTTCGAGATCTCAGGGCTTGTTGAGAGGAAGGCTTCGGGTTGCGCAGCGGCAGGTCCCCCCGGCAGTCCTGGCCGGCCTCAGCGGGCCCCTCCCGAGGAGCCGCAGCTGGCTTCAGCAGGCCCCCCGCATCCTGGGGCGGTCTCAACGCCCTTCTGGCGGCGCCCCCAGCGGCGCCCCTGGGACGCTCCGCGCCCCAGTGTGATTGGGGTGTTCCCAGACCCCCTCGAGTAATGACACAAAATCATGACGGAAGGTTTTCCATCCTTTTCGGCTTCCGGAGGCCCTCACCGGGCCTCGGGAGCGTCAAAAAACGACTCGGGATGAAAAACCGGTCCTGGGGAATGGGTCGAGATCTCTGGGGGTCGACGTCATGAAAAAATCATGACGTCGGGGGTCTGGGTTGGGACCGCCCCCAGCTACCCGGCGGGCCCGTATTGAGGCCAGCCGGGGCTGCTCGAAGGGTACCCGCTGAGGCTGGCTGGGAACACCACGGCCCCACAGGGCCGCTTCTTCGTCTCGAGCCCTGTTCTGACGGTCAGGCCCGGCGAGGGCCCCCTCGAGGCCGAACACGGTCCAACACACGCCGCTCCAGTTTTTGTGGAGCGTCGGATTCTCATGCCCCCAAGGTCATGATTTTGTCCAACGTCGACTCCCAGACGTCTCGACCCATTTCCCATGAGGGCCTCCAGATCTGCACGCACGCAACGGGCACGGAAAGAATGGGTACAGTGCCCAACAGCGGATCTGGTTCATTTTGAACAGGACTCGCTGTCCACGCCGCCGCGGCCTGTGTGCATTCGAGACAGAAGGCCGCCTGCCCAACAGCGGCCGCTGTTGGTTTAGGACAACATTTGTTGTTGGGCATTGTACCCGTTCTTTCCGTACCCACTTCGGGCGTCCAAGCCAGAGGCCGAAAATAGCGAAAAATTTGCCGCCATGATGAATTCATGACTCGAGGGGGTCTGGGTCCGGGGGTCTCCTGGCCTCGGGGTGCTCTTCAGCATCTGCGCCTTGTCGAGGGCCCGGGGGCGCCCCGAAATCGTCCCCAAGGGCCGCCCCCCGTCGGGGAACGAAGAATGACATAAACATAACAACTCGGAGATCCGCGCGGATTTCTGGGATCGGCGCTGGGGCCCCCTGGCGGCGCCCCCCGCGCCCCCCCCGGCGCGCTCCGATCCAGGAAATCCGCGCGGACTTCGGGGTTGTTATGTGTACGCCATGTGTGATCGTTTCTTTGTTGCATTCCGCAGGAGGTCTGGAGCCAGACCCCCCCCCCTCCCCCTCCCTTCCGCCCAATGTCGACACGCCGAAGAACTTGGCATCGCTCGGACGTGTGCATTCTTTCTCGGCGAGCACCATCGAGGATCATCCTGGACCACCGGGCAGAGAAAACGCGCACGAAGCCGAAACTTGCACGGGAAACGGACGTCCGAGCGACGGCAATATCAAAAAACGCTCACCATATCCCTGCGGCCCGAGATTGCGTTTTCTCCGCCCCCGGCGGGGCCTGCGGCCCGATCGCCTCGCCCTCTGAGGAGGACCTCGGCTGGGGCCGCAGCCCCGCCAGCGGCCGGGGCAGCCCAGGCGGCAGCGCGGGGCCCCCCGCGGCCGCGGAGACCAGGGGCAACGGTAGGCATCAGGAGGGAAAAAACACACAGGCACAATTCATCGTCGATTCCTAGGAAAATGCAGGAGAATAGGGGAAGTGGGGGGGGCAGACAGGAACCCAGGAAATGTAGGAAAATAGGGGGACTCTGTTTTAGTTGTGTGTATTTCTTTGTGTGTGTCCCAGGGCCCCTTCAAGGCACCGCCCACCAAACTTAAGCCGGGCGTGTCCCTTTGCAGGAGGACTTCTCAAACATTGGTTAAAAATAGTAGGGGTGCGATGTTTTGGAGCATGTTTTGGCTGTTTGGGGTATTTTGGGGGGTATTTTTTGTGTATATATATATATACACATAGATTTCGTCCAAAATCCCCCTGTAGGGGGACATGCCCGACCTAACAGTAGTCACCGCTCACCAAACCACTCCAACCCAACCCGAAGGCCCCGATTTGCCCTCCAGTTCCAGTGGGGTGGGGGGTCGGGCAACCTGGAAAAAAAAACATTTGAAGCCCATACCCTCCGCAACCCGAAATTGAGGTTTTCGGGTTTGGTTAGGGTGGAGAGGCATAGGGAGGGGTGCAATCGCCCAAGGATCGCGCCGATAGGGGCCCGATAGCCCTATCTTGCTCAGGAAGGTTCGAATTTCGCCATCGGGGGTCCATCGCCGATCCATCGGCGATGTGTCGCTGATTCCAAGTCGATGCCTATCCCCCCTATCGTTCAGTTGTGCATAGTCCTCTACAGGAGGAGTATTCTAAAATAGTCCAAACATAGTCTGGGGACGATGCTCTGTTTTTTGTTTGAATAATTTTTGAATGTTTCTCATTCTTCTTCCGAACTCCGCCTGTAGGAGGACATACCCGACCTCATCCCAATCTCGCCCAATGATCGCCGATAAGGGCCCGATAGCCTCACCCTGCCCAGGAAGGTGCGAATTTTGCTATCGGGGGCCTATCGCCGATCTATCGGCGATGTATCACCGATCTCAGACCCCCGACGCCATGCTTTTCATGGCGTGGACACCCAGCGGTCTGGACCCACTCCCTGGGACCGATGCTTCGTCCTGAGTCGCCTTTTGACGGTCCCGAGGGCCGGGAAGGCCCCCCCAGAGGCAGAAGATAGCGAAAAACCGCCCGCCGTGATTGTTTCATGACTCGAGGATTCCAGGTCGATGCATATCCCCCTCCCGTCCCCCGACGTCATGATTTGCTCGTGACGTCGACCCCCAGAGTTCTCGACCCATTCATTCCCCAGGAACGGTTTCTCATCCCGAGTCGTTTTCGGACGGCCCCGAAGCCCCGGGAAAGGGCCCCCGGAGGCCGAAAAGGGTGAAAAAGTCACGAGCCTTGAGACGGGGGTCGATGCAAACGGGGGTCAGTCAGAGCGCCCGACCTTGCAGGATCCTGCAGGGCTAAAGGGCGCACTGACCCGGGCTTGGGAGCAGGACCCCCTGCGGGATCTTGCCGGATGCCCCGCGCTGGCCCGGGCTCGGGTGCCGGATCTCGCAGGATCTTGCCGGATTCCGCCAGGCTCGACTGACCACCCTGACCTTCCAGAGAGCTATATCTTTTAGCACCGGAGGCCGAAAAACCTAAAAAACTAGACGAAACAGCCTAAAACCAAGACGTAGAATAGCTCTGGGATAGGTTTTTAGGTCGGGTGAAATTCTTCAGCCCTCCTGGAAGGTCAGGGCAGGGTCTGGACCGACCCGGGCCAGGAGATCGCCGATAAAAACCTTCCGTCGTGATTTTTCTGCACCGGCACCGCCTGCACCCCGCGCCCCGCCCACTCTGGCCGCCCGAGCCCCCGCCTGCCCCCTGCCCTGTCACCTCAATTGAAGCTGTGCGTCGCCCGCCTATAGCTTTTCGCGGAAGCGGTTCGCGCTCGCCCCCGCCGACCAAAACAGTTTTTTTTTTTTTTTGCAGCGCGAGGGGGCCCAGGTTTGGGTGCTGGATCTTGCAGGATCTTGCAGCATTCTGCGAGGCTCGAGTGACCAGGGCCTGGACCGACCCGGGCCAGGAGATCCCCGATACAAAAACCTTCCGTCGTGATTTTTCTGCAGCGGCACCGCCTGCACCCCGGGCCTCACCCACTCCGGCCGCCTGAGGCCCCGCCTGCCCTGTGCCCTGTCTCCTCAATGAAAGCTGTGCGTGGCCCGCCTATAGCTTTTCGCGGAAGGGGTTCGCGCTCGCCCCCGCCGACCAAAACAGTTTTTTTTTTTTTGCAGCGCGAGGGGGCCCAGGTTTGGGTGCTGGATCTGGCAGGATCTTGCAGGATTCCGCGAGGCTCGAGTGACCAGGGTCTGCATTGACTCGGGCCAGGAGATCCCCGATACAAAAACCTTCCGTCGTGATTTTTTTTTGCAGCGGCACCGCCTGCACCCCGGGCCCCGCCCACTCCGGCCGCCCGAGGCCCCGCCTGCCCTGTGCCCTGTCTCCTCAATGAAAGCTGTGCGTGGCCCGCCTATAGCTTTTCGCGGAAGGGGTTCGCGCACGCCCCGCCGACCAAAAAAGTGTTTTTTTTGCAGCGCCGGCCCGGGCTCGGGTGCTGGATCTTGCAGGATCTTGCAGCATTCTGCGAGGCTCCAGTGACCAGGGCCTGGATTGACGCGGGCCAGGAGATCCCCGACAAAAAACCTTCCGTCGCGATTTTTCTGCAGCGCGAAGGGGCCCGGGCCCACCGGTGCCCCTCAGGAGAGGGGCCAGGGGCGGCGCCCGCTTCTGCGCGGGGCGCCGCCGCCCCTGCTGCGCGGGCAGGAGCCCTGGGAGAGCTGCAGGGGCCAGCTCCCCAGAGCCCCCCTCGAGCCAGCAAAAAAAAACCAGAGATCCAACGCATCGACAAAAATCAAGACGGAGGTTTTTCGCACATTTCGGCCCCCATCGGGGCCCTCGCTGGGCCTCGGGGCCGTCAAGAAGCGACTCGGGGTGAGAGACCAGTCCTGGGGAAGGGGTCGAGACTTCCGGGGACCGCGCACTGAAAAAAACACGACGTCGGATCTCTGGGCCCCCAGAGCCCCCCTCGAGCCAGGAAGAAACACGGCGGCCGCTTCTTCGCATCACGACGGGAGGTTTCGCGCTATATTGCTAAGGCCTCACGGTCGTTGCCGCCGACCTTGGAGGCCGCGGCCCTCGACGGGAATGTGAGGGAGAGGGCGGGCCATGGGCCTCGACCCCTTCCCGGGACCCCCCTCCCCGGCCTGCCCCCCCCCTTCTGCGGGGAAGGGAGCAGAGGGAAGGGCTTCCCTTCGAGCTCAACTCCGCTGTGGATGGGCTGGCGTATATTTCGCTTTGGCCGGCGTGCTTGCGGGCGAGGGCTCAAAGGAGAGGGGGGGAGCGGCGACGGACACCCCCGACCCCCGACGTGATGACTTTTGTCATTACGTCGGCCCCCAGAGGTCCCCCCTGAGCTATTCTACGTCTTGGTCTTAGGCTGTTTCGTTTAGTTTTTTAGGTTTTTAGGTCTCCAGTGCTAAAAAAATAGCTCTCTGGAAGGTCAGGGCCGACCCTTTCCCCATGACCGGCCTTGCATCCTGAGTCGTTTGTTGACGCTCCCGAGGCCCGGTGAAGGCCGCTGGAGGCGGGAAATGAGGAAAAACCTCCCGTCATGATTTTTTCGTTACTCGAGGCCGGGGGTCGGGGGAAGGAGGGGACGTCATGGCGGCGGCGACGCGACGGCGGTAGTGACGGCGATGGCGACGGAACGTCTTGCGCTATTTTCGGCCTCTGGGGGCCCTCCCCGGGCCCCGGGACCGTCCAAACACGACTCAGGATGAGGAGCCGACCTCCAGGAAGGGGTCGAGACGTTTGGGGGTCGAGATCATGGCGCCGGGGGTTTGGGTTTCGGCCTCGATCGAACTCAGGGGAGGAAGAGGTAGTCGTGCCGCTGTGCCCTTCGGCCGTTTTGCATTCGGTTGGGCATCCAAGGCGGTCCTCGTCGCCACCGCTGGATTCGTGTCGAAATCCGGGGCAGGACGCACCCCAGGAGAAATCCTGGGAGCAGCGGTATCGGTACCTGTTGGTCTCTCGGCCTCTGTCGGACTCTGAGATCCTGGCGTTTCAATGTTGCAGAGCCGGGGCGTGTTCGCCCGACGTTGGAATCAGCGTTTCCTGCCTTCGGATCGCATTATTGGCCCGTCCTCCTGCTCTCCTCCTCGCCCCTCCTGCTCCTCCTCCCCCTCTCCTCGCTCTGGCGGCGCCGAGGAGCCGCCACCGCCGCCGCGCCCGCCCCCCCCCCCCCCCCATACCCTGCGCGGGAGCCCCTTGTGAGAATGGGGGCACGCCCGAGGGCGGGGCACGTGTCGTGCGCGGCGGGCGGCGGGGCGGCCCTACACCGACGATGTCGATCCAGGAAGAGCCCAGGAAGAATCGTCGACTGCCTCCACCTCCTGCTCCTCCTCCTCCTCCTCCTCCACCTCCTCCTCCTCATCCTGGGAAGAGCCCGGGAAGAGCTCGTCTCCCTGGCGAGCGGGCGAATCCAGTCCACGTCCAGTCCCAGACGTGCTCCAGATCTGGTCCAGATCCCGCCCAAGTCGGACAGCGCTGGGGGGCCACGGAGGCCCCCATGGACAGACACCGGGGCTGGCCAGGAGGGACCCTGGGAGGCGTCTGGGGAGCCGTCGTGACGGTTTTGCCACGCGAGGGGAGGAGGAGGAGGAGGAGGAGGAGGAGGAGGAGGAGGAGGAGGAGGAGGAGGAGGAGGAGGAGGAGCAGGAGCAGGAGCAGGAGCAGGAGCAGGAGCAGGAGGAGGAGGACCAGGAGGAGGACCAGGAGGAGGACCAGGAGGAGGACCAGGAGGAGGAGGAGGGTAGCCTGGGAGCAAAGCGCACCTGCTCCGAGGAGGCCGGCCAGGGGCGCCCGCCCCCGGCGGCGCCGTCGGCCGAGGCGGCGGTGCCGGAGACCGCCGGCGCGCGGGCCGCCGCGGGGCCCACGGCGGCGGCCGCGCCCGCCGCCAGGCTCCCTGGGGCATGAAGAGTTCACGACGGGGAGTTTGTCTCTGGACGCCCGAGGACGAGGAGGAGGATGGCGAAGAGGATCGAGGAGGAGGAGGATCGAGGAGGAGGAGGAGGATGAGGAGGGGGGAGGAGGGGAGGAGGAGGATCGAGGAGGAGGAGGAGGAGGAGGAGGAGGAGGAGGAGGAGGAGGAGGAGGAGGAGGATCACCACCCACCAAACCACCCCAACCCAACCCGAAGGCTCAGATTTACCCTCGATTTCTAGTGGGGGGGGTAGGTAGTCAGAGGAGGAGGAGGAGGAGGAGGAGGAGGAGGAGGAGGAGGAGGAGGAGGAGGAGGAGGAGTGCATCCCGAGCTAGATGAGCCTCAGTGCTTTGCCCACGGATCTGTGTGCGCCGCGTGCCGCACGGAGTTCCATACTCGGTTGAGGCTCGTGAGGCACCTCAGGCACAGGTGTAGGGGGTGTCTTCGGGCTTTGCGGGGCTTCTTCGCCCCTCTCTCGGATGCGGACCTTGTGGCCGCTAAGGATGAGGACGCGGCCGACAGCCGACGGTTGCGCGCTGCTGGGTTCTATGAGGAAAAAGCGCTGCTGCCTGCGGTCAAGATCATAGGGCCTGGTATCCCTCTGGTGAGGGAGGAGGACGAGCAGGGTGAGGCTGGAGAAGCGCCAGTTGGGGGCCCCGCTCTTGCCCCCCCCCAGTGCTCTAGAAGATGAGGAAACGGCCGCGGAGGCCGCCCCGCCCGTCCCAGCGCGTGCAGGTCCTGGATATGAAACGGCCGAGTCGGCCGCCCTGGTCTCATCCGCTGAGGGGGTGGAGGAGGACGGGGGGGATGCTGACCTGCATGCACGACACGGCCCGGACAGAGGGAGGCTCAGCTACTTTTTCGTGCTTCATTTGTTCTCAGGAAGGAGGAGGTGGGGGGATGTGCAGCATTGGATTGAGGAACTAAATGTGTGTGTTCATGAGTCTAGGCCCTTGTGGGTCTTGTCGCTTGACGTGGCGAATGACCGCGTGTGGGGGGATCTCTCGAGGGAGGCCACGATCCGCTACTGGCTAGGCCTTATGGCCTCGGGGGTGGTTGCCGCGGTGCTCGCGGGGCCGCCCTGCGAAACGTGGTCTGCGGTGCGGTTCCAGCAGTTAGAAGGGGGAGAGGGACCTCGACCAGTTCGGAGCCGCGTTCGGCCGTGGGGGGAGTGGGGCCTGACGGTGAAGGAACAACGCCAGGTCGAGATCGGGAACCTTCTTCTCAGAACGACTATGAGGTTTTTGGCCGCGGCTGTGGCCACCAGGGTGAGCATGATTATGGAGCACCCTGCTGTGCCCTACTGGCAGCCGTCGGCTGCATCGAGTTGGAAGCTGGAGGAAATGGCTTGGATCAGGAGTCTCCCAAGGGTCGCCGTCCATGACGTCGACCAGTGTATGTTCTCGTGTGAGTATCTCAAGCCGACGACTCTGATGTCGGTCAATATCCCAGGGTTCCAGCCGCTGTTGAACAGCATCCCAGGGCGAGGGAGGTGTCAGCATAGGGGGGCCACCCCGCGGCCACAGGACGATCGGGGGGACAATATCGGACCGCTTCTCTGAAGGAGTACCCATCTGATCTTTCGCGCTTCTTGGCGATGGTAGTGTTAGATGCGGTATCTCCAGGATTGCCTAAAGGTCTGTCTGGTTATGACATTCCGGAGGAGGCCTTGAACTTTTACGTTCCCCTCGACCCGTTTTATGAGTTTGTGCAGCAACACGACTGTGCACTCGGCGGTGCGGCGAGGTGAGGCCCCTCTGTAATTCACGTTGTGGACGATTCGGAACTCTCCTTCCATCGGTGCAGCAGCAGGAGGAGGAGGAGGAGGAGGAGGAAGAGGAAGAGGAAGAGGAGGAGGAGGAGGAGGAGGGAGGAGGAGGAGGAGGAGGAGGAGGAGGAGGAGGAGGAGGGCGAATAGGATCGAGGAGGAGGAGGAGGAGGACGAGGAGGAGGAGGAGGACCCCATCCCCCTCCAACTTATGGTGGTGGTGGTGGTGGAAAACAGGCCTATCACATGTAGGTGCAAGGGGAGTTTGTCGGACGGGGGGAGGATTTCCGGAGGGGGGGGGGATCCGCGGGCTCCAGAGGAAAAGGGGGGGGGAAATTTTCCACAGTAAAGCGGCGGTGGATCACGCTCTATTGTCTCGACCCACTTCCCGGGACCGGTTTCTCCTCCCGAGGCGCTTTTCGACAGTCCCGAGGCCTGGTGAGGACCTCCAGGTCTGCACGAACGCAACGAGCACGGAAAGAATGGGTACGATGCCCAACTGCATGTCTTGTTCATTTTGGACAGGACTCGCTGTCCACGCCGCCGCAGCCTGTGTCCATTCGAGGCACAAGGCCGTGTGCCCAACAGCGGCCGCTGTTGGTTTTGGACAACATTTGCTGTTGGGCATAGTGCCCATTCTTTCCGTGCCCTTTTAGGGCGTCAAAATTGTCACTATTCTCGGCCTCTGGGCCCTTTACCGGGCCTCAGGACATGCAGAAGACGATTCAGGACGAAAAGCCGGTTCTGGGAAATGAGTCCAGAGTGCTGGAGGTCCACGTAATTAGAAACAATCATGACGTCTGGGGTTTGGGTCCGGAGGGGCCAAGCCTTGAGACTTCGAGACGAGCGAGATGGGCACGGAAACTCAGAGAGGAGGAAGAGGTACCGATGCAGCCACCCCTCTCCTCGTTTTCGCCTTGCTGGGCCTTCCGGCAGGCCCTCGTCAGAACGCACCCTGGGAGAGGTTTGCTGGGGAGTAGCGGTGACGTCATCGCGTCGTGAAAATTCGGGAGGGGAGGCCTTCCGCAGTCTTCGGCCTCTGGGGGCCCTCACCGGGCCCAGGGGCCGTCACCAAACGACACGACGGGGCCCTCACCAGGCCCAGGGGCCGTCACCAAACGACACGACGGGGCCCTCACCAGGCCCAGGGGCCGTCACCAAACGACACGACGGGATGAAGAGCCGGGCCATGCCATGACAAAAATCCTTCGCCGGGCCCCAGGACTGTCAAGCACCGACTCGCGGGGTGAACAGCCAGCCCCGTGGAAAGCCTTGACCTTCCAGAGAGCTATTTTTTAGCACCGGAGGCCTACAGACCTAAAGGACTAAACGAGGCAACCTAAAACCAAAACGTAGAATGGCTCTGGGATAGGTTTTTAGGTCGGGTGCATTTTTTTTGCCCTCCTGGAAGGTCAGGGAAAGGGTCGGGGCTTCCGGGGACCGCGTGTCACCACGGGCGCGCTCGCGGTTGGCTTCTCGGGCCCCGGGGGCCATCACGGATCGATGCGGCTCGAAGCACGGCGCAGAACGATGGGGTCTCTATTGCTTAAGGGTCGTGATTTCCGCGATGCCGCCTTTTTGTTCGTAGTGCCAGATGTCGGGGCAGCGGCGCCGAGTGAGCGACATGAGAATGTGGCCGACTGCGCGGACAGTCGCGCGTTCTCTTCCCCCCGTAGGCCCGCTTGCGGGCGCCCGCTGCTCCACCAGGCGTATGACGCTGGCGGCCCGCACGAGCCGCCCCGCGTGAGGTCGCCAGGTCTTCTCGCGCGGAAGGTCCGGTTTTTCTCTTCGTCGCTCAAGCTTGCGCACCTGCAGCGCAGCCCCCGCCTCGGGCGTGTCCTGGGCCCCGGATCGCTGCCCACGCTAGGGGGCCACATGCGAACCCCACCCCCACCCCTCACGATTTCTGAGGGGGAGGGTGGGGTTCACTTCGCTCGCGAGCTCCCGAACGAAGTGAACCCCACCCTCCCCCTCAGAAATCGTGGGGGGTAGGGGTAGGGTTCGCATCAAGCTAGCCAGCTCGAACGAGTCAAGCATGGCATGCCCATTCCCACCCGCTCTCCCACAACATAAGAAACAGTGATGGCACAACTGGGGGCTGGGCACCCCATGGCACCGCATTGACGTCCGCGCGGGATGTGCGCCGCGTCCCATTCCCGCCACGCATTTCGCATCGTCGACGACGAGACTGGCCATGTTGAAAAGAACAACGGACACGTTCCCGTTCGCATGTGGCACCCTACACGCCTCCGGGGCTTGAGCCAGGCCGGTGCACGCGGCGGGCCGGGGCCCAGTCGAGGGCAGCCGCATCGACACGGCCTCGCGGCCCGGGCCACTGGGCCGCGACCTCGCGGACACGTGGCGTTCCTTCGCGGACGCCCCGCGCGGAACGCACCCGTGCGACCGCGCATCCGCGGGATCGCGCCCCAGGGTCCAGGCCGCAAGGGCGTGGAGGTGAGGCATGCCGGAGAGGGCCTCGGCTTCGATCATGGGCCTGTTTTCCACTACCACCACCACCACCACAAGTTGGAGGGGGGAAGGAGGAGGACGAGGACGTGGAGGAGGACGAAGATGCGGAGGAGGAGGAGGAGGAGGAGGAGGAAAACCACTTGGGCTCAGGCCATTTTGGCGAGCCCGTGGCTCAGGCGTCGCGCCGCTTGCCGACAGGCGGCATCGCGGCAGCGCGCGACGGCGCGCAGCAGGCGCCCAGTCAAGGAACCGAGCTGGCATAAGCGGGCCAGGGCGCAGCGAGGGCGAGCCAGATTGCTCGTTGCGCTGGCCAAGGCCCAGGCCACGCTGGCCACTCATCATTCTTTCAATCAGATGAGCAGGAATTGGAAATGTCAGAATTGCTTTCGACTGGTGCCCAATAGTGTGTGGAGATGCCACTGTGGATACCAATGGCACAACGGACACAGAAATCCAGATGTGCCAGCTAACCGAGCGCCAGTTGTCCCAGCCAAGGCCCAGCCAGCTGCTCGCAGCAAGTATGCATTGCACCAACAGCAGCACCAGCAGCAGCAGCAGCAGCATCGGCCAAGGTCAGCGAGCCGCAGAAGGCAGCAGGCCAAGGCAAAGCAGCAGGAGCTTCAACTCATGGTCAAGGAGCTGCCATCAGCGACCCCAGACCAGGCGTACCAGAACACGACAGTCTGGAGGCTCCCTCCTTCGACCAGCGATGACCCAGAGATATTGGCAGCGTTTCGGAAGGAGACACGTACACAGCTAAACAAGAGGGCGAACCTGTACAAGAGCTCCCTCGATATGGGCAGGCAGGATGACACCCTAGTGGAAGAAATGGCCGTCCTCAAGTTCATGCTCGAAGCTTGTGCTGGCCCAGAGCGACAAGTGCAGTATGCCCGAGGGGACCTATTGACCGCCAGAGAGAGACTGCAACGCATCCGTGATCGACGTGAGGCCCTTCGTCTAGAGGAAGAAAAGATTATTGAGAACATCGAATTGCTGGAGCAGAAGGTGCAGCAACTGGTTTCGGAGGTTGGCTACGACCAGTGGATCCATGCGGACGGCGACGTGGACATGACAGCGCCAGCCCAGGATGCGGGAAGCAGGCTTCCAGAGCCTCCCGAGCCCCCGCGCCTGAGGAGAGGCTGGGGCTCACCGGTGGCAGCTCCGCCGTCTGCGGTGGGGTCCAGTGCCTCCGCCAGGCCCCCAGCCAGTGCGACAGAGGCCGCCCCAAAAGGCCCTGAGCTCGCGTCCGCCGCCCCACCCCAGCAGGTCCTGCAACCCTTGGCGGTCAGTGAGCGCATCCAGATGCTGGAATACATGCACGCGATGGTCACACGGCAGGAACAGACCGACAAGCTCATTGAAGCCATGAATCAGCAGCTGCACTCCGCAGCCCAGGCCCAGGCAATGCTGCAGCAGCAGATGTTCGCGGCACAAACGGGCCAGCAGATGCACTTCGACAGCAGCGCGGCGGCGGCTCTGCAGGCGGCGGCGGCCCAGACTGCTGCGGCTGCCCAGATCGCCGCTGCCCAGGAGGCGGTCGCACAGGCAGCGTCGAAGGCTATGGCCCCCCCGACGGCCGCACCGACGGCGGCCTTCCCTCCGTCGCCGCCGATGCCTCAGCCCGCCGACGACGTGGCCATGGGGTTTCCCGTAGCCCAGGATCCAGCCTCGCTGAGGGCGGATCCTGGGCCGCAGGGGATTTGGATGCAGCAGACGGTAGCAGCAATGGCAGCAGCGGCGGCAGCGGGCACAGCCCCAGTGCCCATGCCCAAGACGCCGATCACGGGCACGGCCACGCCCATAGCGCACCATGGGACGCCGAGGCAGGCAGATCCCATCCCGTCGTCCGAGCCGCCCACCAGCCAGCCGCAGCATGCAGCTCCCAGCCACATGTTGATGACACCTCCTGCTCGGCCCCCTCCATGCCCAAGGTCACCAACGGCAATGGCAGGACCTGCGGTGCCCCACGAGCCGAAGGTTGTGCTGCCCAGACAGACCAAGATCGTCATGCCGACCTCGAAGGAGCACCTGATGAAGCCCAGGCCGCCAGAGCGTACCGCCTCGGACTTCCTCGGGTACCCCCGCAACCTGGAGCCGATGACCGAGCAGGCCAAGGCAGCAGCCCAGGCCGCTCCTGCGCGCCCCGCCCCCAGCGCGGCGCCGAGGGCGGAGGGCGTGCCGCGCCCCACTGCTGCAGACAGCGATGCGGAGGCGGCGGCGATGCCCAGCCAGGAGGCGGAGGAGGTGCCAGCTCCCCACCTGGACCCCATCTCGCCTACGCAGGCGATGGCATCCCAGGAAGAGCAGATTCCAGGCCCGCATCACCTGCTAGGCCAGTACCAGGCGATGATCCAGATCGACACCTCGCCGCCTCCCACGCAGCCGTCACCGACGTCGCCTGCGGCCACCCAGCGGATGCAAGGACTGGC
This sequence comes from Prorocentrum cordatum, assembly GCA_963575745.1. Taxonomy (NCBI): domain Eukaryota; class Dinophyceae; order Prorocentrales; family Prorocentraceae; genus Prorocentrum; species Prorocentrum cordatum. The sequence goes on along the minus strand of CAUYUJ010016738.1, from coordinate 912,015 downwards.
TCCCCCGCCGACCTTTGCGGGAGCCGCTGGCGCGCGCCTCGCTGGCAGCGAGGCCCAGGCGACCAGCACGGAGGAGGCCTCCGTCAGTGGCAGAGGGGCTGGAGGCAGCATGCCGCCACCTCCGCCGAGGGGGACACCCACCAGCCCGAGGCCGCCGCCGCCACCGAAGAAGGCGCCGAGGCCACGCTCTGCCGAATCAAAGACCAAGAACGAGGTCAGGAAGACCGAGGACGGCCACTCGCCGCCCCACAAGTACCAGTGCCTGCCCCACGACCAGGAGCAGGAGCAGTAGCCCCCGACCAGCGGCCACCAGGGCAACGCCGGGTATATCTGAGCCCGCTCGTCCAGGTGCGCAGCTTTGACCCAGCCTCGCCAGCGCCCCTCCCGCCGCCTGGGAGCAAGGCGGCCGGAGCACGGGTGCCCAGGCCAATACTTAAGCATGTAATTTGCGCGCCGCCCTTGCCGCATTATGGCGGCAGCGCACTGTCAACAATGAATGATGAATCTCGGGGGCAGGCTTTGAGAGGCCCAGCTGGGAATACATGTGCTGGAGCCCTCGCGCCTCGCTGGCCGCCGCCCGCTGAGGGCCCCAGGGCGCCAGAGCCACCTTCGCCCCCCTCTGAATCAGCACGCCAAGCTTCGCCTGTTCATTCTTTTGCCGCTTCTCGACTTAGCTTAAATACCTCAGGGATGCCTGCCGGGTCTGTAGGTACCCCCATCTTCGCGTCAGGACTTAATCAGTCCTCTGTGGAAGCGTCGGTCCCAGGCCCTCCTTCGGCCCAGGTTCCAGATTTAGTGTTTCGTTCCCCTTTGATTTTAAAGGAGGTCGAACGCCAAGGCTCTGGCCAGACCCAGGCGCCTGTTCAGCTTTCCCTTGATCTCCTCCCCCCTCCCGTGGCAGCGGCGCCTGTGGAGACTTATGAGAGCTGCAGCTTCAAGGATGCAAGCAAGATGTTCGAGATCATTCAGAGTTTTGAAAATTGGTTTACCCCGGAATATGATGTTTCAGGAATCAGGTTAACACCGCCAGCTTCATTTGCATTGGAGGTTGCAGCCAGAGGAGTAGATCGCCCTAAGTCAATCCACCTCTACTGTGACGGCTCGCACAAGGGTAGAGGTGGGGACGCCTGGGCTTTCGTTACGGTCGGCACGAGCAGAGACGATGTCGTGAGCTTCATGGGCTTCGCTAAAATGAGTGCGACCTGCTCTACCAACATCCTCATCCCTCCAGCTGATATCTCCAGCACCACGATTGAGTTATTAGGCATTCTTTGGTCATGTATCTGGATATTAGCACATTATGGTCCAGCCAGTGAGACAGCCCATCCGTCGATGAGGCCGAACTTCGTGATATTTTGTGACAACCTATCAGCAATCGGGTTAGCCTTAGGGGAGTTCGCCCCCGACACTAATGTCGACTTGGTCAACCTCGTATTTGTCGTTCGTGATTTTACCTATCGTAGGTATGGCGTAACTATCCAGCACGTCTATGGTCACTCAGGGAACCCGTGGAACGAATTGGCTGATTCTATTGCACGATCTGAAGAGTATCAAGGCCCCCCCCCCCCTGAACAACTACGTCTCGCTCTAACTTACTCAGTTATTCTAGATTGGGCTTGGCTACTAGACGCCGACGTCAAGACCAGGGCCCAGTGCCCCATCACGGATGACAACATTATGACCGCTCAGGCCCCACCTCGGTGTATACAAAAACCTTTCCAGACCCCCCCCCCCCAGTCCAAGAGAGCAAAGTTGCTGTAGCCCTCAGTTTTAAGGTGGCCAGCTTTAACGCCACCTCTGCCAGGGACGTGGGGCCTACTCGGGCCCGTGCTGCAAAAACCTCGGGGGCCACCCTACGGATGCAGTTCCATGCAGCAGGGGTTCTTTTCGTAGGCATTCAGGAAGCCCGCAATGAGAAGAACAACAGGTCGTCCGCAGGCTATCACATCCTGTCATCCGGCACCGTCGATGGCAAGAACCTGGGCGTAGAACTATGGACATCCACAGTTATCCCATATTGCCGTCGAGGCGAAGTCCCACTATACTTGGAACCCAGGCACCTTCGTCCGCTGGAAGCTTCCCCACGCCACCTGGTTGTCAGGTGCCAGGCCCCCTACCTCAACATGACCATTTTAGTCGCGCACGCGTTGCACAGCGGGTCAGAGTACACCAAGGAGGAGAGGCGGGAGTGGTGGGCCGACATCAAGAGGGTGATTGCCAGGTGGAAGGTGGACATGTGCATGATTGACGCTAACGGGAGGTTAGGCCAGATCATCTCGAAGTCCGTAGGCGAGGAGGGATACAGGCAGGAGGAGGATGAGAACGGGGCGCACTGGCATGACACTCTCTTGGAAGGTAACCTGGGAGCCCTGAACACCCTGATCCCGCAGACGGGCTCGGGAGCGACATGGAGACCTTCGGTAGGCGCCAAGGAACATAGGATAGACTACATTGCAGCCGCGGATCACTGGAAGGATATTGCTCAGAGCTGTTTCGTCATTCCCGATTTGGACGTAGCCCTCGAGAGACCTGATCATTTCCCAGTGGTTGTTGTGTTTGCCTCAAAGAGTCTTGGTAAGAATATCGACATCCAGGGCCAGATCGATCGAGCCGCACTCCAGGACGCCGAACGCAGGGAGGTTTTCCGTCAGGTGCTTAAGAGTTTCCCTCGGGCCCCCGCCGTATTGGACGTGAACGAGCATGCAGATCATATCACATGGTGTTACCAGGAAGCCCTCAGGGTGGCATTTCCTCGGAGCTCCCAGAACCCCATTAAGCCCTACATCACGCCCGAGGTCCTCTGTGTCGTGGCATTTCGAAGGCGCCTTCGACAGATTTCTAGATCTTGGAGGCGCATGAACGCTAGTCAGATCGACAACCTGCTGGTGGCCTCCCTGGACTTCCCTGCGCTCGAGTCATGCCAGGACCTGTCGATCTTAGCTCAGTCCGACACACTTCAGGAAGCACTGGAGGCTTTTCAGAGCGGAGCTTTGGGGAGGGTTGATATGGACCAGGCGATTTTATCTTTCTTGCGAGGCACCAGACCAGCCCTTCGGAGGCTCCTCAGAGAATCCAAGGCAGCCCTCCTCACGCAGATGGCTGGTGAACTGGTGCACGCGAGGGGGGTGAATCAGTCGGGCATGGATTGGGGTATGCTACGTAAGCTTGAGCGTTTTGGAGGCCGACCGAGCAAGTTCCATACCCCTGGGCTGCCGATTCGTCATGATGAGGATGGAAACGTCATTGCTTCGCGCGCCGACATGTCACAGGCCCTCGTTCGCCACTTCGCCGCTACAGAAAGGGGGGACATCATGAGTTGGGACGACATGCAGAAGCAGTACAATGACAGTTGCAGGTCACAACCGGAGTTCCCTAGATCGCTGGGTATGGTGATGTCCAAGAGAAGCTTCCAGATGGGACTTCAAAAATGCAAAACTGGACGCGCGGTTGGCCCCGATGCATTATCAGTGGAAGTTATAAAGATCGACGCTGAGCTCTCCGCGGATATCTGGACCCCCTTCCTGGTCAAAGTGTCTCTGTCTGGACGCGAACCTCTAGGGCATAAAGGAGGATGGCAGGTCGACCTTTTCAAATCGGGCTCACCCAAGCCCATGGCCAACTACAGAGGGATCATGCTCGGATGTCACGTAGCAAAAGTACATCACGCATTTCTTCGTGCCGAGCTCCTGGAGGCCACCCAGCACATGCTTAATGACTTTCAGTATGGTGGGCTACCAGGGAGGGGGACAGATTTAGCCAGCCTGCAATTGAGAGCAATGATGAGCGGGGCTAAAACCAGGGGCCGGTCTTTGCTTGTACTTTTCACGGACTTGAAATCAGCGTTCTACTCGGTGGCCAAGGCCCTGCTGTCTAAGACAGCCCAGTCCGAACAGCAATTTCAATAATACTTGGACGAGCTGGGTATACCGGAGCTCCTCGTCCCTATGGCCAAGACTATAGTCTGCGCGCCAGGAATCTTAGACGAGCTAGAGGATAAGCATTTGTTGGCGGAGGTAGTCGACTCGGTCTCTGGCACCTGGTTCACCGTACGAGGATCCGAATTAGCAGTCATGCCGTCCCTAGGCACCCGGCCAGGAATGCCCCTAGCAGATCTGCTTTTCAACCTCATCTTCGGCCCCATGCAGCAGGAAATCAACCGTCGTCTAAGTCTACTGATCAGGCCTCAAACGGTGTCGGTAAGCTCCGCGTCGAAATGTCTGTTCCTGCCCAGGGACCTCCAGGCCCAGGATTTCGAGGTGTGGGGTCCAGCCTATGTCGACGATCTGGTCACAGCGGTTGAGCTGGAAGAGGCCTTCCTTTGGCGTGCGGTGGCAGAAACCATGGCGGAGGTTGTTCACGAGGAGGCCCTAATCAGGGGGTTTCGGGTCAACTATAAGGTGGGCAAATCCGAGATGATGCCGTGCCTCTCAGGTCGCTGTTCCAGGCGCGTTCGTGCTGAGATCGCTCAGCTTAAAGATGACCTTCTACCTCTTCCTCGGATTGGTGTGTCTTTGAAGTTTACTCGGGATTATGTGCATCTAGGAGGTGTTCTCGACGATAAAGCTGGGGTGGCTCGAGAGGTTGCAGCGCGCTGTCGAAAACAGTCTCGCCCATTGGGAGTCCTCAAGAAGGTAGTATTCAAGCAGCCCCTCATCCCGAACGAGGCCAAGCTTCTATACTCCTCCTCCCTCTGCCTCTCCCAATTGCTTTATAACTCGTGCATCTGGCCACGTCTTAACGCTAAGACTTCCCAAATGCTAGACCATCACTATGCCCTGTCCCTCAGAGGCGCGTGTGGCCTAACACATGATGCCAATTTACAGTTGTCTGATAATGCCCAAGTTTTTCTCACAACAGATAAGTTGCCCACACGTCTTGTCCTCAGGCTGAGGCGCCTCAGGCTCATCCCACGAATTCTGCGTTTCACTTCGGCGGCGATGTGGGCACTTCTGGACACGGCGCTCGGAGATCCTGAGTCTTGGTCTTCCCTCCTGGTCCAGGACCTTTTCTGGCTGGCCGACCACATAGATTTGCCCATGCAGTACCTTCCCACGGGACCGCCTTCATGGTGGATCCAGGTGGCCCGTCAAGTTGGGGTACGCCAGTGGAAGATCTGGCGCAGACAGGCGGAGAGAGCTTGCCAGGCACAGTTTCGCGACCAGATGCGACTCCAGCTTTGGCATCGCCAGTTCGGTGACTTGTGCCGGGTGGCCGATTTCCCTCCCCCCCCCTTCCTGGCTCCTCCCCCTCCTGATGTGCGATTTGTATGCGTTGACTGCGAGGCCTCCTTTAATACCAAAGCTTCGTGGTCGGCACATCGCACGAAAGCCCATCCAGAGCACGATGTCGCCTCACAGTACGGCTGCGGCACAGTGTGCTGCTCTTGCCTTTTGGATTTTCAGACCCATCCTCGGCTCCTGAGACATCTCAGGCATGGGCGCCGAAGGTGCCTTCAAAACCTCTCTGCCGTCCTTAGGCCCATGGGAATTCGGTCCGTCCTGCAGCAGAAAGAAACGGACGCGGTGGATACTAAGGAGCTCCGCCGCCAGGGACTGTATGCCGAATTCGCCCGCATCCCCCCTGTGCCCGTTATAGGGCCTGGCCTTGAAGGGGCGGCGGACGTGCTAGGGTCGCCAGACATCACCAAGCTAGACTGTCTTCCCACCCCCGTGGACCCTGTGCCGGAGGGGGCAATTTCGACCGTTCCCAGGCCCGTCGACACGTCCGGGGTCAAGTTTGTGTTTCATTTTTTTTCTGGTCAGAGACGTGAATATGATATCCAGTTTTATTTCGAGGCCCTGCAGGTAAGATCAGGAGCTCAAGTGGTGATGCTCTCCTTAGATGTAGTGAATGATCCAATTCGAGGTGATCTGTCCAATCTGAATAGCCTGGCCACCCTCCTCCTTGCCGTACAGACGGGCAAGGTGTTGGGAGTGATCGCAGGGCCACCCTGCGAGACTTGGAGCGCTGCCCGGGCGCTCCCCCCACCCCCAGGTTCGCATAAGCCCCGGGTAGTGAGGAGCTCAGAGTTTCTTTGGGGGATCGCCGCTCGGACGGCGAAAGAGTGGCGGCAGGTAGACCTCGGCAATGCGTTGATGAGGGCCACCCTTTCCTTTGGTGTTGCTTGCGCTGGTGCAGGGGTGGCCTTTATCATGGAGCACCCTGGTCCCCCGCCCCGGCCCCATCTCCCCTCATGTTGGCTTCTCCCCGAGGTCGCTTACATGCTCACCCTGGGGGGGAGGGGGCGGTGCCAAGACATCGAATTCGTGGACATAGATCAGTGTTCAGTCGGTTGCCAGGCTCGCAAACCCACGAGGCTTTTAACTATTAATTGTCCCCAAGTCCGGGCCCGCGTCCAGGCTCTCCCACATTCAGGTGTCTGTCACCACGGTCCTGGCCAGCATGAGATCCTGTCAGGCCTTAGGCCTGACGGCAGCTTCAAGACAGCACAGGCCAAGCAATACCCTCCCCTCTTTTGTCGTCTGTTGGGGGAGGCGCTTTATGATGTTGCTGTGCCTTTCTCTCAGCCAGGGACACCTGGGAGTTTCGTGCCTTTGGACGGTGAGGACTTGGAGGACTTCTACATGCCTCTTGACCCCTACTGGGGGGGTCATCGGTGGGGAGCCTTCGGCTCCGACCTGGCGGCCGCGGCCGCCCCGCAGGCAGCCCCCGCCTCTGCCTAGCCGCCTTTCTCTTTCTCTCTCTCTCTCTCTCTCTCTCTCTCTCGTCGTCCGTCGTCTCTTGCATGTTCGCCGTGTGTGCCGGCTTTTTGTTGCACATGTGGACACCACGACTCATGTCTTGAGGGATGTGCGCAGGAGGAGGAGGAGGAGGAGGAGGAGGAGGAGGAGGAGGAGGAGGAGGAGGAGGAGGACCCCCTCCCCCTCCAACTTCTGGTGGACGTTGGGGAGAGGCGGGCCCATGCTCGGGGGTCTCGATCGGCTTGGGGTCGTCCTCCGCTCGGCGGCGGGGCGGCGCTCGGGGCGGCGGAAGGGCGACGCGGAAGCAGAGGGCGGGCGGGCCCTGCTCCGCCCAAGGGAGGGGCGGCGGGAGCCTGCGGAAGCAGGAGCTTGCCCTCCGATCGGTTTCGTTTCACCGATCCCCATTCGGGGGTGGACAGAACCCCCAACAGTGACACGTCGATTAGTGAATTGTCCGTTTTCGGTTCTCGAGAGGGCGCCGCGGCCGTCATTTTCCAGGCTTGCGCCCGCCAGGTTTGGGCCTCAGGTCGTTTTCACCAAACCACTTTTTACTAAGGGGAGGTCCGTCCATCCCCGACCCATCCCCAGACCCCCTCGCGTTGTTAAACATCGCGACGGGGGGGGGTTCTAGATCTTCGGCCCCCTGGAGCCGCTACCGGGCTTTGGGGCCGTCACAAAACGATTCGGGACGAAAAGCCGGTTCCCTGGGAGGGGCCCAGACCTCTGGGGGTCGAGCTTGCGAAAAAATCACGACGTCGGGGGTCTGGGTCCCCATCCCCATTCCCTTCGAGACCCCCACCAAATTACCCCCCCAGTTGGGGATGCACCCCTCGAAACCCGAAGAGAACGACCTATATATATATATATATATATATATATATATATGATCCAGGGTCGAGGGCCCACGGGCCCCCCCCCCCCAGATGGTATGGTCCCAGGATTCCTCGGGCCCCCCCCCCCCAGATGGTATGGTCCCAGAGACGACGACGACGACGACGACGACGACGACGACGACGACGACGACGACGACGACGACGACGACGACGACGACGACGACGACGGCTGCGACGACGGCGACGACGGCGACGACGGCGACGACGACGACGACGACGACCACGACGACGACAACGACGGCTGCGGCGGCGACGACGCCGGCGGCGGCGGCGACGACGACGATGACGACGATGACGACGGCGACGACGACGATGACGACGACGACGACGATGACGACGACGACGACGACGACGACGACGACGAGGACGACGAGGACGACGAGGACGACGACGACGAGGACGACGACGACGACGACGACGACGACGACGACCTCTGAACCACCACAGCACCACACCACATCCACAGGGGGGGGGAGGGGGGCACCGCAGTGCAACACCACGCCACGCCCACCTCTGAACCACCACAGCACCACACCACATCCACAGGGGGGGGGGGAACCGCAGCGCAGCACCACGCCACGCCCACAGGGGGGGGCGGGGGGGACCATCGCGCGGGGGGGGGGCCCAATGGCATCAGCATTGGGGGGGGGGGGCCCAAACCCTGGACCATATATCCCCACCTATAGGGGGGTAAAGCGGCCAGCGGGGCCCAGGCCACGCCGCTGGGGATGGGGATCGGTCAAACGATACTCATCCGAGAGACCACCATTCAAAACCCCAAATCATCAAGGGTAACTCGGGTCAGGTGACCCCGGGCCCGAGTTACCCCAGATAGCTCGGGCGTCCAGAGCCCCAAATCATCAGGGGGAGGCCGAAAGTTCAGAAAACCCTCCCGCCATGTTTTTTTTTTAACTATTCGAGGGGATTTGGGGAGGAAGCACGGCGCCCCGCGCGAGCCCAGGATGGGCCAGGCCAGGAGCGGGGCCCCGCTGCACAGTCGTGGCGCCCTGCTGCCACAGGCGGCCCGCGGGCGCCGTCACCCAGCAGCAGCCGTGGGCCTCGGGGCCGCGTGTGCCGCCCAAGGCCCGCGGCGGTCTGGCCTCGGCCTCGGCCTCCTCCTCCTCCTCCTCCTCCTCCTCTCCCGTCCTCCTCCTCCTCTCCTCCTCCTCCTCCTCCTCCTCCTCCTCCTCCTCCTCCTCCTCCTCCTCCTCCTCCTCCTCCTCCTCCTCCTCCTCCTCCTCCTCCCCCCCCTCCTCCTCCCAGAGATGTGGGAATTTCTTTCCAGGAATTTCTTTCCAGACTCGCCGCCTGGAGGGTCCGTGCTCGGAGCCTCGGCAGGCGGTGGCTGTGGACAGATTCGGGCCCCCAGGGGGCCGAAGTATAGATCCGGATGCACCGCCCGCTGGGGGGCACCGGGGCGTCGGTTCCCGGGCGGTGGATGTGGAGACGTCCCCGCCTCGCAAGAAGGTCAAGTCGCATGGCTCGCAGAAGAAAGCGCCGCAGACATACACCCCCCCCGGCGGCGCCTCCGGCGCCGCCCCTGCGCGCGCTGCGCGCGCCAGGGGGTGGGTGGGGTCCAGCGCGGATCCAAGAAGTCCGCGCGGAGCGCCAGAAGTGTATGTCTGCGGCGCTTGTTCCTTTCCATCGTATGGATGAGCAACTTTCCAGGGCTGACCCCTTGCATCCTTGCCCCTTCGGCCCATCGTCGGCGACTCGCGCTGGCCGGCCCCGGTCGACTACGCCAGCATGGCCCTCCAAGGCCCCTGCATCCTCACCGCGCAGCCTGGTGCGGCGTCTTGACTGTGAGATCAAGTCGGGCCCCGTCCCTCTACAGGAGGAATATTCAAAACTAGTCAGACAAATAGTCGGGGGACTATTTGTTTTTTGCCTATGTTTGAGCATTCTGGAGGCATTTTCCGGGTATTTTTTATCTTTCGCCCAAAATCCCCTTGTAGGGGGACGTGCCCGACTTGACTGTAAGACGACGTGTGCGTCGCACCTAACGTGGCGACGCGCGCGCTCTCAGGCATCTTGCTGCAGACCTATATACGACCACCCTCCGGGTGATAAGGAGGTTTGAGGTCTAGCGCGTAAAAGACGCCCCTACCCTGGTTTACGAGGCGCTGTGCGCTGAACCTCCTGTCGGCTGACTGGGTAACTCCTGCATATCGCGCGTGTCGCGCGGCGTCCTGGCGGCTCTCTGGCCTGTGGGAGCTCCTGGGAGGTTTACAGACCACGCACTTGTAACCCAGGGTAGGGTCGTTCTTGCATCCCTCAATGAGGGGGAATAGAACCAACCGGTGGCAATCTTGGTGGTTGCGATGGGGACGATGCCGGTGATGCGCCCTGGATCTCACGGCCGATCTCACGATCCATCTCGCAACCGACCGCATAATCGATCTCCGGATCAGTCTGACCGTCGATCTCACAGCGGACCGCAACGGACCTCACGGTCGATCTTCCAAACGATCTCACTATCGATATCGCCGCCCTGTTCCGGGACGCTGACTCGCGCCGCCCTGCTCTGGGACCCGGAACACCGACGGGACACCGACGGGACACCGACGCACCCTCGACGGGACACCCCCGGCCACCGCTCGCCGGGGGGTGGGGTGGGGGAGGCGGCGGACGACGGGCTCCACGGCCCCCGCCCACTGCAGCACCAGTATACTCTCGTGCGCCCCCGCGCAGCTTCGCCCCGCCCGCACGCGCGACACGAGCACGAAGCCGAGACCGCTTTCCCAGCGGGAGGGCTCTCCGTTCCGCGGCGGCCTCGCCCCCCAAAGCTCCGAGTGCTCCGTGGCGGGCTCGTGCTGGCGGCACCGCTCGGGCAGCGGCGTGCTGCAGGGCGGTTGGTTACGTCGTCTGCTCTGGTCGGGCGCGCGCCTCCGCGGAGGTGCCACAGAGGGCTATAAGGTAAGTATGTCCTCGTGCCTCCCCCAGGGTAGCCGTGCCCTCGGGGAGCGGGGGCCTCCAGCGGCACTCTCCGAGGGCCTCGGGGGGCTCGTCCCGGACGTGCTCGCGTCGCGGGAGGAAGTCCGGGCGGGAGGCTTTCGTGGCCGGTCTCGGCCTCTGGGGGCCCCGAGGGCCCCGAGGGCCCAGGGGCCGTCAAGGGACGTCGGGGGCGGACAGAACCCCCAACAGTGACACGTCGATTAGTGAATTGTCCGTTTTCGGCTCTCGAGGGCGCGCCGCGGCCGTCGTTTTCCAGGCTTGCGCCCGCCAGGTTTGGGCCTCAGGTCGTTTTCACAAAACCCCTTTTTACTAAAGGGAGGTCCGTCCATCCCCGAGGCCGGCGCGGGAGGAGGGGCCCGCGCCTCGAGAGAGAGAGTCAGGGCGTCGCAGTTCTGGGGTCGTTCCTCGGGGTCCGGAAAGGGAGAGAGAGAGAGAGAGAGAGAGAGAGAGAGGGAGAGAAGCTGAGTGCAAAAACGCACACGAGCACGAAAAACAGCTTCAGAGGGCAGCGCAATACCGCGTGACTGTCGCGTGCCAGGCTGCGATGGACGGATCCGGGCGTGGCGATTTTTTTTGCCACACACGGGGCGGTGTCGCCCGGCCTGCGGGCCCCGGGGCCAGCACGGATCGATGCGGCTCGAGAACAGTGCCGAGCACAGGCTCGGGTCGTGATTTTTCGTGGGGGAGCTTGGCATCGCTCGGACGTGTGCATTTTTCCTCGGCGAGGACCATCGAAGAGCATCCTTGATCATTGGGCGAAAAAACCACGCACAAAACTGAAAAAAGCACAGGGAATGGACGTCCGAGCGATGGCCAGCTTCGGGGCGTCCAGGGGCTTCTGTCGGCCACGCGCAGAGGGGGGATAGGGGGAGGGGGGGGGGCTTTTTTTGAAGCACCCCTGCTTCTTGGATGGCGCGGGCCTTGTCTATAGATGCAGGGTCGACGAGCGGCGATTCAGTGTCGAGTGGCAGGCGCGCCGCCAGTGTCGAGTGGCGCTGCGCGCCGCCGACAGCATCCGCTCTTGAGTCTCTCATTTTATTTTTGGCCTCTGGAGGGTTCCTGGCCTGCGACCACTTGCGAACCCTGCCGCTGCGGCTTCAACCGGCGCCGGCCCTGCGCGGGGTTCACCTGGTCGCAGACTTCCCTGAAGGTTCAAGCTCTGAGCCCCTTACTGGTACAGCCGAGCATCTGGTTAAGAGACCTCCCGAAAAGCTGGGCCTGCGCTTCTTCACCAACTTGCCGGAAAGCTGGCCCAGTTTTTTGAGCACGTTCGCGCTTCCAGCGCGAACGGCAGAGATTGGCCCAGGCTTATTCGAAGATATTTCCGAGAAGCTGGCCCAGATTTCTTAGATGTGAGTTTCTCGATGATAGTTTCGGCTGTACTTCAGACATCTTACCTGCAGGGGTAGGGTGCACCTGTGGTTTCAGACCTCCGACGCTTCTTCTGGGTTCGTTTGCCTGTTTGGCTGCTTGTCTGGCTCTGTTTGGTGGTTGGTTGGCTGGTTGGTTGATTGGTTGGTCGGTCTGTTCTCGTGTCTCTCTCTCTCACTCACTCTCTCTCTCTCTCTCCCTCTCTCTCTCCCTCTCTTGATCAGCCACGTGAGCAATCGCATTCCTGTTCTGTCCCCATCGTTCTAGCTCTGCTCCGTGCGGACCCCCCCCCGCCCTGCAGGGCTTCTCGACCCCTCTCCGGGGACCGGCGCAAGGCTGGCGCCTCGACGGGGGCCCTCTCCCAGCGGCCCCGCGGCCTGGCCGACGCGATCCTTTCCTCGGTCGATGCCTTCCCGATCGGCGCGGGCCCTCGCACCCCAACGCCTCTTCTCAGAGCGTGAATGACCTAGCCAGCTTTCGCTTCCAGGCAAAACCAAGTCACACCACGCGCCTCCTCGTCGAGCGGCCCGACCAGCACGGGCCGTAGCTTGGTATCGTCTGGTGTTTCTGGGAAGCGAGGGTGGTCCAAAGCGAGGTAGGCTTGTTTTCCCCCTATCTTCGGGTCATGAACAAAGATCACGGCGGAAGGTCTTTCGTCACCTTCGGCCTCCGGGGGCCCTCGCCGGGCCTCGGGCCCGTCAAAAAGGACTCAGGATGCGAAACCGGTCGGGTCCCAGGGAAGGGGTCCAGACCGCTGGAGATCCACGTCATGAAAACGTCATGGCGTCGGGGATCTGGGACCTCCCTGGAGTGGACCTCGGCTGTTTCGGGCGCCTGTTTCGAGCAGGTGGACGGCTATACCCATCGGAGTCCCCACCCCGACTCTATACCCATCGGATTCCCCACCGGAGCCTTGTTCCAGTCGCACTTTCAGGAGAGGTCCGGAACGCCGAGTGCATGAGAGAAAACGTCCGCGCGTGGAGTTCCAGGGGTTGGCCGGCGAGCGTGGGAGCTCCAGGGGCTTGGCGTCGCTCGGACGTGTGCATTTTTCTGTCGGCGGGGACCATCGAGGAGCATCCTTGACCATTTGGCGAACAACCACGCACGATACCGAGAAAAAACACACGGAATGGACGTCCGAGCGATGGCGAGGGGGAGGCCGAGCCGCCCTTCCAAGGCAGAGGCAGGCATGAGCACAGACCCTCGGAGGGTGGCGCGTGGGAGCCCCAGGGAAGGCCGGCGAGCCGACCTTTGAAGACAGAGGCGGACGTGACCCCCATCGCCCGTGGATCGCCGATGGGGACTCGATAATCAGCCCCAGCCTGCCCGGGAGCGTGCGGACTCACTCTCGGGGGCCGATCGCCGATCTATCGGCGATGCATCGTCGATTCCAGGGCGATGCTCCCTCCCTCTATGCTTCAGTCGGGCACGTCCCTCTACAGGAGGAATATTCAAAGATAGTCCAAATAGTCTGGGGACCATTTTTTGAGCATGTGTCGCCTGTTTTTGAATATGTTTTGGGTATTTTTATTTTTTCGTTCCAAGCTCCCCCTGCAGGGGGAGATGCCCGACCTAACTCTATGCCTATCGGTGGGGAGAGGGGGCTCCAGCGCCGACCGAAGAAGTCCGCACGGACCCCCGAAGGTTTGCGTTCGGGTCTGTCTGTGTCTTCGCAGGTCGGTGTTTTGAACAGATCAGGCAGGGAGGAAGAAAGAACCCGTCTCATACCCTCATCTCTACTCCTCACTCGCCCTTTTGCTCGCCTTATCGGCTCAGGTTGGAAGAGACCAGGACGCGGGTCGCACAGGAGGAACAAATCCCCATGTGTCCCTCCTTCTCTACCTACGGATCAGGGGTTCTGTACCTTTGTACTCTAACCCCACACGCAGTGTTTCTCCACCCCTGGAATCTAGGCCTCCGCGATGGGGTCCAAGCAGATGTTGTCGGAGGATCGCGCCTCATCGCCGATGCATCGGCGATGCGGCTCGATGTCGAATCCGATTTTCTCCATGCCGACGTCGCCGATGCATCGCCGACGTTGCCAGTGCATCGCCGATGTATCGGCGATGCGGCGAGATCCTCCGACCCCATCTTCTCGGACTCGCTGAGCCCATCTAGGAGGCCTTTATGGACGCCGCTTGCGGGCCACTGGGCCATCAGGACACGACCCGAAGAAAAGCCAGTCCTCGTTTTGTTGGCTCTTCCGCACCTCGCCCTCTGGGCGGACCTTCGAAGGCCTGTGCTCACGCTTCGAGCTTGGCCAGGCCCATCCTGGGCCCGGGATCGGTGCATGTGGCTCTCTGGCCACGCCAGGATGGCGTCGGCACCGACCCTGGCCCCAGCATGTTCCTGGCCGGGATCGCTGCAGTTTTGTGCGCAGTTCTCTTCCTCCTGGGACTGTTTGGAGCTGAAATTATGAACGCATGTTTTGGTTGACAAGCGCCCTGAACCCAAGCGACATGAGGCCTCCCCACCCACCCGCCCACCCAGTAGATACCATAACGCCCTCCGCCTCACCCACCCCCGTGGCAGCAGCGCCTGTTCTTTAGCGCGCAGGTGTGCTCTTCGTGGTGCGCGCGCAGCGTGCTAGAAGACGTGCCGGCGAACCCGCCCACGCACCCAGCCTCCCAACGCGCGCCATGTGGTTTCAACCAAATTTTGAGCTCTTGCTCTTCTGCACCTCGCCCTCGAGGCGGCCGCGTCCAGGCTGCCCGCGGGGGCGTTCCCGGCGCGGCCCGCGGCGAAGGCGCGCGGGCGCACCGCCTCCGCCGGCGCCTCAGAGGACGAGCTCAGCTTCGTCACGCCCGGGTCCAAGGCGCGCGGCCCGCCAGAGCAGTCGGAGGCTCGCGTGGAGTCAGAGGCTCAGCATCGTCGTCGTCGTCGTCGTCGTCGTCGTGGTCGCCGTCGTCGTCGTCGTCGTCGTCGTCGTCGTCGTCGTCGTCGTCGTCGTGGTCGTCGTCGTCGTCGTCGTCGTCGTGGTCGTCGTGGTCGTCGTCGTCGTCGTCGTCGTCGTCGTCGTCGTCGTGGTCGTCGTCGTCGTCGTCGTCGTCGTCGTCGTCGTCGTCGTCGTCGTCCGTCGGCAGCGGCGGCGGCGACGTCGGCGTCGGAGTCGGCGTCAGCGACCCCATCCCCAGTTGGCCATGGCATCACAGCCCCACGAGCCCATGCTTTCATGCGGGGGTATATGCTCCGCGAAACCCGAAGGAACAGGCACGTATGATCCAGGGTTGCCCCCCCCCCCCCCCCCCCCCTGTGGCCTCCAGTAGCATCCTGGAGCCTCCTGAGGCCCCGCTGGAGCCTCTTGTGGCCTCGTCGTGCCCACTAGTCTGACCACCAAACAGGCAAACCGCTCGAGACGTCCTGGCAATCTGGCCCCAGCGGGGTGCGAACACCAGCGCCTCGCCCGAGACATCCTGAAAATCTGCTCCTAAAGCGGAGGATGGGGGTGCCCGAAAGAGGCAAACCGCTCAGGACATCTCGGCAATCTGGGATCGAACGGAGGAGTGAGATACCCCCTGGCCCTTGGGTGTACTGAAACCAGCACATTGCCCGAGACATTCTCAAGAGTTGCTTCATCATCTTTATCATCACCATGATCATCATCATCATCATCATCATCATCATCATCATCATCATCATCATCATCATCATCATCAACATTGGCATCAGCATCATCATCATAATCATCATCATCAGGATCATCATCACCACCATCATCATCATTATCAGCATCATCGTCATCATCATCAGCAGCATCATAATCATGATCACCACCATCGGCATCACCATCACCATCAGCATCAACATCGTCATCATCAGCAGCAGCATCACCATCATCACCATTATCATCATCATCATCAGCATCTTCATCGTCATCTTTATCTCCTTTTCATCATGCTCATCATCATCATCACCATCATCATCATCATCATCATCATCATCACCAGCGCCTTGCTCGATACATCATCAAGATCTGCTCCGCCATCATCATCATCATCATCGTCATCAGCATGATCATCATCATCATCATCATCACCATCGTCATCATCACCATTGTTGTCGACATAAGTTTTGTCATCATCATCATCAACAACAGCAATCTGCTCATCAGCATCATCATCACCACCAGCATCTCCATGAACATAATCACCATTACCATCATCATCGCCACCACCATCATCATTACCATCGTCGCCATCAACATCACGATCATCATCATCATCATCATCATTATCTTAATCCTCAGAATTGTCATCATCAGTGTTGTCGTCATCACCATCATCATCAACAGAAGAAGAGGAGGATGAGGATGAGGATGAGGATGAGGATGAGGATGAGGATGAGGATGATGATGATGATGATGATGATGATGATGATGATGACGATGATGATG